>WEIV01021026.1:3746-56588 GCA_013390005.1 Calyptomena viridis
TGGTACAGAATTATAAATATAATGCATTGTAACAGTTAATTGAATAAAAAAGTCTTTAAAACTTCACTGCAGTAGCCATTTGGCGGCTTTTGCAGCACATGTTTCAGAGTGTTAAGTCCAGGAGTAGGACGGCACGCAGGAATTGAGATAAGGACTCAATAAACAACAAGAGAAACTGAAAAACTGCGCGTCTGACTCTTTTGTCTGGTATGGGACTTCAATAAAGGAAGAAAAACTCCTGTTTTGGGAGCACGGGCCCCGTCACAACACAACAATTCAAACGCACAAAGCAAAACAAACTAAAGAAACTCAACAAACCAATACTAATCTAGGTAGATAAAAAACTAACGCTATCTAGACTGAGAACAATAACCTTGTTATAAATTCATAAACTACATTCTTTTAGTTTTCTCTTTTAAATTTTCATTTGATGTATTCCTAAAAGTTATTCTCTACATATGTTCACTGAGTTGTAAATATTTGGCATAAATTACCTCTTTTCATGGTTCTACAGACCAGTTCAGTTGAATGGTGAAAGACAGAAAACTTCAGTTACTTCATGGAACAATCTCCATGTAAAATGACTGACAGAGTATAGTTATAGAAAATAAGAAACAGAGGAAAATAAAAAGTGGATTGAGTTGTCATTGCTATTAAAACTGTTGCAGATAATTATTGGAAAAAAAAACGTTTCAAAGAATTATATTTTATTATATATTAAGATACTGTCCAATGACAATAAGAGGAACTTGAGAGCATACTCTAATCTTTTGTAGAATGAATAATTCCCTAAAACAAGTAGAAATTATAAATTTGTCTCAACAATGTTTTGTGTCTTGTAGATCAGAAAATGCTCTTTAGCTGGATGACTTTGGTGCTAAAGAAGCTATAAACAACCAAACAAAAGAAAATTAGTCATATAGTAGAAGAAAATAATAAATAAGAAAAACTCATCATTTTTCCTTCTAACCCTGAATGAGGGTTGCTGTCTATCTAGGAGTCAAGATGCTCTAGTTCCCTTAAGGCAAAAGAGAGTGAATTTCTGGTACCAGACAATGTGAATGCAACTATACACTAGGTGGGTGAATAGAGGAATCTCTCTGTGAATGCTTTCTAAACGATCAACAAGGTCTAGAATACAACAGCCAAGCACTCTTTATTTTACATATAAAATTCATAATATTGTGTATACAGTGTTCTTGTTAATTTTGTTAAAATTTCTATCGAATTTGTCTGGAATCTTATTATTTTATTCTTTTTTTTTTCTCAGAGGGAGTATTTTCTGGTTCACTGCTCTTGCTCCCAATAGCAATGGGAAAACTACAATGTTGCCTAAACAGCACTTTTCGCTTACTCACCTGCATGGATAAACAAAGTCTCCAGTCTGCTCTGCAACCTCAAAGAATTTCTGCCATGTTTGTAAACTTAGAAAAGGTATGTTGTTCTTTCCAAATTCAAGTGAATGAAATTGAAATAACTTGGACTTGCTCACTTTCATTTGTTCATACAATTTTACGTAGCTGATCTGACATTTTACCTTGCCTTTTATCCTGCTCATGTTTTTCTTTTCTCTGCAATTAGGCAAAGTTTACAGTCATGAGGACAATTAAACCATTACCAAAAAAATAGCACTACCGTTTACACTTCTGCACAATTTTAGACTGCTGCATAATAATTTAGAAGGAAATTTTTTATCATTACAATAATTTATGTTGTTATTGTTATGATAGAACAAGGAAAATCATAGACAGCAATTTATAAAAGCTCCCCCTTTACAGTACAAACATAAACAGTTTTCTCCTAAACAGAAATAAGAGCTGTTAAATACGATGTCAGTGCATCATTTGCATTTTAATACTGAAAGTACTCCGATAAATTACAGTTTTCTGCCTTTTTAAAATATGTATATAAACTGAATGCTGTATACTATTATTGCTGGATCATAGACATTTTTACTTTTCTCTAATATCATTTGTTATTAACATTAAAATTGTGCTTCTAGCTCTTGTGATTAACAGACTGCCACATTTTTTCCTTTCTACAGCTAATGTTACCACAAAAATAAAATTATTTAAAATGAGTATCACTTTGAAAAAAAAAAAAAGTATTTCACTTTAACAGATTTTTTTCTTCTTGTAAATTTTCCTTGTGGGGTTCTTCATAGAACATGCTGTTCTTTCTCTTGACAAAAGACCTAACAGTTTTCTACTATAATATTTCACTCTGTAACATAAAATTAAAGCATGTCTGGAAAATAGAATGCTTTCCTCATGACTAAATACCATCTCTCTGCTTTCTCCCTTTATTCAAATTCACACATTTGAAATGGCTTCCACAGAGCCTATTGTAGCAGCATAAGACAGTGTAAATGGTACAAGCACAGATTAAAAGGATTCCACCTGACTACACATGCAGTCCTTTGGCCTGTTTTACCAAATCTCAACTTGCAAAAATTTAACAAAGTGGAGGACAGTTACTTTGGACTTAATGTAAATGAAAAGCACCTCCTCACCTAGAAAAGGTCAAAGCAGATAAAGTGATGAATGTTTGGAGAGAGTAAAAGAACAGTTACCTCTCTCACAAGCTCTGACACATCTTTTGTGCTCACTTGGGAGAAACGTGCACGTTTATTCAAGATGCTTTAAGTGAAAGGGTAGTTTTCTATGAAAGCTTCTTTTGGTTCTGTTCACTTACAAAAAGGCAGCTTTTTCTTTTTCTCTATCAGTCTGGGATGGGGAGATTGTAACTGCCTGTAAAATGTAGTGATCAGCTCCATGCTCTAAGGCTGAAACAGTTGCTAGTTGCTCAGTGGAAACCTATAAATGCGATACTGTCTCCATCAACATGTTCCTGATAGCTCAGGAAGTCTGTGGCACAGCCATATCTGAACTTTATATAACACTGGAGTAACTTTATTTGTGCCACAATGGTTTCCATCATCCTATTCCTTTCTGAAAAGGTAATAATACCATTTGAGAGAATGCAAATATTGGTTGTTGGGCAGTTATGCAAGAGTAGGATGAATGCTTTCAGGCAGGAAGGGATGTTACACCACTGCGTGTGGTTTTGAATCCTATGTGAAATCAAAAAAAAAACCCACAAAATTTTTAAAAAATAAAAGACTCACAGAAATTTCTTAATTAGAAGAGTAAAGCCTACATTTGGAATACCTCACAGCATTTATGAGCAAAAGTGCTTCTTAATCCAAAGAAAAGATCAGCCAGAGACTATGGTGTAAGATCTCGGATGGCACATAAAAACTGACATATTCTTACCTGCTTCTAGAAACCTTGCAGCTATGGTTGTGTAGCAGAAATATTAGTTTATTTTTATTCAAGGAATGACACATCTGCAGTTCACTTTATCCCCAGGCTTAAACATATTATGCTTTAACTACCGTTACACTGCCTCTTTCATCCCACAGCAGACATTACACTTTCACTTTATTTAGTTTTACTGAGTACTTATTTAATGACAGGTTTCTGTTCTGTTTGGATTTAGGGAGGGCCCTAGACAGGGAAGGGAGGAGTGGTGAGGGTATTCTCACCTGTGTTCAGACTGTTTTGTTCTTTGAAAAAGTGAAGTTACATTCCTTTTAAAGAAACATTATTTTCAACTACAAATAAAGAGTATTCCCCATGACAAAAGAATATTTCATCTAGGGTAGTAAAAGAATATTTGTGATAGTGAACTGCCTTAGGATGAAATATTTCTATTTCATGTTATAAATCTGTGTGTATTCTTTAAAAATATATGAGTTCATTATAATAATGGCACAGACATACATGCATACACACACACATATCTATATATAAACAGAAGACTGAATATTTATTTGTTTGTTTTAACAGGTACCTGTATGTTAGCCCAGATAGTCTGCACAGGAGCTACAATCAGCAAAATTTTATTGTAGATGTCTTTAAAGATTGGGGAAGGTTTAAGTCCAAGGATACTTGTCGATGTAGGCTGAAAACAATATTTTCTTTTTAATGATAATTTGTTTAGCATTGTCTGTTTTCAGATGTCACTTTAACAGGCAGTGGTTCTGGGGGAAAAAAATACTTTGAAGACTTATGGTAGCCCATTTTTTTCCAACACTTTAACATGTTGAGGTGGATACAATAAACCAGGACTCTATCTGATGCTTGCACATTTTATGTATGTGATACTTTTACAGTGATTTAAATACAATTGGAGTCGGTTTTTCATAATGTTTATGCTTGTTGAAAAGCAAAATTATAGAAAAATGTCCAAATAATGTTGATAATCTTTTCCACAGCACCTAGGAGTTCAAATGTCATTCTCCTAAAGTCTTTGACACAAATAATATTTGTCAGAACTCAATTTTCTTACAGACAAGAACAATTATTTAAAAATTCTAGTTTGCATTGTCTATGAGCTTGGTGACAAACCAGCAATATCTCTGATCTTCAAATACAATTTTAGCTATATGTAAAACTTTATAGAAATAGAAAAAAAGACATGCTCCTCTTTTAAAACCTCTAATACATTTCTCTCCTAAATAAGTCTTAGAACCAAAAGTGTGTCAATCCTGCAAAGAATAAAAAAAATAACAATGCAATATTGCATGCTAATATATATGAAAGAAGCAGTAAGGTAAAAACAAATGGAAGTATTGTTTCATATAACACAAAATTAAGTTGCAGAATTTACTGTCTCTGGGTGCAGTAATGTCAGAATATATAGGATCTAAGAAGTATAAAATCTCCTCAGTCACTCTCAGTGACTTCTCAGTGTAGATGAACCCTCCAGCTTTAGAGAGCCTTAGCTCATAATGAGTAATGCATGGAGGCTGAGAATCTATGTTGTTTTCTACCTTTATTACATAATAGCAAGTGCTTTGGAAAATATTAGACAGATCGATGGGAACATAGTAAGTATAGATTGTAGTTAAAAAAAAATTATAACATAAATTTTAGTCCAGGAGATAATGCTGAGTGCCCCAGAATTTCTCCTGAATTGTTGTAAAAATGCATCTAAACTCAAGGATGAAAATGCACAAAAAAAAATCTGTAAAATTTCTTCATGGGATTTTAACTCCAAAGTGATATGCATGTGGAATAATAAACAAAGAAATTCAGCCCTAAAGAGCAGAATAACAGACTGCAGCAGGTTTCACATTGGTGCTATTACTGTGAGTGAACCTCTGCTCAACTTCATTTGAAACCAAACTCTCTCTATGAATAGTAACACATTCATTTATATGTGTATATATATTTATAGTATATAAATTACATAGATGTTTAAATTAATATTTGCAAAAATGTTTAAATATCTGTTTGGTTGTATCAGTTTAATATCTTGTATGGATTTGAGCTTGGACTTGAGCAAACTCCAACAGGCTGCACTCATGGTCATTTCAACATGACTGGAAGAAACATGAACAAGTCCTTCCTCTAAAGGTTTAGTCCACTTTTGCACAAGTAACAGAAACATTTAAGGTGATGACAAGTACCTGTGTGTTGGAATGTTTCATTTGCTTAATCTTCTTACACCACTACTCAGTCTGCTTGTTATTCCAGTCTTTATTACCTACTCTTAAGGGAATAACTCTACTTTCCCTGAAGATTAGAATGAAGTGATATTGGAAACTGTTATGGTTTGACTCCGGCTAAATGCCGAGAGTATACACACACACATCCAAAATTTCTCAGAGAAGGAAAAAACCCTCAACTTTTGTGATAAGGATTACAAGCAACTGTTTATTAACTATTTCACAAGCAAAACAGGCTCTAACTTAGAATATTAAGTATTCACTACTACTAAAATCAGAGCTTAAGAGTTTAAGAGAAGTTTGATAGATGTTACAGACACCTTTCCCCCTCCACCCTTCCCTCTTAAGATCCTTCACCTTCCCCCAACAGCATGGGAAGGCAGGAGTGGGGGGGTTACANGCTTTTTTTTCTTCTGCTTCTTAAATATGTTATCACAGAGGCGTTGTTGGCTAACCTTGGCTAGCTTGAAGCCAAGAAACCTCCAGCAACTTCTTCAAGAAGCCTCTCTCATAGCCCCCCCATCTAATAAAAAACTCTGGCTACTTAAAACCACAACAGAAACATACAACATAGAAACAGAAACATAGAACAAAAAGAAAATGAGAGAAAAGAAGAGATAATATATAATGTATCAAAGATTACGTTTTTTTAAAGAATGTTTCTTACTATAAAATCATCATACTTACATGTAACCGGTACCACCTATGTCTTAGCATTATAGCCCTTGTTCAGTGATTAAAGCTTTCTGGTTGATATGACAAATTAAAGTACAAAACAATATTTTCCTTCAGACTGCTCCTTGGAAGAAAAATTTATTGCATATTATAAGTAGTTTTCTGAGTTTAATAGTTTATCCCTATGCTAATTCCAAAGCAATATATCTCTCCATGCTGCTACAATGCCTGGAACATAATTTTAAGTGATTGAAATTAATTTCAGTATTAAATTTTCATGAATAATCAAGGGGAAAATATAACACACACACACAAAAAAAAGTTTTTAAAGTAGAATGCAAAAAGAATAGAGGAAATTATGAAGACTTACATAGGATATGTGTTCGTAAAAAATAAAATTTAAAAAGGTAACTAACTGGGAACAAACAGTGTTTCCTAATTAGAAATAATAAACAATGAAAATTATCCCATACCATTTGTCTATGAAAAATATTTTGCATTTGTGCTTTTATTCCTTTTCCTGTCCTTCCTATGAAAAGGAATTCTGTGAATAAAGTAAGGTACATTTCTTAGTTGCCTTTAAAGGGGTAGAATTTCTCACTTTCACAATTCAGAAAATATTCTGTAAAATGTGCTTCTTGATGAAAATTTTAAACAATCACATTTCCATCTTAGTTTATCAGTATATTTCTTGCAGTCTCATAAAAGTTTGATCTACCACATATCAATGTCGCTGCCCTGGCTCCTAAATTGGAGCTTTTCTTCCTTTTATCAAAGTCTCGTACCAGATAAAGGAGATTGGACCTGCAGCTTCTCAGTTTCTCTTGTTNGGCGGCTGCTGCTAGGTTTTAAGGACTCTGATAACCAATGAACTGATAATACGTATTATATTTACAATTTTGTACCAGTAATCATAACTTGTTGCTAACACGTTTCTTCTACCTCAAATATATTTTACCAATGCCTTTGTGCCACCTCTACTGCAGTACAAGGAGCAAGAAGAAGAAGAAGAGAGAACTCAGGACAACACTCAAAATCCTCCATCTTGTCTTCTTTTATATCCATACTATAAACCCCAAAACTATAAGTTTCACTTCTGTGATAAACTAAACTATACTCTAACTTATGTTTTTGCTGCTTTTGCTTCTTCCATGAGTGTTGGAAGCTTTTCCCATGGGCACAGATCAAAGAGTGTGTCCTCCTGGGGCCTCTGCGAGGGTCCCAGACTCTCCAGGGCGATTTGAGATGTAATCCAGATATCCTGGACTCCGACAAACAACCTGAGTTGATTAAATGTGTTCACTATCCATAGTTTTTTTGGGTTAGCCCTTCATTTGGAGGTTTTGGCACCACAACTCAGCTGGTTTATAAACCTCCTATCATGCAAAGTCGGCCAAGTTGCTTCTGAACACTTTTACTGTCTGTTCATACTAACTCCACTGCCCTTAAAATTAGGTAATAACAGAATAACATGTTATGGATATGGTGGTTAAGCACAATCTTTTAAAATGTCATAGTTGTTTTTACCACCTGCCTCATCAAATTTGTTCATCTTTTGCAACGCATAGTAATATTCAAAACAAATTCCTAAGCAGACCATAAATCAATATCTCTATTTAAATAATTAACTGCAGTGCTCTGTACTCTACAGGCTTCTTAGCTTATAGTCAAGTTAATTTCATAAGGTCTTCCTTACAAAAATACAGTCACTGTTTCTAAGATGCATCAGGCCAAGAATCAAGGGAGGTAATTGTCCCGCTCTACTCTACACTGGTATGCCCTTGCTATGAGTCATGTGCACAGTTTTGGATGTTACAGTGCAAGAAAGACATAAAGCTGTTAGAAAGCATCCAAAAGAGCACTACAAAGATGGTAAAGGGTCTAGAGGGGAAGCCATAGAAGGAACGGCTGAGATCATTTGGTCTGTTCAGCCTGAAGAAGAGGAGACTGAGGGGAGACCTCATTGCAGTTACAACTTCCGTGTGAGGGGAAGAGGAGGGGCAGGCACTGATCTGTTCCGTGTGGTGATGAGTGATGGAACCCAAGGGAATGGCCTGAAGTTGTGGCAGGGGAAATTTGGGTTGAATATTAGAAAAATGCTCTTCATCCAGAGAGTGGCTGGACACTGGAACAGGGTCCCCAAGGAAGTGGTCAGAGCACCAAACCTGACAGAGTTCAAGAAGTGTTTGGTCAATGCTCTCTTAGGCACATGGTGTGATTCTTGGGGCTGTCCTATGGAAGGCCAAGAACTGGAGTTCAGTTATCGGTATAGGACTTTTCCAACTCAGGATATTCTATGACTATTAATTTCGTAGTTAATTCTTTGCTCAAAATATCCATAAAACATAATTATCACATTCTATTTCACTTTTACATAGTACAATTGCTTTTACCTTAATTTAACATTTACTTGCTCAACATATTTTCAGGCCTAAGAAGATGCCACAATTATCATAACGGGACACAAAAATTCAAAATGTCACTGGAAATAGTGACATTATGAATAAAATAATTTTATTCATACTTCTATGAGTATGATTTTAAACCTCAGCTTTGAAATCATGTTATTCATATTGCATGTCATTTGGATCAGATATACTTAATGTAATATTTTACCTATGTTTGTGACATTTAAGAGTAGATTTTATGGTCATCTAAAGCTTTTCCAGGAACACAGAAATAGATACATCATTAATGACATTATCAGTGCTGATGAAAAGATGATGAAGCCCATCAGCCCGAAGACCTGACTACAATCAAACATCAAGTAAAGCCTAAGTTTTCTCATCCACATTTGTGAAAAATACTGACACAAGTATGAGTAAGCTGAGAAGGAGAGAATATGTTTGCATTTTTTTTGTCAATTTAATAGATATTAATCTTCTAGAATATGTCTTCATTTAATTCAAAATAATTTAAACATTATTACAGCTTGAAATAAGACTCTTGGAGACAAGTAATGCACAGTTTTGGAGGCCAGTCACTGATGAGAATGGCTTACCAAGAGCTGCAGTTATCAAAAACATCTCGAGTCCCTAGACAGAAGCAGACTAAGTTAAATTAAATAAATAAAATTTAATATTTTTCTGTCTGTCTGAATATTGTTCACATTATTGTTAACTTCTGTGTTAAGGTGCCCTGTCAAGTATTCTGTGTGACAATTTTCAAGTCACTATATAAATTTTCTCTTATTTATGGAAAATAGATGCATCCATCAAAAAAAAAGGATCAACAAGTAACTACATCTGTGAGAGAAGATACTGTTCTGTGTCTCATGACTGGACAAGGGTGCCCCAGAATTTACGGTATGTAACATTTTGCCTGTGCCCAAAACTTAGAACAGAACTAAGAGATTTTCTATTGATGCTATTTTTTCATTTTCAAAGGTAAAGTAAAAATTGGAGATTGCCAATATTTTGTAGGAAAAGGAAAGGAGAAACAAAAAGGGAAGGGGGTAACATGAGGGATTCAGATTACAGTTTTACCATAGTAACTGCTGTACCACAGAAAAGATCAATTAACATAAAGCTGAAGATCAGGATGGAATAACAGTGGTCTCACTAACTCTCTTCCCTCCCTCCAAGGAAGTATAAATGCCAATATATAATTGTCACCAACAGATAACTTTTTCCTCAGGAAAAATGAAGATGACCAAAAGAGATATAGAACATTTTATTATATTTTCCCTATCAAAATACAGAGAACCAGAAAGCATTTTTCAGTCTGCCCCTGTGATGGTATTTAGGTCACTCAATTTGCTCTCTGTGGGATATGTTAAGAGAAGTCCTGCTATGTACTATTTCTAAAAGCTATAAACTTTGACAACCTTCTGAAATCTTGTATAGTAAAGGGTAGGTTCTTGATTAAATCACCTTGAATTGTTATCTTGTTCAGAAAGGTTCCAAAGCTTCATCCAAGCAGGTAAGATTTTTTTTTCAAGACAGAAGTAACCTTCAGATAAGAATGGATTTTGGTTCTTTTGAAGAGTTTGCTTGAAATAATTATGTCACACTTCACCCTTACTGCAGGCTTTCTGTTGTGTGATAGATTTATTTATTGTGATGACAGCTTAAATATCTTCTTCTACTTTTAAGAATTTTAAGTGTTGATGTAAAGCTAAATCTATATAAAAGCAGATGAATAATGTAATATAGTATTCTTACTATGAACAGAAATTAATGAAAATATCGTTGATGCTGGTAAATGCAAATAAAGCTAATGTGTCCTGATTGTACATTCATTTGAATAGATGATTTATTACAGCAGCTTCAGGGACACATCATGCTCTTAGAACTGTTCTAGTTGCAATGAAGGGTATTGGCAGTGCCTTAATAGCTTTTGTAAAGTACTTTCTGCAGTAGCATAGTTACTGCTAATAGAGCAGCCAGTAGTCGGTAGAGAAGAGCGCTTCTGCACATAGCTTAAAACATGGAAATCTTGGACTTTAAATATATTTGAAGGAAAGGCTAAGAGAATTGGCTTTGCTCGGCCTGGAAAAGAGAAGGCTTCAGAGTGAACAAATGACAGCTTTCCAGTTCCTGAAGGGTATCTGCAAGAAAGATGAAAAGAAACTTTTTACAAGAGCATAAAGTGACAGGATAAGGGGAATGGCTTCAAACTGAAAGAGAGTAGGTTTTGATTAGATATTAGGAAAAAATTCTTTACCGTGAGGGTGATGAGAAACTGGAATAGAGATTAGCTCAGCTGATAAGAGCATGGTGCTAAAAACACCAAGGCTGCAGGTTTGATTCCTATACAGACCATTCACTTAAGAGTTGTACTTGAATATACTTCTGGATCCCTTCCAACTCAGAATACTCTGTGACAAGAATCTGTGATAAGGTTGCACAGAGAGGATGTGGATGCCCCATCCCTGGAAGCATTTAGGGCCAGGCTAGATGGAGCTCTGAGCAACCTGATTTAGTGGAAGATGATCTTTCAGGTCCCTTCCAACTTAAGACACTCTATGATGAAAAGTGTCTGAGTTATATCAGACTAGCATTTTAGGTATGTATGCATGGTTCTATTCCTAATCCCCTCATCTCTGATGCTAACTTTTTAATGATCACAGTTTGGACAGTTGTGAATCAAGTTTGCTGATATGGGCCTAGCTCATAAATACGAGGTATTTAAGCCTAGCTAGCTTACATTTTCAAAGTGTAACTTAGAACGTATATTAAAGCATTAAATATCAATTTTCTCACACTTTTAGTAAACAAAAAGTACATTCCAATAGTTGAATTGAAAAAAAAGGTAGCAGTGTGGAGAATACATATTTACATATTTTAGGATGCAGAGGTTTCAGGTGGATGCTGCAAGAATTTTGGCAGAGGTCAGAGGTGCAGCAGCAGCAGTTGTCTGCTGATTATAATGTTTTCTGACCCTACAAAATGTCTTTCTCTAAGCTCTTTTTTCACTGAAGTGCATCTGACCTATCTCTTACCCTAAGTGCAGAAAGTAATTCTCTATAGAAAGCAATAAGCTATACTAGTACATGGAACAGAATGTAGATGATAAAATACAGTGTTCCCAGTGGGGATAAAAAGAACACAAAACAAACAAAAACAACTGCTAGTTTTCCAGTCCCAGAAATCAATAACAACACTAGTTTGCAAAACTAAAGTAAGCATTGAGCATAAAGATTTTGTAAAAAATTGTAGGTTTACTGAAATTATATGATTTCATATGCAAAGTTTCACTCTATGCTGCCACCATGGATGTGAAAAAGAAGTGAAGGCACAGTTGTAAAAATAAGCTCCCATTCTGAAATCGTATCCAACCTGTTCAATTTGTAATAAGCTACCAAAACAGGTTTGTGGCTGCTAGCCTA
Organism: Calyptomena viridis; assembly: GCA_013390005.1. Classification (NCBI taxonomy): domain Eukaryota; kingdom Metazoa; phylum Chordata; class Aves; order Passeriformes; family Eurylaimidae; genus Calyptomena; species Calyptomena viridis. Next base: position 15,767 of record WEIV01021026.1, read on the forward strand.
TGCTTAGGCTTGTATGTAGCATCCAAGAGTCAGAGATTGATGTTCAGGGAAAGAGACTCTGGACGTAGACTTGAATTCTAATTCAGCCTTTCACCTTGTCGCTGATGGTTTCATGGGATTGATAGGGTAGCTGAAGGCAAAATTGTGTTTGCTTTGCATCCAGCTCTGAGAACAAGCTCTGGCCACACTTGTTCAAGTTTCCTCTGATGAGGATGACTTACAAGGGCTCCAAAATAAAATGAACCATCTTCAAACTGTTTTAAGTCTCCAGCTGGAGAAAGGAGAAGTAGGGAAAGAATAACCTGACAAATTTTCTGTTGTCATTTCCAGGAAAACAACATCCTCTTATCTAGATTCTAAAAGTTTTGAAGGATGAAAATGCTTTCCAGGATTCAGAGTTACTTAAAACAGCAGCAATGGCTGCAAAGTGTTTTATTTTGTTTTCTAAGAGGCATTTCACTCAGCATGACTAATGTGGACACCTGCTGTGACCAAAAGACCTTAATTGAAATGAGACATATTCTTGAAGTCTGGAAACATGGACTCTGTGATATAGGGGGGGAAATTTTCACTAAAATAATAGCAAAATACAGCTGTTCTTCTCATGGTATGTATATCTATGAGATACTCATAATCAGTCATGTGATAAAGCTGTTGGCAGTCAACTCAAGATGGTTAATTGGTATGGATATATTTCAGAGTGGAATGATACAGATTTAGGGATGAGTACCAGTCTGTTGATTACTAAAGCTGCCCTGTCACTCCCCTCCTCAAATGGACAGGGGAGATAAAATACAATGGAAAGCTCATTGGTCAAGATAAGGACACGGAGGTAAGGACACTTACCAATCACCATCACAGGCAAAACAGACCCAACCTGGGGACAAGTCAATTTAATTTATTACAAATCCAAGTAGGATAATAAGAAATAAAACTAACTCGTAAAAACACCCTTCTTCCCAAGCCCAATGTAACTCCCCATTTTCTTCTACCTCCTCTCACCCAGGGGCACAGGGGATGAGAAATGAGTGTTGTGATCAGTTCATTACACATTGTCTCTGATACTCCTTCCTCCTGATGGGCTAGACTCCTCACACTCTTCCTCTGGTGCAGCATGAGATCCCTCCCACAGGAGACAGTCTCCCATGAACATCTCCAAGATGAGTCCTTCCCACAGGCTACAGTTCTTTACAAACTGCTCCACTTCATGTCCCTTCTACAGGATACAATCCCTCAGGCACAGACTGCTCCAGCATGAGTCCCCCATGGGATCACAAATCTGCTAGTAAACTTGCTCCTCTATGGGCTCCTCTCTCCATGGGGCCACAGGTCCCTATCAGGAGCTTGCTCCAGCATGGCCTTCCCACAGGGTCACAGCCAACCGTGGGCATCCACCTGCTCCAATATGGGGCGCCTTTATGGGCTGCAAGTGATTCTTTTCTCCCCCGGGGACCTTCACGTACTGCAGAGAAACAGCCTGTCTCACCATGGTTATCACTAATGGCTGCAGGGGAACCTCTGCTCTGGCACCTGGAGCACCTCCTCCCCCTCCTTCTTCACTGACCTTGGTGTCTGCAGGGCTGTTTCTCACATATATTGTCACTCCTGTCTCTGGTTGCAGTTGTGCAGCAGTTTTTTAACCCTTCATAACGAAAGGCATTGCCCCCACTGGACATGAGGGAAACTTCTGGGAGCTTCTTACAAAAGCCGCCTGTGTAGCCCCAACACTACCAAAACTTGACATGCAAACCTAATACACTGACATATGGTTATCTATTTAAAGGGATAACAGTACCTTACTGAGAAATTATTTATTGATACCATATGGCAATCCCCCAAATGGTCACTAAATTAAGTTTAATTTAACTCATAAACTCCCCAATTTTTTGCCATCAAAAGAAAACTGAAGGACTGAAAATGTTACTTAGCATAGCTTGTGGGTTTTTGGAATTGAGTTCTGAAGATGTTTAGAGCATCATTTAAGCAGCATTGTGCTACCATTAGAAAATACACTTGAGGGATGCATTTTTCCCAGGTATTCCTAAAGATTCATTTTAATGCTGTTGTTTTAATAACCTCTCGCAGATTGCTTTGAACACTTTAATCCTCAGAAATCTCTCAATTTCCAGAGGTCTATCAGAGATATATAATAGATATCTGGAAATCTGTTAAAGATCCAGAAGTCAGACAGAAGGTATGTGCAATAAAGTTTGTGATTCAGTAAAACAGGCTCCCAAGAAACCCTTCAATTTATCCACATAAGGCAATTTAAGAATAAATTTCCTTTAAAAGTATTCTATCATTACAATATCTTTGAAGAATAAGATGAAAATAAAACATATTTGATGTTATGGAAGAAAATAAGCATGTACATTTTGAAGAAGAATGGGTTCTGAAATATTTAGATATGTCCTCTGAAAATATTCTAGAAAATCAGAAAGGGATGTAAAAAAGTACATAAAAGACTATGCTAAGTTATTACTTTATTGTGTGTTGTACCTGTGTGCTGGAATTGAGTGTGTGTGTGTGGCAAACTACCTTTTTCACTGTGACTGGTGGCTAATCAAGGTAAGAAAACATGGAAAATTTGATACAGAATAGTTATTTATTTTTCATGTGTAATGTAATTTCATTTTCTATCACTTAATGTGACCTACTCTACTATAGGTACAATACTACTGTTGAGCATAATGGTATCTTATTGTTTTAGGTAGTCCTATGAGAAGCAGGTAGTTGGACTCCACGGTCTTTATGGGTCCCTTCCAGCTTGAGATATACTATGAATTTCTAAATATAGTGTCTAAATTGCCAATTGCAGGATAAAATAAAAATTACATTAAATACTAAGTTTCTTTTTCTGACCTCCTCAATGGAGAAAGAATGACAATCTGAGACTGTTGGAGGCCAGGATATCGAGTCTACACCTCAGATTGCCCTGGAGGGTCTGGGACCCTCGCAGAGACCCCAGGAGGATACAGTTTTTGATCTGTGTCCCTGGGAAGGACTTCCAAAACTGATGGAAGCAAGAGCAGCAGAAAAATAATTTGGATTATGGTTTGCTTAGTTATAGAAGTAAAGCTTATAGTTTCAGATTTTGTAGTATAGATATAAAAGAAGACAACATGGAGGATTTTGGGTGTTGCCCTGAGTTCTTCTTCTTCATCTTCTTCTTGCTTCTTGCACTGCAGCAGAGCTGGCACTTGATGATTGGTAGAATACATTTGAGGTAGAGAAGACGTGTTAGTAGTAAGTTAGGATTATTGGTACTGAATTGTAAACAGAGTACGTGCTATCTGTTAATTGGTTATTAGTGTCCTTAAAAACCCAGATACAGCCGCCATTTGAGGAATTCCACACCCTACTCCCTTCTCACTTTGTGCTTCCTCGCTTTGCAGTAAATGCTTTTAGCAACACACGTTCTGGTATGTTAAACCTAGGTTTGGGTGGCATGCTGAAGTGTGATAAAGCTCAATAAACAGCAAGAAAAACTGAGAAGCTGTGAGTTTTATTCCTTTATCTGGTACCGGACTTTGATAATAAGAAGAGGTACTCTAGCAAACAACCAAAGAGTATCTCGAGATGGGACCAGAACCTGGACAACCTGAAAATTATATTGTTTTAGTAATTATCTGTAGTATAGTTTTACTATTGTGTTTTTATAATGATGTAATTATTAGGAAGGTTAAAATTTTGATAGCTATTATGTATTCAGCTAACCAACAAATAATATTCTAAGCAATGAAGCAAAGTAGAAACTTACAAGTCATTTTCAAAAATGAGAATATCTCTCACACAAAAAAGTGAGTTTACGTGAAGATTAGTTGCCCTTAGTATAATCAAAAATACAATGATTACAATATATATTTAAGTACTCTTTTCTAATGAATATCAAGACCTCGTAATATCGGTTTCTGGCAAGTACATAGCACTAAAACTCTGAAATAAAGAAAAAAAAAGCAAATTGGATTTAAAATCTGTTTTATTCTTTATCTGGAGCAAGCTACAGGGATATTTCCCTTCTACAGGACACGATACATATGCGCCTTGCTTAGGGAATTTGCCCATCATATAACTCAAGGACAGTGCATAGCAACATCTGTTGTATATGCCTGGGTCTATTAAGCAATCCTAATGTGCTGCAAAATAAAAAATCTGCATTATCTTAGATAAAATCTATATCTTATATTTCAGAAGCACATTTTCCTAAATATTTGCATAATAATGGATTAGTGTAAATAAGCATATAATTTCCTTCAGATGGCATAGTCATGTGGTTTCCCTTCTTTTTTTCCCCCTTTTTTCTTATGGTCATGGAATGACTGTAAACAGAAGACTATTTGACTAATTTATTCCAATAATATTTTGGGAGGGACACTGTTTTCTTTTCGTGTGCAAATTTCTGTCAGTTATTGATGGATGTGTTTTTCCAAACGTAGTTCTAGATCTTGCCCTTCCTAAGTCAAAGCTCACAAGGTATAAGTTCATGGAAGGAAGAAAACCCATGTCCTATCTCTTCTTAAACTCTTTCAGATGCATGAGACATTATATAACGTCTACATTTATGAAAGAGGAAAAATAAAAAAGAAGTTTCCTTATGAATAACAGAGCTTTATGTATTCACCTAGACATCTTGTTGCCTTAATATATCTGATTGGAAAGGCAGAATACGGTTGTCTGATTCCCTTTAAAAAAGCAGTCAAAGGAGTCCTGTGTTTCAAGGTCGCTCTCCTCTCTGTTGTTCTTCAAGAGAAAGTGAAGCAGGCTCGATTTGTTTTTTGTTTTTTTTTCCAGGCAGCTCTCCTGGCTTTTTCTTCAGAGAGGAACGAACTCCTGGTTTTTATCCTGAGATTTTGGGTTCCTTTCCTTCTCTTCTGGACTTGTCAGGACACCAGAACATTGAGTCCTCAGGAGAAAAGGGAGACCTTTTCCACTGGCCTGGCCTGGCAGGGCCCCCACATCGGCTCAGCTGAGAAAGGGAAGAGGGAGACCATACTAACAGAAGGACTCTGAATCTTCCAGGTTTTCTCTCCACAGTGAGAGAATTCATTATTTATTATTTAGCATTATTATTATTTTCTTGTGTGTTTGTTAAATAAACAGTTTTGTACCTTCTTCACTTTCCTTTGAGGAAAATCTTTGCTTTTCCCAAGCCTTGGTAGGGGAGGGGGAGCTGTGACTCGTTTTCTATCAGAGGATAATTCCTTTTTTTCCTCCCTCTGAGTTTTGTCTCAAAACTGGGACACTTAGTTATATCCAAGATCTGAATTTTTAAAGTGTTCTTGAAGCATAATTAACATACACTGTAGGAAGTGACTCAAAGTTCTATAAAAGAAGGCCGACATTATAACTTGAGCGTCTTGCCACACTTTAAGTTTTTACATTTTCAATTTACATTGCAGGATCATGCTTAAGAGGTTCCTTAGATATAAGCCATCTTGTTCCTCAGTTTGAAGAAGATGGAGGTGTGTGTAGCCCAGGTTACCTGAGTTTTGGGAATTAAAAGGAAACAAGAGAGAAACTCATTAGACATTAAATTCATATCTGAGGATAACAGGTCTTGATATTCAGATCTCATCCTTCACAGACAAATATCCTAATCACCCAAACCAAGAGTGAGACTAAGCAGCAAAAACACCACCATCATTTTAAGAAAAGGCATGAGGCAGCTCTCTGCACCTTTTATTTTTGCTGTGCTGCTTCCTGAGCAATACATATGGTTTCAGACTCTCCACAGAACTACTCGTGTTCTTGGAAACTGATGTTTCCTATGGACTGACTCTGGTCAGTGATGACTGTCATGATTACCAGTCATAACTACCTTTCCTGCTGTAACACAGACAAGCATTCCAGCATTGTCAATGACTTTCTGAGACACAGCTGCCCATTTCTAGGATTCACAATGCTGATTCAAATTTTATATGTTGACTTCATGTTTGTCTGTTTTAAGCCATTTAAACCTGGTATTGTTAAATAGACCAGCCTTTGCATAACCTTAAGAAACAGTCCTAGGAATAACTGTGAGAGAAGAACATGCAGATGAGTCATGTTTCCTTTATAACATGCAATTATAAAGAATTCAAGATGTGTCATGTTCAGAACAGAAGATTCCTATGCAATAGATTCTGGAGAGACAAGGGTCTTAGTCCTTTGATTATCTTTCTGGTAAATAAAGAAATAAAAAGAGTAAGGCTAGCTGCTATTGAGTAATATGTTTGAATACATATTGATACATATTGTGTAATACGTTTGAATAGGATTAGCCAAGATACAGACTGCTCCAGCTAAGTGATTTACAAAGAGCCAGGATAGTGGAGATCTTAGGATGGCTTGGGAGATCGAGTAAAGCTGTGAACAAGCTGAGGATGTGTTGAAAGATTAAACAAAAAGACTGTGACAAACAAGCTGAACATCTTTTGGGACAAAAATGAGAATTTTTACGTATCTAATGTCTCATACCAGGGTTTCCAAGAGCAAGTTTTTTTTATTCTTTCAGGGTGAAAACAGAAGATGCTTCTGAGAAACTCTATTGTAATGAGGGGTAACTTTAGATAAAAATCTCCAGAGGAGGAACAGTCAAGAAGAGGTAAAGGCAATTCTGGTTTTGTTCTAAACATTATTATTTCTATTGTCTGGGGAAAAACATTTTAATTTGACTATACTGTCTCTATAAATAATGTCTCTGAAGGAGAGACTTTAGCAATGTCCAGAGTACTTTATCACAGAACAATTAAATGATTAGATCTTTTTTTTCCTTCTGAACCAACTGGATCCTGCATTTGGAAACAAACATCATGAAAAAAAGTTCTTACGATTTATGAGGTATGGTCCACCTGTGTGAAACCCAAAGCCAAGTAGTGGGATCTTTTCTACACTTGTATTTCTACCATGTTTCCTTGTGTTAACATTTGTTTTAAAAAACTTAAATTCCACAGGATCATTTTCCACTTAATTCTGGTAGTTTTAAAATAGATATTTTGCAAGGAAGGTAAAGTTCTTCTGTGTGAAAAGAAATAATTTTAAAAAAGAAAGGTTTGAAGTGGCAAAACTGTTAAATGTTCATTAATATGAAACATAACAAGCAACTTCATGGACTATGGAGGGACTGGTAATTTAAAAAATCCTTAGAGATAGTCAGGCAAGAAACAGTGAAGTAAATTTTAAAGGAATATAAAGAAAGATTAAGGATGTTAAGAAATGTGAACAACTACATATAAGTGAAATCAGAAAGAAAAGAGAAATAGTCCCAGAGAGAAACTGAAATAAAAATTTAAGTAGTGGCCTTTATAAGACATAGATGAGAAATTATGAAGTTCATATTACATTATTTTTAAAAAAAAGTAATCTCAATCTGCATCCAGGGGTGGTAGAATGTGTTTTACTGTGTGACACAAAAGTAAAGCCTCAAGGGTCTAACAATATGCTGCTGATATATGCATATATATGTAATCCAAATATAATACTGATTTTAAAATAGTTTTCCCACTATTTTTGTAATGACTGATATCTTAATGAACTAAGAACAGAAGGCAGAGACAGAAATAGAAGGGACTTTTCTGTAAAACATGCTTTTTTGATTAAAGAGTAGTAGCTGGAAATTTCATTATCTGTTCCTCTACACTGCTTAAAGATATAAATGTGTATTTATTGTTTTGACTAACAGTTTTTAATAAAATGCCTGAATCATAAAAAGTTAAGAACTTTTTTTTTAGATTTCACAGGTTGCTGTGCTGAGAAATCATATTCCACTGTGATGTCCAAGAGCTGGGAGCTACCTGACTCTAAATGTGTTGGAAAACTAAGCAGTAATCTGGCAAAACTCTCAGGAGAAGACCTTCCTGTACCACCTGTCTTCTATAAAGTTTGTAGAATTGCCAATGAAATGAAGTCAAAATTATTAAATAAAATATTTTCTAAGGTGGAAAGAAAACGTGTTTGGAAGTAAACAAACTATTTGGACTCAACTATTCTCTCTTAATAGGCTAAATGTTTCTGTCTACGAAGAAAAATTCAATTCCATTATTAGTGCCAGGTTTATTTTAAGTCTAATTCTTTACTGTCTTCAAATTTGTCTCTAATATTGCCAAAAGTTATTGCAGGACATTTTATTCCAGATTTCCAAGCAAGTTATATAGGTAAGAAATGTTAATTGTTTGCTCCTTAGATTTCAAAAAAGACAAGCTTTTGCCTCTCCCCTATCAATGGCAGTTTCAATTAGACAGATGACGCAGACACCTCATTTTTATTTTCTCGTACTGGCAGGTGTAGGCTTCAGCACATGGATAACTTGCTGCCAATAAGCCTGCTGAGGCCACCTTATCTGCCATAGTTGGTTATTTCCTGATGGGATCTGCCTGATCACTGTGTAAAAGATTTTCTCCAGAGCACTGACCTTCACTCTCACATTTTTCTGCTTTTATCTGTCAGCTGCAGTTTGGCTGTGTATTTATTTAGTCAAGAAATTGATTCTAACCTGAGGTGGAAAATGCTCAGAAGACTTTACTGCCCGTTGACCTTAGATCAACTCATAACACATGTTTCCAAAGCTAGTCACTCTTATGGCATGCTTAGAGATTCATGTACAGATGTGTCATTCAAACTACACTATTTTGACATTGTGATATTTTTAATGGGGAGAGTGGGCAGTAAAGAGGAGTGTTTTGAAGGGACACTGAAAATTGAGCAGGCAACCTGGATAAGTGGGAGAAAGAAAGAAAGAGGAAAACTAAGCATACGGAAGCTTAAATAACACACCTATAGGTTTCTCATAGTGCCAAAGTCTTGAAAGTTTAGTCGGAAAAGGAGAAACATTCTGTAAGGAAAATCGGTCATTTTGATGGCAAATAGGAAACTTGTCTACTCAGTCTTTACCTTTAGGAGATACATATAGAAGGATTTATGCACTAAAAAGAAAAACCACAGGCAATAATGATGATTAAAGGTATATATTCTGCACCTACAGAAGGAAAATATGAACAGAACAAATTTGCTGTGGTTCATTCTTGTAACCACTTTTGTTATGAAGTCCCTGAATAGATGCATCGTGATGTTGGAATGAGTCTAGTAAAATGGATGGTAGCCACCTCCCTTTTCATCTCATTCTTTAGGTCTCTTCCTGTCATAAAACTGAAAAGATGATCTTGATCAGCAATCTTGATCTTGGCCATTATACATATGTATAAAATATATTTTAATAGTAGAAATTAGTAATCAATCACAGTGCTTTTCCCTTGTTCCAAGTCTTTAGAACATACTACTGAAACATAGCCTGTTACAGGTGTCCTTAGTGATGTTCCTTGAGACAGAATCTCTTTGAATGTAGTAACGTCAACCCTGACAAAGAAATGTCCTTCTGACACTTAAAAATGAATATGTATGGATAATCCAAAGTAACAGTAGTTTTTCCTAAGGTATTGTGGTAGCTTTTGTAATTTGGGCTCAAATTTTCAAAGCTTGTGCCTTTGCAAAATCTTTCAGTAGTTCTAGTCTTATGACTAGGCTGACATTTTCAAACTGTTTCCTCTTTTTTCTCTGCAGTTGACATGACTGAAGATGTAGAAACTAGCATCAGCCTGCATGCAGCAAGCTGAGATTTTGACACTTCACAAAGACACATGCCGGAACATTAAATGAGGCCACTGAGGGATAACAAATAGGTATGTTCTTTTGTTATCCTTCTTAGCCTTAATACTTTAAGCGCTATAATCACCAAGATGTTAGTCAGGTACATGTATAAAAAATACCTAGTAACTATATTGAAAATACTTCTTTCTTGTTTTTCACCTCCTAAGATGTATAAGAAAGCTTGAAATTGAATTCTGAATTCTCCCTTAAAGAAAGCATATATTTTTCTGTTTGTTTTTTTTTTTTTTTTTGTTTTTTTTTTTGTTTTTTTTTTGTTTTTTTTTGTACAGGAGATGGCATCTAGTACATAATATAATGTGGTATAACTCATCTGAAAATTTCTACTACAGCACATTTGAATGGTCTCAGTAATAGCTCATAGATTAAACACTGCAGAGGGAAGAGTTCAAAGGCTACTAGTTTTCATAAAGAGTTAATAATCTAAGGATGAATGGAAAAAGAATAATTTACTAAAACAAACATATATAGGAGAATATGAAACCAATGACATTTGCAAATATAAAGACCTGACCTAGACACACACAACCTATCAAATTCTTAGAGACATTTACATTTCAGCTCATCTCCCCTTTATGCTGGTTTTCATTTCACCAATGTAAACAGTTTCTTTGGATAAGTAGAGATAAGGATGGAAAAAGAGCCTGAAATTATCAGTTATGACTGCACAGAAATTGTACGTTGTTTTGTGCCCAGTGGTTTTGATATGTGCTGCTTGGCTTTTCTTGCAGATCCCAGGAAATGAACATGTACTTTACATTTGGATGGTGGCTGAAGCTGTTGCTGTTGTTGTGTTTGTTTAGAGGGTTTCTGTGCAAAACAGCATAACCTCCTGGAATCTCCTGAAACATCCCTCCCTGCCCTGATTTCAGCCACAACAGAGTTAATTTTTTGCAATAGCCAGGAGGAGGCATTGTGAGCACTTTGCATGTGAATCACTCTCTGTTTCATACACTTTTGTTGTTAATATTGTTGCTGTTACTCTCTGATTTCTTATCTCATTGCTGTTTCCAATAAATTGTTCTTATCCAGCCACCTGAGAGAGAAGTGAGATGAGGGTTGGGGGGGTGAAGAGGGGAGAGGGGGAGCCAGTGGGGGGCTGTAGCATGGTTTGGAGAGAACTTGATGGTAGATCTAAACTTGGGAGTACCATTCCTAAACCACAACACTCCCAAATCTGCTTATAATTTTTTAAAAATTTTTATTTTAAAGTAATCTATTTCAAGCATTTCCAACTTCTACAATGAAGAAACTAAATGCATTCCACTCTCAGAGAGGAGAAAAAAAGAAAAATATCTACAAGTCAACCCAGGAAAGAGGGAACTATGACGTGGACTTCTTCCATCTGCTAATTTTGGTGCATGTCCATATTTATTTCCCTTTGGGTTAAGTGAAGATTATGAAAGCTTTAGATTTTACTTTAGTTGAGAACATCAGTGAATACAAGCCAAAATATCTCAAGTAAGGAGCATGATTAATAAGAAGTCTCTTACCCAAAAGAAATCTTATAAGGTTACCTTCTTATTGCATTCCTTAAGTATCTATTTGGAAAATACTATAATCTGAATAACTTCTTCATTATTGTGGGTATGTTAAAATCCTCAACCTTATCATAAATTATGCAATTTAAATTTGAGAACACGAGATCACAAAATATATAGAATAATGGCTCTTTATAAAATATATATAATATATATATTTTTTAATATATGTATATATATATTTAAATGAGAAAAAAACACAGAACACAAAAAAATGAAAACCTGCAGCCTTTTCCCATGTGGGTTAACTTTTAAGTCTCTGTTTACGGTCACAAGGAGATAGCAACTGCTGAGAAAATATTGACCATGGAGCTGGCAGAGTGCAGTTTGGGCTCCATCGTGGGCAGGTGTGTTCTCACCGGCTCCCCAGGTGGAAGTGAGGGACTTAAAAAAACCTGTGCATGTGTAGTCTTTCCTCCAAGGGGGTCAAATTGGACTCAGGTGAACTGTGGCAGAGCTGTCTCCAGGATGCTGTGGAGAGAGACCTGTCACTGCTGTGTTTGCGCTGAAAGCCAACCAGAGAGAGACCACTGGGAGTGAAAACACCTCATCATGGCCATGCCTTTGCCATGGTGTATGTGCACTGCTAGCCAGGGTGTGCTGCTCCGCTGTCTCACTATGTGGCTGCTCCCACGTTACTGGCGAGCGAGTCCTCGCCTCCTGGGGGCACCGGCCCAGCCCCGGCCNAGCCAGGAGGAGGCATTGTGAGCACTTTGCATGTGAATCACTCTCTGTTTCATACACTTTTGTTGTTAATATTGTTGCTGTTACTCTCTGATTTCTTATCTCATTGCTGTTTCCAATAAATTGTTCTTATCCAGCCACCTGAGAGAGAAGTGAGATGAGGGTTGGGGGGGTGAAGAGGGGAGAGGGGGAGCCAGTGGGGGGCTGTAGCATGGTTTGGAGAGAACTTGATGGTAGATCTAAACTTGGGAGTACCATTCCTAAACCACAACACTCCCAAATCTGCTTATAATTTTTTAAAAATTTTTATTTTAAAGTAATCTATTTCAAGCATTTCCAACTTCTACAATGAAGAAACTAAATGCATTCCACTCTCAGAGAGGAGAAAAAAAGAAAAATATCTACAAGTCAACCCAGGAAAGAGGGAACTATGACGTGGACTTCTTCCATCTGCTAATTTTGGTGCATGTCCATATTTATTTCCCTTTGGGTTAAGTGAAGATTATGAAAGCTTTAGATTTTACTTTAGTTGAGAACATCAGTGAATACAAGCCAAAATATCTCAAGTAAGGAGCATGATTAATAAGAAGTCTCTTACCCAAAAGAAATCTTATAAGGTTACCTTCTTATTGCATTCCTTAAGTATCTATTTGGAAAATACTATAATCTGAATAACTTCTTCATTATTGTGGGTACGTTAAAATCCTCAACCTTATCATAAATTATGCAATTTAAATTTGAGAACACGAGATCACAAAATATATAGAATAATGGCTCTTTATAAAATATATATAATATATATATTTTTTAATATATGTATATATATATTTAAATGAGAAAAAAACACAGAACACAAAAAAATGAAAACCTGCAGCCTTTTCCCATGTGGGTTAACTTTTAAGTCTCTGTTTACGGTCACAAGGAGATAGCAACTGCTGAGAAAATATTGACCATGGAGCTGGCAGAGTGCAGTTTGGGCTCCATCGTGGGCAGGTGTGTTCTCACCGGCTCCCCAGGTGGAAGTGAGGGACTTAAAAAAACCTGTGCATGTGTAGTCTTTCCTCCAAGGGGGTCAAATTGGACTCAGGTGAACTGTGGCAGAGCTGTCTCCAGGATGCTGTGGAGAGAGACCTGTCACTGCTGTGTTTGCGCTGAAAGCCAACCAGAGAGAGACCACTGGGAGTGAAAACACCTCATCATGGCCATGCCTTTGCCATGGTGTATGTGCACTGCTAGCCAGGGTGTGCTGCTCCGCTGTCTCACTATGTGGCTGCTCCCACGTTACTGGCGAGCGAGTCCTCGCCTCCTGGGGGCACCGGCCCAGCCCCGGCCGCGTGCAGTGAGGCAGCGCCAAAGCGGGTGGGAAGCAACGAGAGCATGAGTTCACCTAGGCCAATGGCGGCACCGGGGGCTGACAGGCCTGGCCCAGGGACCCACATGCACATGCTGCACAGTTGCCACTGTGGCACAGTGCCATGCAGCCCCCACATAGTCACCTTGCTGCGGCTGCTCAATCAGGGCTGCTGCTCACCACTGGGCCCTGGGGCAGAGGAGGAAACCAGCAGGAGCAGCTGAGCCTGGCTTCGTGTTGGAAATGGAAAAATTTCTCCCAAACAGAAACCTAACCCATAACACAATGTTTTAATTAGTTTGGTAGGACAGGGAGCACACTTCTCGAACTTGCTCATCTCTACATCTGCCTCCCTACAAATATAACAAACAGCCAAGTCAGCTAGTGTGAACTGAAGGTGTGTTGATTGCAAATGGTAAGCAGAGACTTTGGTGACGGTAACAGCAACTCTATTGTAGCGTTCTCGGGGTCCAAGTGGCAGAAAACATGTCAAGAAGGCTGGATTTCATGAAGTTTCTTAGGTGTTTATTTAACTATTTGCATGCTGGCATTCTACATCCTAGTCCTAAGCTAAACTCTCTCTACTGCATCTAGACCTAACTCTAAGCATAGCTTACCTTCCTAGCAGACTCTGTGTCCATGCCTCCAGACAGTGTGTCTAGCTGGGCCTGAACATGTCTCCTTGCCTGGCCAGATGTCTCACAGCCAGGCAGAGGGTCTGCTCTCTAAGAAGTCTGCAAAATGTCTGTCTTCTTCTTCCTATGCAGTTACAGCTATATATCACACTATATTGTTTACATTAATCACTCAATGACCTAGAGGTCAGTTTCTCCTTGTCCAATTACAAGAATCAGGCCATGTCCAGTCACAGCCTCACTTCTACACATGCCCAGGCAAAAATCAGCCTGCAGCATCGGCCACACTCTATTAGCGCTAATTCTAGATGAGAAATTATGGGTAATTTTCTTTTGGTACTTCTAATATCTAATATCTAATAGTAATAAGAATAATATGTTTGTAAATAGCTGCAGCTTCCTGATTTGCCCAAAATTATGAGGTTGCTTTGAAGGCTTCCAGGATTGGTGGTCTTCCATATAACATGAAAAACTAATCTCAGTATAAGTGTGCATCCTTCTTGCTTCGGTTACAAACCTCTTCTAAGGAAAAAGAATCAGGTAATTTTCTGCACACTAGTGATATCGTGTTAGTTCAGTGGCTTTGTGATAGAAACCAGTTTTATTCCTGATAACCAGTGGCTGATGCAGAATTTGACTATTGCAGAGTTTGCTTTTCTGGTGTGTTTAGATGTTGGTTTGTAAGAAATTAGCCCTGAAGCTTCAAAAAAGAGTTTTCTTTTTTACTAATAACTCTTAGACCCTTCGCAGATTAGTAAGAGTAGTAAAGAAATTTACAGGTTCAGAATAACTAAGGACACTTTCAAATAAGCAAAGTTAAAAGGCAATTCGATTCCTCAAAAGAGGTTCAGAACAGACAATTTTTTGAAACTGAATTGTAGTATTCACTTTAAAGACAGATGCAGGATTGCCTGTATTTTGATGGACTTTATATACCTGTCTATACAGAAAATAAAGGTGCAGCACATAACTGCCTTTATTTCTTAATTCTGTAAATGAATAGCACCTATGTCACCCTTATGTTTTAGGTTCCTTCTCAAAATGTATGTAATTATTAAAAAGTATAATATTAATATGAGAATTACATTATAATAGAAGCCCACAGAGGCTTGTGCTATTTCTTTTGTTTCATGTTTATATAGAAGACATATTGAAGTACTTTTTACTACATTCCTTTGTCATTTTTTAATTGTGTCTTATGTTTCCTCACATAGGAGTTGTTGGTCTTATTTAATAATTTTCCTTCACATGAGGAAATCCCTCCATGATGTCCCATGTGCACCTATGAGGTGCGGGTCCCCACTTACTTCACCCTGGACTGACACCCTCCTCTCCAGGGAGAAAGTTGTTCTCAATACCCCACAGACAGGTAGTACTCATCTGGCTTAATGCTAAGAGACGAATTTTGTTCATTTTCTCATCTAGTGCTGATAAGATTACTTTAGAGTTAATTTACTGTTATGTTTAAACCTCACACAGTCAAAAGCAAAACAGTGCCTTATTTCTCTGGATTTACAAGCAAAAAAACCCAAAACAAAACCAAAGAAACCAAAACTGTATGTGAACTTAGAATTTCAGATTAGGACTGGAGATTTCTGAATTTCAGTTGAATTCAAGGTCTAGAAATCTATATATGTAATATTTTCTGGAATATAGATCAATTTTAACTACTGAGAAGGATCTCAGCATCATTTTCATCTGACTGAAGGCCACACGTTCGGCTTGAGCAAGCACTTGGAACATTGGCTGATGCTACTTTGTTGTTCTTGGATGACAGATGGGGTTTGTTGTTATTTTTTTCTTCTTTTTTTTTATCAAATACGACTGAGAAAAGGAAATGTGGGCGTAAATAAGAAAATTACACTGGTGAAATTTATTTCTCCTTAAAACAGATTACAGCTTCTTCAGGAACAAAAACCAAAACAAACAGACAAAAAGAAAAAAACATTAAGTTCTTTACATTTCATTTATTTCAATATAAAAACTCATTTCTGTTTTCAAGAAACTGGCATTTTTCAGGCACAAACTAACCTAGTTAGGAGACTTGACAAAGTCAGCCAGTCTTACTGCTTCAGTGGCATTTGATAGCACTGATATTGGACTGTATTACTGTGGCTGAGTACAGCTGGATTGTTTCATAGCTTAGCTCTGCTAAGCACTGCCAGCTAGTATCAGTGGCAATTTTTCTTTTAGGCATCCAGAAATCTATATGGTTCCCCAAGGAACCATGCTGACCCAACTGTTTCTGAAGTTGCTGTATGCTTCTTCTTGAATAGCTCTATTAGAGGCTTAGACAGGTGCATGACTGTTAGGAAGGTGATCTTTAACTATGTGTCTTATGCACTTTAACAATTGTAGGAGGCAATAGTCTCCTCAGCCTTTACACTAGAAAAATCCCAGAAGAGCTTACAGCACTGAGGCTTTGAATTATGAGTGCTCTATCAGAAGATTACATTTTCCCAGAATCAGTGCAAAATCTGGTCAATTGTGGGTAATATTAGTACAAGAAAAATATATCTGCTTTAAATGCTGCCCGTATAAAAACATTTTAACATTATATTAGAAATGCTTTCAGAACATTTTTTCAAAGTTAGGAAATTCTGGAATTTTCTGGTGAACTATGAGGGACAGCGTCATACAACTGCTCTGATTGATAGAAAATCACGCTCTTAAGAAGAATATACACAGAGCTGTAATTTCCTAGTTAGGTTGTTTAGGGTTATTTTAATTGTTCGTGGTGGTTTTTCTCCATTTTGATCACGTCCTAATTGACTGTGTTACTGAAGCTTTTCTTAAAAAAAAAAATACTTGGTCTATACGTGTTCTCTGATGGCTGTTATTCTTCTATTGCAATGTTTCAAAAAGACTAACTGATGAATACTTTGATCAAATGCAGCACTCTATTCCTACTCTGCAGTCCATTTTACACCAACTTTCACTCCACCCTCATCCTCATTCAAGTCCCACTCTACAGTTACGTGAAGTTGAAACTTCCGGTGCAGAGCACAATCTGTTCTTTCGTTCCAAAGGAATGGTACTTGACAGACACTGACAGAAATGACCCTAAGACCCTTTGTTATTCCACATCTTACTTACTATAATCTTACTTAATGTGAATGTCTATTACAGTATTCATTTCTTCAGGCTGTTCATATCCTATCCAGTCCCCATTAAATCTCTCATCTACTAAACCTTCTTGCTTGATGACATTTCCTTAGTGTTTCCCTGACAGACTCCTCCTGCTTTGTTCAGAAAGAATAATTTCTGCTTGCTTCCTATTTCTTATCAAATCAGTTTGTCTTTCCTCTTCTTGTGCAGCCAGGACTCATGCCAGGACTTTCCCAGTCCTGTTTAGCCCATGCTCTTGTTTATTTGGGCACAGTTCTTTGTTCACTATCAGTGTCTGTGAACCCCTCAGTCTTTATGCTTCTCCTCCTTATGGATCCGTCTCACAGCTGAATTAATGCCCACTACCTCAGCTGCAATTCTCACTTCTATCTCATCATTTCCTCTCCTCTATAATGAGTAGCATATTCCTGACCAGATCCTATCAAATACCAGATATCTTTCTTACAACACAATTATTTCAGCTATGCTCAGAGAAATTCCTAGAATTTCTTAGCACCATTAAAGCTTACCTTTCTCTGACTTACAGTGACTGAGTTAATTTTACTGAAATCTTATAAAAATTTAGTCCAATTTAAAACATACTAGGTGAAATTCTACAGAAAACAATTGCTTCTTAATTGCATTAGGATTCTATTTTCAGTCTTACATATCATAGTTGAACAACCCCACTAATGGGTGATGCTGCAGACTACTGATAATAAAGATAATATTTGTAATATTTATAAGCATTAGAATTTCCATAATTGCTTCATTGTAGCCTAAAAAGAATCACAGAACTGACAATTACCAAAAGTAAAAGGAAATTGTTTTACTGAGCTTTAGAAATGAGATAGCAAGTTGAACGGCATTTGTTCTTGTTTGGTCAGATTTTTAATTTTATTGTACGTATTTTGTCTTTTTTCAACATGATCTCTGAAGCGCATATTTGTAGTAAGAATAAGCACAATCAGGAGCAGATGCTTGAAACAACAGCAATCAAAAATAATAAAAATAAAAGATTTTAAAATTACTTTATTTGCCTAAAAATTCCTAGTGCTATAACTAAACAAGCATATGAACATTTTATTAAGTAAACATTTAGATATGTATATATTAATGTTAGTATAGTTCAAAAAATTCCTCAAAAAATATTGTAATTTTAGTCTTTTAGCAGACTTCCATTATTGAAAGACCTAAGTTATTTTAAAAATTCACCATGTATAAAATCCAGGTGAATGTTTTAGAAAAAAGATACAATAAAAATTCCTCTCAAAATAATTTATCATTAAAAGTAATATCCATCCAACTCCACAGCAATACAATTACAAGGAAAAGCATTCTCATGAATCTTATTGCTTTTGTCTTCTAACACTTGGCTATATTTCTTTAGACAGATGTGAAATGCAGTGCTGCAAAAGCAAAAGGGAAAGGATGCCAAATATCTGGCAGGAAAGCATCAGGAAATAAAGCTCCTCAGCTCCTTTCAAGACAATCAATTACCTAGAACAGTGCAGCAGAAAGAGCTTGCAGAGAAATGAATCTTAAGAGAAGTGGAAATAGTGCATAGATAATTGGAAAAAGAAGATAAAGAAAAAAAATAACAAAAACAACTTGAATTTTCCAGAAGTAGTTATTAAGAAATTGCTAATCTTAATGAGTGCAGATGTTTTAAAGTGAAAAATTAAAACAGATTTTCAAGCTTGAAACTGCTCAAATTTTTTACATTTCTTCTTTCTGTATAAAATTAATATCGAGATTTATCTTTTTTTAAAAAAAAAGTGTCTTTTGTCACTGTGTCCTAAGAATAGCTCTCCTTGATCTCCTTGTATCCATTCTCACTGAAAACTTCCACATGGAATTCCAAATATGGACTCCAATGTAAAAGGTCTTACTGAGAAACATATCCTAATAAAATATACTACTAAAGTAATTTAATTTACTTTTTAGGGATGACAGATAATGGAAGAAAGGTAATTTTAAAGCTCATCTCAAGTACATAATACTCTGTAAATAAGAATATGTTGGGTTTTTTTCTGGTAACTCAAGACTATCACTGTGACCATCCTTCTAAAATACTGCTGTAATTCTATTACTATATTTCCTAGCCTACAGTCATAAAATGTGGTTATATTCTTAGCAAACATAAATCAGAATAATTTTTCTGACCATATTGAATTATGTTCTACCTATCACAGTGACAACTGAAAGTCACTTGTTACCTTAAATAAGTAGACCAGATCAACATCTATTTTCTGGCATGGGCATGTTACATTTATAAAAGCACTTCCATTGTCTGCAAAGCATCCGTTATTGACTTTAGTTTTTCACACATGAAAATCAATCCCGTTCCAAGCCAAACCTTCCAAGTTGATGTCTTGGCAAGGACTTTGTGGAAGCTATAAACTTCTTGGAGTACAATCCTTTGGTTGAGATCTTTACTGATACTCCCCTACCATATAATTTATTCTCTGTGTTTCATGCCTTTCTGGGGTTTATTTGTACTCAGAATCAGTTTAAATGCCCTTTCCTCCTTTTTACTGAATATCCCAAGAGCCTACTCAATGCTGTGACTCCCCATTTAGCTGACCATTTATCTGACCTTTAATTATGCTCTTGACTTGGTCCTTTGGGTTGCAGTTCTTTCTACCACACTTTGGCCTGCTTTTAGCTACAGCTTTGTTGCTCCTCCTAAGTTACTGCTTTCCTTCTCTCTGTGGTTTAGACATTAGTTCACACATCAGTTCTTATGGCTAATATTACCTTCAAAATAAACCTAGTGCAGATTTAACCACTCAAAATTACCTGAAGGTCATGTTACTTTCCTTTCAAAAAATAACGTACTTTTAATAGTCTTATGTAGTACAAAGAAGCATTGCATCCTCCCATTTTAGGTCTAAAATTATTCTTGAAGAAATACAAATTTGTTTTACTTTAGTCATGAAGAATAAAAAAGATCAGGCACAGTCTGCACATTTTCATCTGGTTCACATGAACAAAGTAACGTGTGCCACAAAGTACAACACCAAAACAGTCAGTTAAGGGTCAGATTATATCTTTTCACATAGTAACACACTGATAATGGAATCAAGGGCATCAGTTACTGAAATTCAAAACTATAAACTGATCTTAAATGGATGAAAACATCTATCCAATTTACAGATATTTAGCTCTGAAGTACTCTTCAGCCTCACACTTACACATCTATATAGGTGAAATAAACTACATATTATCTCTGAAAATGCAATGAATTAATGTGATGTTTCTGAGAGCTGCTTGCATGAGTTACTTTTGTGTCAGCAGCTGATTCAGAGGAAAGAAAACTTTCTTAATTGCTAACTACTTATTATTTGAATAAAACTGAATGCATTTCAGAAATGCATTCTCCCTTTCTCTCTATGTTAAAAACAAAAATATAAACCACTGAGTTGTTTTCCATAGCACCAAATGTAGCTTTGTAACTGATTTAATGTACTTTAATAGCTAGTTCCTAGCTAACCCTTATATCCTACAAAGTGTCAGCATAGAAATGGCTGCTTGTTTAGAGCTAGTGAGACTTGTCAGATTTAAATAGATTCTTTTCCTTTTCAGCCACATATTTCAATTAATAATTCCCATTTACAAAAGTTATAAATGGAATATGCTTGCTTGATCAATTTTTTTTTTCTTTCACATTAGTACAGATTTTAAAAGTCCAAGTGTTCTTTTTGAATTAGTTTTCTATGTAAACTGTGTTCACATTCAATACAGAAAATCTGCAGTTACTGCAATTGGCCACAACCTGCTTGGAATAAAAAGGGACTAATCAATCAGAAAACTCATTCTCCTCTCTATGGTAAAGCAAGCTGTTTGCATACATTTAAAGTGGATATGCTCCACCTGTTTGTTCAATGAAATGCCCTAGATTTAAGTGGCAATTAAAACTCACAACTCTTCCCTCAATATCAGCTGCCAGGAAACACCCCACCCAGATGAAATTTTTGCTTAATTAACAAAGGAAAAAATGTTCTGTGAGTACTTAACACATGGTTACTTTGTACTGAGTGCTTTATTTTTCCTTTTTTTATGGGAACAAACCCATTCAATTTTATGATTTTCTTCACTCATGAAGCATTCATAAATATGAACTTGATCCTGGAAGATGCTGAGCATCTGGCCCAGGTCCAGAAAAGCACTTCAGCACATCTTTAAGTATGAAACTAATCTTAGAGTTTAACTGACTGTTATTCCAGCTGCCAGTGTGCTTTCATGAATCAGTAGGACTGGGCAGAAATGATAACTCTTTGGGAAACAAAATTTCTGTCCTTTCATTCAGTTCACTGCAGGCTGGGTGGAAGCCTGCACCTTTCCATAATCTGGAGGACCACTCCTTTGCCTTTATGGTTATCTTTTATTCCTTGATCAGTGAAATCCTGGCTTTATCATTAGCTATAATGTGATAACTATGGTCAGGTACAACAACAAATAATGTGAAACCAGATGTTTCTTGTAATACTTAGGGAATATGTCAGAATATAGTCATTGCATGGTGACAAAGACCAGAAGTGATGATGGTTCTGATTTCCTGTGAGTCTAATCTGAGTTGATATCCTACTGAAAAACTGTGCAGTGGTATTTTCCTTATTGCATGTCCTAATAGACACCTTTTCCTAGTTTAAGAGTAGTTCTACTGTTTTGTAAAGAGTTTGATGAGAATATTTAGGTATTATTGATAACAAACTTAAGGATACCCATCCACCGAAGGATCAATACTTCTTTTTGCCAGTGCAGCATTTGATCTACATGATCCACAGTCCTTCAAAGTTAATGGTTTTGGTAGACACCAATCAGGCACAAGAATATGAGAATGGTTTCACTGGCTGAGACCAAGAGTCAACTTAACATTATTTCTCCAAAAGTGAACCTAAGCTGATGTCTAGGGAAGACTAGTAATAGGGCAAACTTATATAACCATGCCCTGTAATATCATTTGAATATCAAACTATTTTCATGTGAAAAAATTCCTCAGCTCAAGCATAATAGGTTTGTTTAGCAACCCCCAGTGGCTTACCCTTTCAATCTTTTCTGCAGTTTCCCTGAGACCCTTTAAACTTCTAAAATCTAGGGCATACTATAGCAAAAATTTGTTGAAAAAAAAGACGTATTTTTCTAATTTTACCCTAGTTTCTATTGACCAGCAATTTTATGAGTCTCTCTGAACCTTGCAAGTGTAATCTTCACAGAGTTGTGAATATTTTGCCTCAATCCACCCTCTTCATGCCAAAAATCTTATTATATTAAAGATCTCTTTCATAATCTCCCTATGTTATATTTTCCAGAATCATTCTGTTCTCGTCCCAATCCACTTTTTCTCTTCTGGAGTAGAAAGGAATAAGGTTTTCCATAGTGAATGTTACAGTTGACTAGTTTTCTAGAGTGTCCATTATTTAAATTGCCACACTAATTAGTATGTGATAATTAATTTTAAGTAGCTGATAATGACAAAGCCTTACAATGAAGCCTATCTGTCCCAATAGTTGGAATCCCTCATCTTCCCTCACTTAATTGCTTTTGTAGAAGTGTTACATTAACTGCACCATATAGTAGCTAATCCTTCTAATATGAATTGAAAAATATTTTCCTGGGGGTCAGATCAGAACCATAACAGAAAAAAAGTTTTCCTTTTCTTATCTTATTCATGACTTATAAAGATTTATTTGAAAATGGTTGAGAAGAGAACAAAAATATAAATAGTGTTATCTCTCTCAGGGATTCTAAAACAAGCAAGAATTATTGCAAGATGGAAACCAGATGACTGCTTTAGTTTGGATTTCAAAGATGAGTGAATCAGTGTAAACTACATGCAGTTCTAGACCATGAACCTAAATTCAAAGCTTTTCAGATCATACCAGTACTGTGACCATTTTTTTCCAGAAGGCAAACACATATCCTAGTCCATTTATGAATTATTTTGTCTAGGGGTGAGATAAATCTTTCCACCAAAACCAGATATTGCAGTGGAGTATTTCTATTATGTTAGTATAAAACCTCAACAGATGGTGTGCTTTGGAAGAAAAGGGATTAATTTTATTCTTTCCTGTGAATGCCTTTATTAAAGGTATGTGCAAAGAATATCACAGTTGTCATCCATCTGGTAAAAGCAAATTTTATGACAAACTAGAGATTTAAAAATTATTATTTTGATTCATATTCAAAATGGTTAGGCTCTTTTTAGGAAGCAGCATTTCTAAGGGTAAAATATTTTCATCTTCCAATTCTTCCAAAAAAGAAATTTTAGTCCCCAAATAACATATATCAAAATTGTTAAAAATAATTTAAGTTATATTGACCTTTAACACCCCACAATGAATTAATATCAGTATTGTGTACAAATAAATGCCAGTGTACTAGCGTCAAATGGAGTACTGTGATCATTAAAAGAGTAAAGACTAAAACTATCCTATTAGCTCCTACAGCTCTCTTAACCCTTAATTAAGTTTGTGTTCCAGACCATTTATTCTCATCTACAAGAAAATGAATCAAAAGCTGTTCTCTAATACCAGCACAAACCCTAAACTAGGTGGTTGGTTGGCGAATGGCTTACCCTGCTTCTCCAGTAGATAATCTATTGAACTATAGCTAACATGATGTGACTGAAACATTACTAAAGCTGTGGTTCAGTAGGCAGGAATGGACAGATTCTCTTTATTGAGACTTAGTGATGCCACATCTGCATGAGCTTGGCAGAGCTGACTGTCTTTCACTGTTGCTAAGACAAAGAAAAAAATATCTGGAATATAATCAATGGTCTGGAAAAAAACCCCTAAAATCCTAAATAAGGTATCTGATAAGGTGACTACAAAACCTTGACTGTAAGTCTACTTTCACTCTTTTACCTATCTGAAAACTTTTCATGCTGTACTTTGCATCTGGTATCTCTGTCCACTGCTCTGTTCTCATGCAGAGTAACTCCAGTCACGTACCAGTGTCACTCTTGCATTCTTGGTTGAACAATGATGAACAATGAGTTCAGAGTTGGAATGATCTCTCAATACAGGTATTGCAATTGACTGTGAAAGATGTGCAGTGGAAATATTTGATGTTTTAATGTGTAGCTTGAAACAGTAATTAGAATATGATAAAAACAATAATAGCAATAATTAATAGTAAAGAAGACGAAGATGAAAGAAGAAGAAAAGGAGGAAGAGTGAGAACATGGGTATGTAATGTGTCTCTAGTGGTAAAACTGGCTCACTAACTCCTTTCCTTTGATAAAAGATGTCTGTTTTCTCTGTTGCATCTCAAAGCTGCCACAACTATAATGATATAACTGTTTACAAATTCAACATCAAAACCATTTGATTTTCTTTCTGTTACTCTTACATCTCAGTTCATTATAGTGATTCAGTTCAGAGTGTTGTATCAGCACAAGTCACAAATGCTCCACAGGAGTGGATAAGAGTGACAGAGGGTGGAGAAATCTAAATTTATCACACCATCAAAATGTAAGTGCACCGTGAAAACCAGAAAGAAGGAGCCCACTGAATTTAAACTGACCCTCAAAATGTTCTTATTGCATAGATATAATTGATACAAAAATATTTTCACTAATGGTTGGTCTGAAATTAGTCTGTACTCTTCTCATATGCTGTATTAAATTGTTTCTCAGTTTTTACACTCCAACACTACTGTCATTCTCTTAACCATATTCAATCTGTTCTTCACTTTTAATGTCTTCATTATTTTCATGTTCTTCTTTGTACTCTTATCAATAAGTGTTCCACCCATGGAATGTAAAATACAGTATTTCTTAAAAATACTACCTACAAGCTCTGGATTTATCTGATCTGATGGGCTCTTGAAATGGCAAGGTACTTTTTCACTGCTCCATATTTTTCCTGTGGAAGCTAGACATTCTGAGCATGAAGATTTTTAAATGGTCTTTAAAGGGCATGTTTACGACTACACAGCGTTTTGATGTCATTCCCCTTGATATGACCATAAGATCAATATTCATTTTCTAGGCAGTATTCTTCACAGCTATGTTAGATGACCTTTGAATGCATCTAGGACAATTATTATTCTTTATCTTAACATCACATCTAGTCTCCTGATCCAAATGATGTTCAGTCAATCATCCATTAAATCTGTACAGATCCATCTTTGGTTTTGAGACCTCACCATTATCCCAGTAGTCAGTTATTCCTTCATCATCTTTTTATGCTTCCACATCACATATGGAAGCAATATTAGGCTGTTCCTCAACACTGCCAACATTACTGTAACATGCATTTTTTCACCCACCAAAGCTTTGATGGTGGCAGATTTTGTACCTGCTTTTTCAATGCTTCAGTGGATGTCAGATCAAAGTAAACCAGTTTTCTTGTTTGGCTCAGCAGATACTAAAGTAAAGGGACAGATCCTGGCAAACTGAGGATCTTTGCCATAGACAAAAAATAAATCTGTTGTATCATTTGAACACAACACTCCTCACTGGTCTTGACTTCTTGCTGTGAAAAATTTTGTCTACATTAGGTATTGTAATATAGAAAAATTGTCCTTGCACTATCTGTTGATCTTTCTATTTAATCATTTTCTATGTGTTCTAGTTTCCATGTCTTCTTTGACTGCACACAAATTATACAACTTTGTTCTCACTCTATCTTCTTATGGGTCTAACTGGATTGGCTTAGTGCATAAAAGCTTCCATTTCGATTGTTTCAGTATTCTTGTATTTTCTTCTGTCATAATATTTCTTCTAAGCCTCTCAACTGTAATTTTTTTCTGGACAGAGTACTGCCATTAGTCATACAATACAACCATTGGTTGAAAATTTGCATCATACCAGCTTCCTATACTTGTGTCTTGAAATGGTAATACCATTTGACCATTTGACTCACCATATAAGTTTACAATTCTAGCTACACCAGCTATTTATGGAGCATAACTGAGGTTGAACTAAAAGTACTGCCTTGTGTACATTATGTAGAGTTTAATTCATCTGTTTTTATTCAAAGTAGTCAGCATAAGTGAGAGATAAGGAAAAAATGATGGCATATATATTTTTAAGTGATAATCAAATGAAAGACATAAAGCCTTTTCTGAGAATGGAAGCTATAACAAAAGTGAAGCATTCCTAGCAAATCAAAGAGCTTTCCATAATGTATGTTGTTTCTGAGTGTAATAAGCAAATCTTTTTTGTTAAACTAAAGCTGGTGACTTGCCTCTATTCAGATTTCTTCTTCAATCAGTTGTTCCTCATCTGATGATTACAGTTTTAGTGAGGATTTTACTCTTTCTAATGGTTTAGAGGTTGAATCTCACATCTTTCACAAAGAAGTGCATTGCACTTAAAAAGAATACTGGTGTTTGATCTGTCCTCGGGATAGATCAAAGACACAATAACCTTTATATTGGATCATTCAAATGAAAAAAACATTTCAGTATCTTTTTGGCCCTTCTGTATACAGAAAATTCTCATTATCCTCATTAAGAATTCAGCCTTATTGCATAAAAGGTATAATCCTGTTTCTTAGATGCTATGATACTTATTTGAATTTGAATATGTGGTCTACTCTTCATACCAGTATGATAGAGATAGCCTTTGGGCATTTCTCTTTTTCTTTTGTCCTTCCACAGAAAAAGAAGACACAGAAAAAGACAACAGCATAAAGATGTTACTGGACATTAATAGCAACATGAAATATAGAGCTCTATTGTGTCTGCTGGTAGATAATTCTCTATTTATAGACTTGATGTCAGAGGTACATTCTCTGTTTTGAATAATTGTTAATAGTATAGACTTTGACAGAACAAGCTGTCAAAATAGAAAATTTTTCACTGGTTTGGAAAGACACAGCCCAGCTTTGAGTTTGTCTGTTTAAAGCTTCAGTCTTTCTTCTTCTTTTTTTTTTTTTTTAAGGTGAGAAAGTGACATCGATGGCAGCTAATACCTAATGTGTCAAGGTTGCCAAGTAACAGGCTAGAGATGTGTCAGTGAAGGCTATTTCTATGAGAGAAATTCAGTAGGTTACAGTTTCAAGTATTTGGAAATAAACTTACTCTGTCTGTCTCCCTATTGTGCTCAAACCGATGAAAATTTATGTAGTCAAACAAAGGATACAGTACATGCTTAAAACAGGAGTCTGAAAATTGGTAGCTGTGCTAATAGTTTGTGTTGCTTCTAAATCTTAAAATAGTGAAATATCTAACATAACATACACAGTTGCAGTTTCCAGAAATAAATGCCTGATGGTAAAATTACTTGAACATATCATCATTTCTGTGAAGCTACATGGATTAAAGAGTTACTATAAGCAAAATTGCTGAATCAATTTTAAAAGACCAGAATTTGATTGAACAGTATAAAAAGGTGTCAAATAGCCAGTGATTGAGTAGTATAAAGAGGTGTAAAACGACCAGTGACTTTATTAGGAAGAAATCAAATCAGACTATGAGGTGCTGAGGCCTGAACAACAGGCCCTGAGCCAAAGCTGACCTCTAGATGAACCTTCCAACTTAATATTATATTTAACCATGTATCTGCTTCTTAGCAAAAATTATGTATAAAATACTTAGTATACGACACCTGTGCCAACATGTATGTTTTTAGTAAGATATATTTGTATCCACTTATTAGTGAACATTTCTATCTGTTCATTAGTGAGATATG
Organism: Calyptomena viridis; assembly: GCA_013390005.1. NCBI lineage: Eukaryota > Metazoa > Chordata > Aves > Passeriformes > Eurylaimidae > Calyptomena > Calyptomena viridis. The sequence continues at coordinate 43,373 of WEIV01021026.1, forward strand.
AATATATTTATGTTTAAAGACTGGTCAAAATCATGGAAGTAGATGTCTGGCCTAGTTTGGTGATAGATGGTCAAAACTGACTCCCTTGATTTTCCTCTGAGCACAGACCAGGCTTTGGGTGAATCTCAAGAAGAGAAGGAAGCCAGATGTTTTTCCATACTAATGGTTATGTAAACTTGTTTGTCTAACAATATAAAAGCAGGACCCTCTTACAGCAAAGATGGAGGCCTCATCTATGAGTGGACGCACCACGTAGGATCTCCTGGTTACCAGGAGTGGTCCTCCCACCCCTCACTGTGACTGGGGCTCCCCAGCTGATGTGTGGGCCTGCATGATGGTAACATGTCAGGATAACTGATGATGTGTCTTTCTTAATCACTATAAGCACTCTTTGTAGTAATGATAGATGAATTGCTAAGCTTATCCTTCTGTACCTCTTTGCTGTTTTGCACTATTCTTTGCTGTTCTGTACTTTGGTAAAATTACACATTTGTTCTTTAAAGTTGGTGTCTGTGCTTCTTGTGCTGATCCTTATCCCCTGGCAAAACAAACCAGGTTTTTTATGTTGTTGTTTTTTTTTTTAATTTTAATTTCACAGTCTGAGAAGTGGCTTGGACAACATTGGGCAAAGCTGTAGACATGGAACCTCAGGAATTGTTACCTTTTTGATATTGACTTCACTGGTTCATAACTTACAGTCAGGCTGCATTAGAGGAGTTTTGCAGCGGTCTGTACTGGACAAGATCATGGTCAATATCTCCATTAATGTGTTTCATTATGAAATAAAGTGTTTCTCTATAAAATCCAATGGGAACATTTGCCAGCACTTTGGAGGATAAGATTAGAATTCACAAGGTTCTTGATGGACTGGAGAAACAGACTGAAATCAATAAGATAAAATTCAATATGGACTAAAGACAGGGATAAAGTACTATATGCAGGAAAGTAGAATCAAATCTCTCCCCCCAAAAATTACTTCACATAAATAAATAAATAAATCACAAAATCAGGCAGTAAGTTCTTCCAGAGAACTGCTTGCTTACTTTGCATTGATCTGTGGATCCTCTTGCTGTAAGTTATGACAAACAGTCTTTCTGATGAAGTTACAATGAAAGGCAAAGTACACTAGGTTGGACTCTTTGCTAACTGCTTTGTAACTATCAAGAAACAGCTCATGTATGGCCAATATGACCAGGATGGTTTTAGATCCATTCAAGCTTGAACCCCATGGAGAGACCTTAAATTGTATACTTATAATGAGTGTGCCAGCGCCAAACACCTATGATTTATGCATGAAGCAGCCAAATTAGGCAACCTGGATCTTGCTGTGTATCTGGCCAAGATTGTGCTCTGTATAAAGAAATTACATTCACTGTAGTGCAGGCCTGAATTTTCATGAGATTTGAATTTATTTTATGTCAAGCCACATTTGGATTTACTGGTAGTTTTCCTAGACTTTAGAAAAATTAAAAATGCTGCATACCATCTGAAAAAATACAGTAGAGAATGTATTTTGAAAAGCAGGCTCAGGCTTATTTCAATGCACCGCGAGTATGTACGTCTGCCTGCTGTAAAATGTATCACCAAGGGAATAGAAAAAAAACCCAGTAATAATATCCACAAAACTTTAACTGAAATCTAGTAAACTCAAGCATACTACACCAGCAAGAGGTTGTCTACACACCCCTAATATCAGGCGGGTTTTTTCCTTCCTTTCCCTGAAAAAGTTTCGCATTAGCATCTTGCTAGAAATGGGAATCATTGCCCTTCTTCAATAATGCAAATTGCAATTGCTGAAGGGGAAAAAAATTGCTGGGAGGGGAAAAAAACCCCACCAACACCAAGAAAAACCCACTAAAATGAAATTAGTAAGATAAAAACATAAAGGCTTTTTTTGAAAAAAATAGTAGTATCAAAACTTGTATGGCTGAAACCAAAGCTTTCAGGATTTTACTCCATTTTAAAAATGAGAATTACTATGGTGGAACACCTTATAACTTGATTCAGAACTTCAGTTTGTCTATGAATTATGTAAGACTTACTCAACTCTCAATTTGCCTGACTCAGAGAAATGGTACATTTGATTTTTTTTCACAGTTTGGAGCATTTCCCTTGTTTGAGCTTTGAGAAGTGTTTGGAGTTTTTTTTCATAACTTTACTTTCTTCTCTCTGTTATCAATATGTATCTGTGCAAAGCAGGATGCCTGTAATAAAAAAAAACAAACCCCCAAACCCACACAAATAAAATCTACCTGGAAACACCAGTACGTTTGAATACCCTTTGGTCAGATATATAATTTCTCAGTACTGAAGGAGGGAATTAAAAAAAAAAAACATTTTCACAAATGCGATAAGCTACATTTATCTAGAGTACAGTTAGTATTAGCCATATGCCAAGTAAATGACTGTTTATGTTGACAATGCTTGTTCTGCTTCTTCTAGAGAAGGAATTAGTTCTTTTAGCAGTGACTATACCCCAGATATCACCTGTTGCCTCTTCCTATTCTCTGTTGCTGGTGATGATCCTGAGAGACTTGTAAGAAAGTTTCTGTAAAGGGGCAGAGCAAAATTCCTGTGTTCTCTTCCAGTGTCTCATCTTCAAATCCTGGCTTCCCTAAGGTCTCAGCCCCCTACCCTGGTTTCTCTCAACCTCACCTATCCTCACCTAATACCAATCACTAACATCAAAAACACACGGAGAAAAAAACCTTTTTATTCCCTTTTTTCCTGTCTGCAGCCCAAATAAACCTTACTAACTTCTTCCAGTGCCCCCAGCTGATCTCACAAAAACTTCTCTGAAAATCTCACTGACCATTTGGGCAGCTTTGTTTTACTACATACTCCCATTATAATCATGTGTGGCATTGACACCAGCCTGGAGATAGGACCCTACCCACCTACTCACTCATCCGTTCAGTTGACTAGGGGAAAGATTTCGAAGAGTAGAAATCACAAAAACTTATGGTTTGAGATAAAGACAGTTTAGTATGTGAAGTAAAACTATGTCATAGGAGACTCCCTTCTAAGTGGAACAGAGGGCCTGATATGCAGATTGGTCCCAGCTCACAGGGAAGAGTGCGTCTCCCAGGGGATTGGATAAGGAACATTTCTGGAAAACTCTTCAGTCTAATAAGGCTCACTGATTACTATCTGCTCCTGGATGTTGAAACAGACAGTAATGAAATAACAAAGTCCAATGGAAATCAAGAGACTTCAGAGCCCTGGGATGATTTGTAGACAGATCAGGAGCACAGGTAGTGATTTCTTTGATTCTTCCAGTAACAAGGAAGAATGTTGATAAGAATAGGCAGTGACATCAGGTCAAGGAGAGGCTCCGAGGTTGGTGTAACCAGAAAAAATTGGGGAGTTTTGACCATGGGATGGTCTACTCAACACCTCATCTACTGACACCTGATAGGACACACCTATCTCACAGGAGAAAAGTAGTTCCAGTACAGGAGATAACAGAGCTTGTTGACAGAGCGTTAGGAGGAAAGGGACAGAACCAGGCTTGTCAATCATAAGTGATGCGATGGTGTGCCAAAATTTGAGAAAACCAGCACTCATGGGATCCCTCAATCTGTCTGTCTGTTAGTAAGTTTTTGCAGGTACTGGAGTCCATCAGTACAGGTGACTTTTCAAACATCACCTTCTAAGGGCACAGAAACAGGCAATTCCCATATGTCAAAAATAAAGCAGGCAAGTCAGAAGGCCAGCTTGGCTGAGCAGGGATTTTCTCTTGGAAAGAAGGCAAAAAAGGAAGTTGTATGCCCAGTGGAAGCAAGGTCAAGTGACATGGGAAGAGTACGGAGATTCTGCTTGCCACTGTAGGAAGAAAAGTAGTGTGGCCAAAGCTCCATTGGAGTTGAAGCTAGACAGAAATTTGGGGGATAATAAAAAGTTTTTTCAAATACAGTAATGGCAATAGGCAGTATAGAAATACAATCAGCCCATTACAAATGGGAACAGAGACCGAGACAAGACACAGGTGTTTAACACTTTCTTTGTCCCTGTCTTCAACACAGATTATGGACCAAGGTGATCTCAGTGCCCTGAGCTGGAGGACCATGATTGTGAGAATGATCAACTCCCAGTCAACTCTGAAATTGTGCAGGATCTGCTGCTCAAGCTGGATTCCTATAAATCTATGGGATTCATCTAAGAATCATCAAAGAACTGGCTGATATCATTGCAAAACTTCTCTTGATAATTTTTGAGCAGTCTTGGGAATCTCAAGAGGTCCCAGATGACTGGAAGCTAGTAAACATTGTCCCAGTTTTCAAGAAGGGTAAAAAGCAGGACCCTGGAAACTACAGGCCTGTCTGTCTCACTTCAGGGATAAAGTTGTGGAGAAGATCATTCTGGGAGGTATTGAAAAACATCTGAAAGACAATGCAGTGATAGATGAAGGCTGTGGATGTAGTCTACATGGACTTCAGCTAAGCTTTTGACACCATCTCCCATAGCAAACTCCTGGAAAAGCTGTCAGCTCATGGTACACTCTGTGCTGGGTTAAGAACTGGCTGAATGGCCAGGCCCAGAGAGAATGGTGTTGCATCCAGTTGGCAGCTAGTCACTAGTGATGTCCTGCAGGGATCAGTGTTGGGCCCAGTCCTGTTTAATATATTTACTGATGATCTAGATGAGGAGATTGAATCTACTGTTTGCAAATTTACAGATGACAAGTTGAGTGAGAGTGTCAATCTGCTGGAGGGTAGGAGAACTCTGCAAAGGGAGCTGGACAGGTCAACTCCAACGGTATGAGGTTCAACCAGACCAAGTGCCAGGTCCTGCACTTCACCCACAACAACCTCATGCAACGCTACAGGCTGAATGCAGAATGGCTGGACAGCGGCCAGGCAGAAAGGGACCTGGGGGTACTGATTGGCAGCAGGATGAACATGAGCCTGCAGTGTGCCAGGTGGCCAAGAAGACCAATGGCATCCTGGCCTCTATCAGGAACAGTATGGCCGGCAGGACCAGGGAAGTAATTCTTCCTCTGTACTTGGCACTGGTTAGGCCACACCTCAAATACTTGTCCAGTTCTGGGCCCCTCAATTTAGGAAGGATATCAAGGTGCTGGAGCGTGTCCAAAGAAGGGCAACAAGGATGGTGAAGGGACTGGAGCACAAGTCCTAGGAGGAGCAGCTGAGGGAGCTGGGGTTGCTTAGCATGGAGAAGAGAAGAGTCAGGGGAAACCTTATCACTCTGTACAACTGCCTGAAAGGAGACCGTAGACAGGCAAGCTCTTCTCCCAGGCAACCGGCCATAGGACAAGAGGGCACAGTCTTAGGCTGCACCAGGGGAGGTTTAAGTTGGACATTAGGATGGAGTTCTTTACAAAGGTAATGATTGGGCATTGGAATGAGCTGCCCAGGAAGGTGGTGGAGTCACCATCCCTGGCAGTATTTAAAAAGAGACTGGATGTGGCACTTAGTGCCATGGTCTAGTTGACAGGGTAGTTTGAGGTCACAGATTGGACTCAGTGATCTCAGAGATCTTTTCCAACCTCATTGATTCTGTGTTTCTGTCACAGCTGGCACAGCTTCAGGAGAGAAAAGTCCTGCTTATTAAACCTGATTTCCTTTTATGACAAGGTAACCCACTGAGTTGATCAAGGGAAACCAGGCGATGCAATCTTTTTGGATTTCAGCAAAGATTTAGATACTGTCACAACATCCTCCTGAACAGAATGGCTATCACACAGCTGGGTGAACACATGGGTGAGTGAGCAATTTGCTCCATCTTAGGCTCTGTGCTCTTCAACATCTTCACAAACTACTTGGACACAGGACTAGAGAGGATACTAAGCAAGCTTTCAGATTACACAAAACTTGGAGGACCTACTGACTCCCTCGAAGGCAGGGAGGCTCTGCAGAGAGACCCAGACAAATCAGAGGATTTGGCAATCACCAGCCATATAAAGTTCAACAAGGGGAAGTGACGGATTCTGCACCTGGGGTGGGGCAACCCTGGGTGTTCGTACAGACTGGGGAATGAGATGCTGGAAAGAAGTGCCACCGAGAGGGACCTGGGGATCCCCCTCAGTGGTAAGTTAAATATGAATCAGCAGAACCCTGGCAGCCAGGAAGGCCAACTGTGTCCCAGAGGGCATCAGGCAAAGCATCACCAGCCAGTTGAGGGAGGGGATTGTCCCACTCTGCTCTGCACTGGTGTGGCCTCACCTTGAATACTGTGGCAGTATAATATAATATAATAATATAATATAATAATATAATAATATAATAATAGTATAATATAAGATATTAAGCTGTTACAGAGTGTCCAAAGGAGGACAATGAAGATGGTGAAGGGCCTTGAGAGGAAGCCATGTGAGGAGCGGCTGAGGTCACTTGGTATGTTCCTGGAGAAGCCTGGAGAAGAGAAGACTGAGGGGAGACCTTATTGCAGTCTGCAACTTCCTTGCAAGGGGAAGAGGAGGGGCAGGCACTGATCTGTTCTCTGTGGTGAGCAGTGACAACACTGCTTCCATCACAAATTCAAAACACAGTACCATACAGGCTGCCGTGAAGAAAACTCCATTAAAGTCAAATCTAGTCTATGGCAATCTTCAACGTTCTCTATGTTGCTGGAAAGTGTGGAGTGAGGTCTGGCTTGAAGTTTGAAAGTTCAGAATGAAAGTTCATAACAGTTCAAAACGAAGCTGTGGAAAACATGGAATTCTATAAGGAAAACTGATACTTCTGCATTATCAATGCCTTACAAAAAAAAAATCTAATTATTATTACCAACCTTATGTGTTTCAATGAAACTTCTGTCAATTTATTTTTTATATTCTTCTAAATTATAATATCTCAATTTTAAAGTATAATTCCAAAAGACAATAGAATCTATATATGACATGCACATTACTAATAGTGAAAATAAATATAAAGCTAATACATGAGGGAAACTGCTGGTTTGATTTTTGAATTTGTCTTGAAAAACTGACAACATATCTCCTTCAGCAAGCAAAAATATAGCAGAACGCAGTTTATATAAGATTCCACTCTATTTCCATAGACATAAGATGAAAATTGTATCTACTGAACAATACATTTGAAATAATGGAAGATAATAACTACTCCTGCCTTTTTCAAAAATTCAAAAATACATTAGAGTAACATGTTAACAGCTTTTTGTAGAAATAAAACACTAGTCACTGATATTTCAAAATCAGTCATAAACTGAACAACTACTTACTATGCTTTCATTCTAATTTCCTTTGAAATTTACAAGAACATCATGCCATTGAGTAAAAAAAAGCAATTTTTCATTACGTTAGCTAATACTAAAATGAAGGTGTTCTCAGCTTTCATTGCTAATCATTCTCCATTAGGAAAAACAGGATTTAAGGGTAGCAGTTTTCTAGGTAGCATGCAATGTCTTCTCTTGTTCAAAGTGCACACTGGATTCACCCCTCAGTGCAGTGGTGTGAACAGAGATAAATCATTGAAACCTCACCAGAAAGGGTGAGGAAAGAAGATAAAGCTTTCTTTGCTGTACCTTCTCATCTCTTTCTGACCCAAATGCCAGGATTTCCAGAAGCTGGTAATTATGCTAGTATGTTCAGAGTGCTGTCTAAATTTGCTTAAATTATCAGCTCTAATCAAACCAATCACCAAAAGCTACTTAAAAAAACCCACTCAAAATATTCTTTTTTAGCTGTGTATATATAGTTTTATATATATATATATATATATATATATAGTTGATCATTGTAGCTATCATTGGATTTTGCTTCCTATGGTTATCTGAAAGATAAGGCAATTTGGTCAATTTTCTTTTTGCTTCCTACAGTAATGCNTATAGTTGATCATTGTAGCTATCATTGGATTTTGCTTCCTATGGTTATCTGAAAGATAAGGCAATTTGGTCAATTTTCTTTTTGCTTCCTACAGTAATGCAGAATTTAAGAAAGACAGGAGAAAATAATATTGAAACTGAAGATTATTCTTTCTACAAAATTAAATTGTTTACCAAATAAAATTGTATCATTGTATCATATCACAATGCAAAGGAGCTCTCACAATGCTTACACACCCTCCTGTGTAAAGCAGTCTTTTTATTTGTGGGGGTCTTTCTCTGTGACCTACATAGCAAATAAAACAGCATTTACTGGTATGAAAGACATACCATGCTAATCCTTGTGAAGGCTGCCAGTATATGGGACTACAAAATGTAATAATGAGAAAAATAGAGCATTTGCATTTTCTTTTCATGTCCAGTGTGTTCAAATAACTTGCAAATAACTATAATGCTCAATACTTGCATATCACAGCTGGACTTTCAAGTTAGCTATTACAAAATTAGCAAATGATTTGAAATCCATGGCTTCCCATTCCCAACTGAGTCTATATTCTCAGTTGTGTTTGTATTAATTGCTATGTCACTCTGCATACAGTATCTAGTCTGAGAAAATGTTCTGTAATCAGTAAACCCTTATGGTTATTCAGAGCTTGAGGTACATATAGCCTCTCTGAATAAAGACTAGCACAGCAACTGTCCAGTTGGCTACTCTGTGTCCTGGGTAGAGGATCTGTGAGGAGGATCTATCCTTCCCATCACCTCCATGCTGTCCTTAGGACCTTCTGTGTTCTCACCCTGACTAATGCTAGTATTGCACTGGAGAACAAGGGAAAAAGCTTCAAATGTCACAGACACTGATTCCTTCTCCTTCCATGCAGCCTATTCTCTCCAGAGCTGATCTGTAGCATTGATGCAGAAAGGTGAAACTTTATTACTCATCTCAGTAGTGAAATGATGAAGGGGGCATTTAGTAACATTAATATCTGCAGATTGGAAAAGAAAAATCTGAAGTGCAGGCTTTTCTGCTGACCTTCCGTGTTAAGAGCACTCTGCAGAAATTGTTCCCCAGCATTACATGCTGGGAGAAACAACTATAAGGTGTCAACAAGCAACCTGAACATCACCAGGGCAGTTCTTTCTTCAGGCTTTGCTATTTCATTTATGTCTAATAAATATAGTTCTCATAATTAACAGAATACCTTTCTTTAACAGAAAATTTGAGATGTGTGCAGCAGATGAGTGTGGGGGTTTTGTCATCGTTCCCCCAGGTACATTCAGCTTTACATTTGTAGTGCCTGATCATCTACCAGTGAATTTCCAATTCTTCTATCTCTTGCTGCTTTTAGTTCCTGATTTTTTTTTTAATTAGTCTTCTAGTTTGTCACCCAACCGACATTATTTTATCTCTGTCCTTTTGTCATAAATGACTTTCTATTTTTTTTATTCAAATCTCCATTATTTTATTACTATTTGCAAAATTATTTTATTACATTTGCAAAAGCTATAATCTAGTTTTCTCATTCTGTGAAATTCTTTACTCATAAAAAATCCCAACATTCATTCTTAACCTGTCCTGGGTTGAATTCAAGAAGGTTCTAAATTTCTCCATAAATTCATGATTCAAAGATGGGAGTGAGGAATTGGCTGTTTGGTGCCTATTTATTTAAAGGAAGGCAACCAAATGCTCCAGTATTCGTTTAACAAGAGTGCATGTAGTGATAAAACATCAGTAAATTACCAACAAGTGCATCTCCAAGACACCTTCCTTTGGACATATGTTTTGTCCTTTATTTTATTAGAATACTGGGGGGTAAGATTGAAATCAGAAATAAACAACGGAATGATGCTCAGTGTTTGAGCCAGATATCTGCGAGATTTTGACTTGAAAAATTCTTGATTTGGGTTGGCAGGATTGAGACTTAGAACTAATTTCTGGGGGAAATGCACTGAAATTTTGATTATTTGGGAAAAATGCATAATTTCCACTGAAAGCAAGTAATAACTCTCTTTTTTTCTCCTGCTTCAATCTGATAATACTCAAACTGTAGTATCTTCAAATGTGCAGGTTTGTTTACAAAAACAAAATTGAAGTGTTAGAAAGTGAGATGGTAAATCTCATAACACAGGAGTTCAAGCTGAATCCACACAAAGAAGAATGCTTGCAAGCTGAAACCACACTTTAAATAGTCCAAGGGATATATTATAACCTCAAGTAATCTAGGTTGCCTGTTATTTTAAATTGCCATTGTTACATTAAAAGACAGCCTTGGTATAAGAAAACATCTTGACCACTTGTAAATAAACATAAGAAATATAACTTTCAAATAATGGTCATAATATGCAAATACTCTTTTTTCAATTAAAAACAGCTCGACAACAATAAATAATCTTGTACAAATAGAAAAGGTGTGTCTGGCAAGTCAATATCATCCCAAATAAACTAGAGAAGCTCAAGTGGTCTCATAGTAAGGATAATCATCTTGGAGTGGAACTCCAGTATGTCAATATATTTTAAAAACTAATGGTAAAATATCATTCTTAGAAGCATTATTTGTGCTGTGCTGCTTCTAAGAAAAAAGCACGACTTACAATTTAATTGTATTTAACATACAACCTTAAAAAAACCAACCCCAAAACCAATTAGGCTAGGAAAAGTTATTGTCAAAAGCCCAACAGTATGTTTCCCTTACCTTTCTCAAATTTAAGCCTTACCTCTGGTAACAGTTTTTGTAATTGATTGGGATATTATTAAGCAAACTGTGTTATAAATGGTATAGAACTTTGTCTGCGTTTTTTCCAAGATAGCTTTTCTTAGACTTTAGGATTCTCAGACACTTTTAAGAGGAAATTAAAAAACTATCTCTCAGGAACCGTTTTGATTTAGTAGATAATATCTTTTGATGGAGAAATGGCTTAGACAGCATCTTGAGGTGCCTTCGATCTCTATTTCCTAATTTTGTGATCTCCCAAATGGATACTCTAGTTTGAAAGTAGCCTCTCTTTTGTGCACTCTGTTGGTTTTCTTTTGGTATTGTTTGTTAAGGAATGATATTCTTAAACTATGTCCTTTCCTGACAGGCAGTGATTGACATATCTTTTAAACTATCAGCTGGTTCATGCCACATTTTTAAGCAATTGCTTCTTCCAGATATTTGCCTCTTTTCAAGAAATTACCCCTGAGGTTACCACAGGTCTTCTTCCATTATCCTATTTCTTTCAGTTTTCAGTATACCAGCTCAGAAATCAATCAAACCAGTTTTATCTCCACTTGTCTCCTATATGATCCACTTAGTATTTTAATTCTTTATAGGTTTTTTGGTTGTGGGGTTTTTTGTTGTTGTCTTGCTTTTTTTTTTCCTTATTTGTTTTTAATTTGCCCTTTATTGTAAATGCACTGTATTTTATCTGTTTTCTGGTATTCTAGCACAAAGTTTTCACCAGAAATAATGAGACTAGTTGTCTTTCTTTCTTTTTTAGGTGGATGAGGATGACATTTCTATAAATAAAACACAAGGTCATCTATACTTTACACAACTTAATACTGTTGCCAGTAATCTCAGAGCAGGGCGTGGGGGTGTGGGCAGAGAAAGCACCTATTCAGCAAAGCCTTTGAAACTTAGCTAACACACAGTGTTCCTCCTGAAGTATTCAAATGCACACCAAGTAGATCTAGCAATGGCACACATTCTTTGACACTGAAAAATTGAAAAAAACCCCACATAGCTACAGAAGACTGTCTCCAACACTCTAACTCCCTTGTCATTTTTCTTTTAGTATATCAGCATAATTTTAAATATAACATAAAAAATTTACATTTTGCCACTATGTGTCTGACTTAATGGAAAAAAGCTTTTATGGAGTCCTCTGGGAGTTCAGGTCTCAGTGTGCAGAAATGGTAAGAGAGATCATAAAATGGGATATTTTTCAGCTATTAAAAGATTTTTTCAAATATTATTGTTCAATGACAAGGAAAAAGAAAACCAAAACAACTGCAGTAAAAGAATTGCAAATATCCTGTACTAGCATATTAATATTCCAGAGGATTTAATGGTCTGGCTACCAACTCTATTTCATTGTATGTGATTTTTAATTAACACCCAGGATTTTATGTAATTATGTGGACTAGCTCTTTTTAAATAGTAAGCAAGAACGTCCTCAGTTCTTCTAAAGAACTGAGTTAAGGGATGCAAGATACAAAAGAGCACTGGGTGGAAGGATGGCAGAAGTGATCTGCAACCCTTTTGAATGGTTCTGGACATACACGTTGGCCTTCAGCGTCTCAGGCATAACTATGCAATTCCCTGCCCAGAGAATCATTATTTTCTAGCTAGACTGGATTGTGGAATAGGGCTACTTCTTGTTCTGTATGCCATATGTCAGAGAGATTTTCTGATAAAGTACTTGAGAGCCATGGACAGGAGATAATTTTTCTGACTGAAAGCATGTAATTTGATTTAATTTTTTAATCAGTATGAACAGGTATTAAAAAAGATCCTACTGTTAAAGTTTAATTTGTGTTGTAGAATTGTGTTTGGTAATTCTGAACAAGAACTCTGTCCTAAATGCATTTCCTGAAAGTAACTAGCAACTTTAAGCAGGCAACCAAAAGGAAGGCAATCATAAACCAGTTCTTAGTGTGGTCATAAGTTCCCTCTCACAAGAGAAACACAGAGTTATAATACTATACTAGAAATATTGTACTTTTATAATGAGTGTATACACATTTTTACTTCTGTTTAGAAATACAGATCAGGTCTGTGTTATACAAGTTATACAAGTTATTCGGTTATACAAGTGCAACACAGCAAAAAATTCCATTAACTCTTTCTTTAAGCCTTCAGTTGTTTCTCCCCAGTTGCTTTGGCTGTCTGCTTTATTCTTAGTTTTATGTGGTCTCTTTCAGGACAGACTGATTGGCAGTACTGCTTAACTTCTCTAATCTTAAAGTACCTGAAGAACAGATGGTGTTGGAATTCAACATCCACAAAAGTATTTTTTCTCTTTCTTAACTTGCATCTTCTTAAACCTGAGTTGTCTTAAGCATCACTTCATCTTTCTGAAAAATGAAAGTCATGGAAAACAATATTTGCTCTGAATGAGACACATATTATAAAAGGTCATCAAAAGATTTACTAAAATAATATAATGCATATAACATTGGTCTGACTAAAGATTAAGATAGCAATTTGAAAAAGACCTGAATCATTCACTTCATGCATGAAGTGTGACTCAGTTCTGTGAAATTATGTCTTGTGAGTACTTTATGTTCATGGTGATTTTGAAACACCTCTAAAACATAGGAAAAGAAAATATTAATGCAATGCTTAAAAAAAAAATTAAGAATTGAGCTGTTAGGAAAGCTTTCCTTACTCAGTCAAAGATATGGCTTTCAGTCAGACTTGTTAAC
>WEIV01021028.1:11502-25502 GCA_013390005.1 Calyptomena viridis
GTAGGGACATCTTCAATTAAATCAGGTTGCTCAGAGCCCCATTCAACTAATCTTTAATGTTTCCACCGATGGAGCATCCACCACCTGTCTGGGCAACCTGTTCCAGTGTTTCATCGTCCTCATTGTAAAAAATTTCTTCCTTACATCTGGTCTGAATCTGCTCACTTCTAGTTTAAAATCAATACCCCTTGTCCTATCACAACAGGCCCTACTAAAAAAAAGTTGTCACCCTTATGATTTCCTACAATGGCTTATGGCTCGGGCTCACTAATTTCAGCTTAGAATTGTGTAAGATGAAAAAGTGTTTGTGTTAGTTTTGTTTTGTATGTGGCTTGAACCACACCTTTTTACTAGAGTTTCTGAATGCAGTTTTGTTTATCTTCTTGTGACAGGATAGCTGGTAGTTGTATCTTCTAAAGATAGTAACATAAAAGATCCAAAAAACCAATATAATGTCAGAATTAGGTTCTTCAGGCTTGCTCGGTTTTATAATACTTTTAAAGTACTATTTACTTATGAAGTCTTCCTGTTCATTTCCCCCATCCTTTCTGAATTATTTGTTTAACTATAGGGGAACTTTTATGTTTGGGTAAGAACAAACTATTCTTGTTTGTCCCTGTTGATTGTGATCCTCATTGTGTCCCAAACGTGATTCTGACCTTCAGGTGTAGAGTACATAAGTATAGTCTTTGCTGGATATCTTGCTGAAAGCAGACACTGTAGTTGAAGAGTTACTCTATGTGGACTTGGGTCAGGATATTTAACTAGAAAGCAATGTTTCTTAGTCTGTTTGGGTTTGTCCAGATGGCCGTTTTCTTAAACTTTGATGCAAATACTAGAATTGCCTGTACGGTGTTTTGTTTTCCTTAGATCCTTGTTTACTCAAATGACAAGATCTTTTTTTTGTCCAAGTCTATCTCATGTTGCTCCAGTTTTATAGTAAATGGCCTACAGGTTGTAAAAATTGCTAGCTGGAGAATTATGGAGCCTGGTTTCATACCAGGAAGTTTCATTGATGCTTCTCTGTTTGTGTTTTTCCGTGTTTTATATGCTGTTTGTGTGGACAGGCCAAAAGTTTATTGGAAAAAATCTTAAAAATTGAACTATTCTGGTTGTAAGCAATATCCATAATATGTATAAAAGATGCTGCATGTTTTTTGAAGTTTCTCCTACAGGGCCTCTTTGTAGCATTGAAAAACTTTGGCTTTCAGCTTCTTTTTTGCAGATACTTGCATATTCTAATTACTTGGTAACTCAAATCAGTTATGGGACAGCAACTGCTAATAGACTGTTGCAATGATCTATTCAGCATATATAGTATGTGCTTGGTGAGGAAAAATTGTTAATACAAAAGTCTGGCAAAGATTCATATTTAGTGCACTGTAGCTCTAGGTAGTGCTGCTTTTAAAGTGTTTTAAGTTGATTTTGCAGTGAGTGTTATAGTTGACACTTCAATTAAGAAGTAGTTAGATTTTTACATAAACACTTCATGATAAAGGATATTTTTGTCTGATTATTTTTTCTTCTGTGTAAACATTGATGACTTTCACTACATCTCATCCTTGAATCTTTCATTTGGGGAAAATTGTTGGTTTGAATCAATCCAGTGTTTATTTTAATATTTGTATTGATTTGGTTTTTGTGCAAGGAAAACTTAACATTTAGGAAATCTAAAATGCAGCATTATTTTATAAACCACATGATTTTCATTTAAGTATTTTAGTGCATCTGTGCATGATGGTACAGTTAGCCCAGTCTTTCTTACCAGTTAAGCAGCCCTTCAAGTCCACACCCACCAGGGTAAATTATGGAGTGCATCTTAAATTATATAATTTGCAGTCTCATCTGTGAAAGTAAGGTGTACTCCATGCTTCTGTGGAAATCTGTTTTGATACTTACGCATTCTCATGACATTTCTTTAGCTCAAATAAAACCAGAATACTGCTTAAGATGCAGCATAAAATTCTCTAATACGCTTCTGAAGATGTGATTACATTGTGAATGTAGAGTAATTACATGTCTCAGTTGTGAACTTGGTGATATGGTGGACTTTTCTTCCAGGAAGTGGTTTTGTGGGTAAGTAAACAGTAAAGTGCCTTCGAAAAAATACTTGTGTTATGTTTAGCTGTTGATCAGTATTTATGCTTTTAATTTCTTTACTGTCATTAAAAAAATGAAGTTAGCAGACTTTACAGAAATGTTTTTTATGTATTGATTCCATGGATCTAAGATGGCTCTTAACTCCAGCAGAACCAGATTAATTGGTTAATTAACAGAATGTTATAATGAAAAAGTTGCTATTAAGAGAATTAATATATTGCTCTTATTTTTCAAAGGATTTCCAGATCTGTTAAAGTGGTTACCTTTGTCAAGCACCTTTGTCTTGTAAAAAATTATTTCTTAATTTTACCTTAAAATACTTGAGAAGCAGGTTTTTACTTTTCTTGTGAGTTTTAGTTGTTACATGAACTGGAAAATTTGCAAGAATACTTGTTTGTGTTTTCTCTCAAATAATCAACAACAAAGGCATTTGGAAAAAGCATCCTCCTTTGCAGTTACATCCCCAGGGAGCGCTTCTTAGACGGTGAAGGGACATGATAGGATTTTCCTTTACCTGAAGGGATGATGTAAAGGTGATTGAATAGTGGCATGGAATTAAAATATTTGGATTTTGTTCCTAACTACTGTATGTATGCAGTTTGTTTGGGGCCTGATTTTGCCTTCTGTATACATTAATCTTTTTAGATGGTGGATAACATTTTCCACGGGTTCTGAGAAAATGAGATACCTTTTTATTCAGTTTTATTTTGTCGATGTTGTATATACAATATTTTACTATATCAAATGGAAATGGGAGAGGTGGGAGAAAAGCTCAGAAGTGATGACATATTAATTCAGTGGCTTAAAAGCAGTATTAAAGTTCAGAGAAGGAGGAAGTAACTACAGGACAAAATAATGAAGCAGAAAAGACAAATTTCAACGTGGAACCAAGTTCTATAATCAACAGAGTAGGTTCTGTGGTAAATCTTGGCTTATTTTAGACTTACTTTCTTTTCTGTTAACAAGTTAAATGGTAATTTGAATTTTTTGCCTGTAATACAGGATTCTGAAAGTATGAGTTCTGTGTAAAATAAAGCTGTTGCACCTTATGTTATAAAAAGTCTTGAAAAGGCACATAAGCTTTTTTATGAAAATACAGTTACTGTACAAGACTGCAATTCTCAAGTTTGTCTAAGTTTCATAGGTACTTTGGACTGTTCTTCTAATCTAGTTTACTTTCTAGCTGAAACCTAAATTTGGAAAGAAACAGCAACAAAAAAATGCCATGGTCAGACTTTACTGAGAGTGATTGTTTACTGTAGATGGGTTTTCACTCCCAAGATATTGGCCACCTGCAGTTGTCTGAAACTTTTGAGTTGTACTCAGCCCTAGTGAGGCCACATCTGGAGTGCTCTGTTCAGTTTTGATCTCCACAGTTGAAGAAAGACAAGATGCTACTGGAGAGAGTCCAGCAGAGGAGCACAAGGATGATTAGGGGTCTGGAGCATCTCTTGTGAGAAGACTGTGGGAGCATGGCCTGTTTAGTCTAGAGAAGAGAAGATTGAGAGGGAATCTCATCAATGCAGAAAAATATCTCAAAGGCAGGTGCTAAGAGAATGGTGTCAAGCTCTTTATGGTGGTGCCCAGTGACAGGACAAGGAGCGCAATGTCCATAAACTAAAACACAGGAAGTTTCACCTCAACATGAGGAAGAACTTCTTGATACTGATTGTGGCAGGGACAGGCTGCCTAGGAAGGTCATGGAGTTTCCCTCTCTGGGGAGACATTCCAAACCCACCTGGGCACGTTCCTGTGTCACCTGCTCTAGGTGACCCTGCTTTGGCGGGGGGTTGGACTGGATGATCTCCAGACATCCCTTCCAACCCTAACAATTCTGAGATTCTGTTTCTTGAAAACACTTCAACCAGCTCTTAACTTACCTTCTTGAATCAGTATTTTTCTACAAGATTTTTTAGCTTTCCCTTTGCTAATTTTGAAGTAATAGTTGAACTGTATTTCCAGGCTGGAACAAGCCCAGTGTGCCATATGGAGGTTGATGAATAGTGGGGCTTGGAAGTCTTAGTGTTGTGAAAAATTAATCTACTTTTGTCTTTCATTGATGTCTTTCAATTTCGGTCGATCTTTTATTAAAAAAAATACATTTTTTATCCAGTTTTACTTTTTCATTATATAAGTATATATTTATCTTCTACACGATGTCACGGGGTTGTTTTCTTAGAGGTGGAATTAATTAGAGCATTTTGGATCAAAAAGAAAAAGACACCTGAAATGTGAGCAAAATCTGGTAGATGAGACAGTTGTAAGATAATGGTTCTTCTGCATTACAAAGGAAATAACACATGGACTGCTGCCTCTTTTAAACAGCAGTCATATTTGGAAAGTATGAAACACAATTTTTCTTGGCCAAGACAGAAGAACAGGAAATACATTACAGTACTTGGCTGTCCATCAGTTTAGATTTGGAGGAAAACCTAAAAATCTTACAAATATTGCAACTAATCTTAAGAAAAAAGATTACTTGCAGTGACATATTTTGAGAGGAGTAGTAGTAGTAATGTGATGATTGTTCATTCTTGAACGTTTTCAACACTTGTAATCAGATTGTATAAATAAGACTTGACAACTGTTATAGGTGACAATATTTTTGAGTGCAGGTTGTGTCTTGAGACTTACATTACACTGTTTAGTAAAAATGTGTTTCAGTTTTTGAGATCTTTTGGTCTCCTTGATGCTCACAAATTTGAGAGGCCTCTAGGTGGTCTGTGCACTTACATCTTTGAAATATTAGCCTAGTGGCTCTCTGTTGTGTATTAAATAGGTTTTTCTTCCAGGGGATTATTAAATGTTGCTGGTTACTGAGGCATCCCCTAAAGGTATTTGTAATTTGAGTAATATTAATGCATGTAAAGTGCTCTCTTTTCCAAAACTGTCAGTGTAGACCTGACTTAAACATCACGTGAGATTTGTGTGGAAAGGAAGTCAGCTTTACTTCAGATTGGATTTTGCATCCAGCTATAGGAGAATGGCCAAAACCAAAGCATACTGGGAGGTTCATACTTGTTTAACAGCTTGCTGTAAAAAAGCCCTCCAGCAAGTTGTGTGCTTTTGAAGTAGAAGCTAGCTTTGCTTAAGCAAAGAAAGTTCCTGAACTGTCTTCTGTTTGGTGAAGATCAGATAGGGCTGGTATAAAAATTAAGGTGAATTTGAGAGAATATGTAACTTTTTGAAAACCATTTCTCCTGAATCTGTAAAATTGGAGTGTTGAGTGTGTGTACGCTCTTTATCACACACAAAACTGCAGTCCATTACTGTCTTTTACAGTGTTACTGTTAGGTGATGCACCAAGAGGCTTTTCAGTAGTTGATGAAGTTGTATAATGGCATACTCTCCTACCAATTCTTTATTAACCCGTGTAAAATATACTAGTATAAGTTACAAGGTATATTAAGACGGATGTTTTTAGTAGGTTGTGGTAGCTGTCTTGCACATTAATATACATTTAGTTTTTATTACAATACACCTGTGATTATTTTAAAATATGCTTCAAGGTGTATTTTTTTGTATTTTTAAAGAAGAGCTTCAGCTTAAAATAGTTTATGTTTTTGAGTAGTTTTAATTACATTTGTTTGGTTGGAGGTTTTTTTTCTGTGGGGTTTACATGCTGAGGACTATCCGCAGCAAGTGATGCATAAGGAAAATTGAGGCCCCACAGAAGACCTTTTGTTCTCAGAAATAAAAGCAGAGAGCAAAGAGGTAATGCATGGAGGGTTTTCCTAAATACCTTCCTATACTTTTGCTATTAATTAGTTTTAAATGAAATTCCCCTATTCTAATAAAATTTGTTCTTCCTTTGCAGCCTTACTGAAATAATGGAAATACTTAAGTAATGCACTGGACTGATAATTTTTCTGTAAGGGAAAATCAGATTTTTTTTCTTATTGTCAACAGCTATCATGAGGGATGTTTTTCCGATTTGTAGCATTTACTGGAATATATGTATTTGCATGTATTTCAAGTAGTGTATGTTCCTGGTTTTACTGATATGATAGGGTTTTTTATGTTTGTTTTTTTAATATTTTAACTTAGTGAGTCATCTCCATCAATTTTGTGCATGACTTAAGTCACCAATGAGTAAATTGCCTTTATCTCCTCTAGCCCTCTGAAATTATTTCCCTCAAAAACTGAGTCCTGATTGAATAGTTGACAGCTTTTAAACCTAACAGAAATTCTTTTTGTTTGGCTTCCTTCTTAAGAACAGAGCTCTATAGTTTACTGTATGCTTTATGTTTTATAGCTGCATTTACTTTAGTTGTTACCTAGTTTAATGTATTTGTGTAGTTTTGTGCGAGCTAAGAGAGCTTACGTTTTTCCAAACTCCTGAGTGTGAGCTATCACTCATTTCATAGTTCTTGAGTAGCTAGAGCTGGAAGACATCTCTGGAATCTTCTAGTAGGATGCTCAGCTCAGCAGGGAGATCAGCTCTGAATTTCGACTGCAGTGCTCAGGAATACACAAATCTTGGATTTTGAAAGATCGGTATTTTTCATTTCAAATTGCTTACTACTACTGTATGTGATGGAATAATATGAACGATTTGGGATACTGTAACTTTTGGATCTTGCATACAGATTTTAACTGAGGAACAAACCAAAGAGGGAAAGGTAACAAAAAAAGGAGGATGGAAGAGAAAGCTTTTATTACTTTAACTCCTTGCTGGCAGCTTAACTTCCAGTGAAATAGTCATTGGAGTGAAATAGACTATTTTGAGGAAAAGACAGATAGTGCACAATCAAAAGTATCCCCCAAATTCTAGTTCCAATTGGCAACTAGCAATTTTAATAAGTCATATGACTTATGTAATTAAAATATAGGTATCTTTCAGTAAATTGTACTTTGTGTAAGGTTTAAGGTCCTTATGCTTCCTGTAGAGGTATTTAGAAATAGCTTTTCTTTTCTGGAAAGAACTTAATAAAATAAACCACATAAAGGGAGTAATGAATTCTAGTGAGAGGTACAGAATTGTCATACTTGCTTTGACAAATATAAAATCTGCTAGAGAATAGAATTCAGTTTCCATGTTAATGAAAACAAGTTAGAATCAACAGCACTGTGAATTACATTTTGCTCTATGCATACAACCTACATAACGTGCTAATTAAACTGCTATGTGCAAGTTTATGGGTTAAGTGTCCTTTTTAGCATAACTGTGATCACCATTTCTTAGCTGAAAGGTGAGTAAATAGTCCCATGTTATTTTGGAAGTGCATCTCCTGGCCACAAACACTTGAAAACTGTATGATCTGTCATCTTAATATTTCGGTTGGTATCTTGCTTTTAGCTGTTCTAAAATATTCCATTCTATATTTATTTCATACCATAATTTTTTGACACCTTTGTTATCATGTATATTGCATCATTTGGAGACAAGGTTTTTAGTTTTCTCAGGGCTGCTGCAACTGCAAGGCCTTTTTCTAAGGAAAACAGTAGTATAGTTTTGTTAGTTAAAACTATTTCATTTTTACTTTTGCGGTGAGAAGGGATCTGCATCTGATACATTCTCCTGTATCAATTCTTAGGTGTCTTTTCAAAACATTTTGTTTCATTGTTTTATAGAATGAATTTAAAAATAGCCTAATGCATTTAAAAAACTCAGAAGAATCATCTTGGCAGTTCTCTGTATCGGTGCTTGAGGTGTAAGAATACTGCATAATACACTTCAAATCCTCAAGAAATCTTGTTTCTAATACTGGTAAGAAGGGGAGCATCCCTAATATATTAAATGTGAAATATATAATTTGAACATTGAGTGAATTAAATGTTTTGTTGTAGATCTATTTTTTACAAGTGACGTTAAAATGAGTTGAAATTGTGAGGAAATAAAATTTTTAATGCTTATATCTAAACCAGTTAGGAAATATAATCCTCTATTTGGCATCATAGCAGTTTTTCTAAAAGCACATTACTCAGATGAATCAGACGTTCTTGAGGATTGTTTGCATTAGTAAGTTTTGAATTATTTTACAAGATACCTGTAAAAGAAGTAGTTTGGAAAGTTTTCTTTTGAGTTGTGTAAGCAGTGCTTTTACCATAGGGTATTTTTTGTTTGCTTGACTTTGTTTTTTTAATTTTGTTTTTTATTTCTGATCTTCTCAAAGGTTAACTTAGACTTCACGTTCTTTGTCTTAATGGCCTTCTTTTCCCCCTGTTTTACATATTGCCTGTTTCTCTTGTTCTCTTCCAATCTGAGTTGTTTTCCCAGGTGTCAGGCGACTTCAGAGGTTCTTAATGGCCCCAAATATTTCTCTATTAAGAGTTTAGCCCTGCTCTCTTGCTGCTCAGTTTTAACTCCCTGTTATGGGTAGTTAAGGGTGGCTTTGGGGAAGGGGCTGAAGCAGGCTGCTCTCAACAGAAGAATGGGCAGTCGTATAGTGAGGAAAAGAAGGTCTTGGATATCCAAAAATGAAGCTGAGGTGGGCTGGAATTAGCAGACAAGCACTGGTTCGGCTGATCTGTCAAACTACCTGTTGGTGTTCTTTTCTCTGTCATATTTTGGGCAAAACCCATGGACTAGTTGACCTAACTTACTTGGAATAAAATATTTATGCTCATGTAGTAACAAGCTGTCTAGGACATGATTTGTGTGTAATAGGACTGAATTTTTCTTATCTGGATTCCTGCAAACAGAAGTTGCTAATATGTCAAGCCTTTAATGACAGTAATGATATATACTGTTGGTTAACACTTGAAATTTATTATTTTCAATGACAGGAAACTTGTGAATTCTGTGTTTAACAGTACAGAAGAATTTTCTTGTGCTGAAAATTCAAGGGAACATAAGTTGTGAACGTGCAACAGTAGGAATAATAATTCTTGCAAGAACATTGATAAACTAATAGGCAGCAGAGATTGTAAAACACATTTATGGATCTTGATTCCATATCTGAAATGCTTTTTATACTGTGATAATTTAACACCGAAGTTAAAGCTAAAAAATGGCAAATAATTAATGGGTTTTTGTTACAAATGTTGACTAAAAAAAAGTAGAAATTGCAAGTTCTACCTGTCTTTTGCTGTACTTATGGTTAACTGAAAGCTGGTAGCATTTCAAGCTGAGAAGAAACTGGTTTATTGCTAGGAGTAGTTGTGCTTTTTAAAGAAAGTGTACATTAAAGCTTGCCAATGCTTCTATCTTCTACAAAGAAAACAAGTTCTAGTAACTAGTGCAGCTGTACAGCTTTGTACTTAACATCTTTATCTACCCAGTATTGTACTTGGCCCTGCCTTATGTGACACTTGTCATGTTAAAAAAAGACCAAACATCAACCAACTTGCAGTTGAACTTGAGGTGAATCAAGTGAGTTAGGTGTACTTATTCAAATTCTGGTGCTTTGACTTGTAGCTAAAGAGCATCTCACAACTGTTTGTGGCATGTCCTCTTTTCACACATGCACATATGGATGTATTATGTACACACACAGTCTGACTAATGTGAATTGATAGCCATGGTGTCTTTCTATCATTTTGGGCTAGCGATTGACATTAGGGGATGATATGTCACTTCTCCTTCTGCTGCCTCATATCAGGGCTGAGGTGTACAAGCAGACTAATATCAACAAGGTTGTATGCTGATTTTGTGACATTGGTATCAGTTTATGGGTATGATTGATCCTAATGGGGCTGCTGATTTTACTTAAAATGCCGATTGATGTTACTGTGAAAGGTCTGTTAAAGTACTTGCATGCTCTGTTAGAAATTCTTAACACGGGTTCTGGGGTCAGAAGAAGAGATCCTTCTTAGTGTGTTCCATCAATGGCCTTTCATAGCTGTACCTTAAAAACTGCCCGTGCCTTTTAGTTATTTTTTCTCTCCACACTAAGCCGTATTCTTTTGAAAATAATGTGTAATCTTATGTCAAGTACGTTTTCTAGGTTAATACGAGTTACTAGAAACAAAATTATTGACCTGAGAGCCTTTTGTCATGTATCTTTTGGCAATTTCCCATATCAGGATATTTTTACGCAACTATTGTATTAAAAAACTGTTCCGTCAAATAGCAGCATCTGCTGCTTGAAGTGTGTGAAGATAGAAGACTCATGTTTGACATCCCAAATATCATTGACCAAAATGGAGTTTGGTGAATCTGTAAAAATATTGTGAATGTATTTTTATTTGAGTAATGTTTCCATGTAAAAGTTCCTTATAGACTTATAGTTGCCTAGGATATGGATTTGTTTTCAAATCGCATCTGTACTTGTATTCTTATATCACAAGTGGAATGATTCTTGGAATGAGGGGAATTTTTTTGCATATGCTCATTCTTAGCACATGTGTGCTCGCTCAAGCAGAATACACATTACCATTCTTGTAGAAAATTAAGGAGAAAATTCTTAATTAAGAAAAAAGTTTCATTAGGTTTTGTTTTGAACTGTGAATTTGTTTCTGTTTAATACTCTTGATGTAAACAATAACACTGAAATCCCTTGTAATTCTCTCTGCTAGTGAGCTTTGTTTCCCTCTAAGTGATGATCTTTCCTCCTCCTGGGTACTATCCTTTAAGTATTGTTTCACAGCAGGCCGTGGTTCATGATCAATAATGTCAGAACTCTTGCTGTTGGGTGACTGAGCATGAGTTGAATCCGGATCAATTCGACCTATTATTTTTTTGTTTAGTATAAATGCATATTATAGTTTCTGTTGATACCACAGTTTTATGCTGGTTTCAAAAGGATGGTCAGTACCTGAACTAACAATATTAATAGCATAATATAATTTATCAAAAAATACACCACCACCAAGTTAAGTCAAAACTATTTGAACAAAGGTGAACTGGCAGATTGAGTTTATATACTGTAATATAACACATCAGAGCTTGGTTTCCAATCAACACAATGATATTTGAATCATCAAACCACATTGACTGTTATTGAACCACGGCCTTAAGGCGTTACTGTAATAAGACCTCTTTATTTATGGTTAAAATGTAAATATGTTTCTTATTAATGAAAAACACTGCATGAAAATGGATTAATTTGCAGTTGATCACATAACGATTTGGGAGCTTTAGACTGCTGCATAGGATGAATGAAACTTGTGATACTTGATCTTTAACATGCAAAAATGTACAGCATTGTTACATACATTTAATATTATAAAAACAAAGGAGTATAGTTAACTTCATTCCTTTTACTGTTTTTAATCAGTGGAAACTTTTGAAACTTTTAATATTTTCATTTTCATTGAGTAAATGGGAATGTTTTAAGTTCTAAGAATGATAGGTTGACCATAAAAACTATGTTTACTTTCAGAGAGAACAGGAAATGAGAATGGGTGATATGGGTCCTCGTGGAGCAATTAACATGGGAGGTAGGGATCTGAAGGAAAAAGGCTTCTGTAATGTAATTTTTTTTCTTTGGGACTGTACATGTTACTCAAGCACTATTTTAATCAGTGACAAGAACTGGTAAAAAGGAGTAAGCAATATTAGGAAATAAAAAAACCCATGTATTTTGCTTCCAAACAGCTTTTTTTTTTTTCCCCTACTGTGTATCGTTATTTTATTGCCTTGATTACACATGGGAGAAAATAGGATGTGCATTTTTAGAGGAAAAAAATCAGGGAAAGGTGATGCTCTGGAAATTATCTGATACGAAAGAGGAATTTTATGTTCAAAAAGTATTTGGCATATTTTTGGATGGACTGCCTATTCAGAGACTTTGATACTGTAATTGCATGCAGTAAAATGATGGAGATGTCAAAATTGGCAAGTTCTTGATAAGATTAATGAATAATGTGGTTTGGTGTTCTACTAATTTATTGCCAATCTGTATTTGCAAATATTCTCAGTTCACTCTTGCGACTTTAAATATTGTCACTGCTGAGAAATGTTACTGTGAAATCTAGAAAAGTGTGATAATTAGAGCTTGCTCCATATATGCAGACTGAAACAGTTTGCAATCTTACTTATCCAGTATATCTGCTTTTAAACAAGACTGAAACTTAGAATATTTCTTCAAAACCATCCAATCTTACTAAGCTGTATTAACCATCAATATATATCTATTGGAAGCTTCCTGATATTAAAGTAAGATGATAATTTAAGGAAAAGTAATAGAACTATTTTTTAATATTTTAAACTTGACATTACATACAAAACTTGGTAAACATTGTTGCTTGACCTTTTGAGTAGTGGGAATTTTTAGACTAACAAATCTGCTTGGTTCAGATTTTAAAATACATTATTATTCACCATTTCCTTAACCGATTATTAAGTGAGAAATATTTATAACTGCAGTATAGAAATAGCTTTTTCTTTTAGGGACAATGAAAAGCATTAAAAGTAATTCTAAAGGAAGGCATTGTGAAATTGTTTATCAGCAATGAGCTGAAGCACAAATTGTTACTGACTTTATTTTATAGTTGTAATTTTACATATCATTGCAACATACTTGAAAATTTCAAATAAGAGACATTGTAAATATTTATACTGTGCCAGTTGTCCAGATCCACAAGACACGCTTTTTACATGCAGATTTTAAATGCATATCTATTGCAATTCTTGCCAAGTTTTAATGCTTAGCAGTGATGTTCATGATCTTATTTTCTAAGCTTTGTGTTACGACTTGCTTCTAGACTTTAAACTTTTAGAAATAAGTTCCAAAAGAACTTATAGTGACACCGAACTGCTATTTTAAAGTATTCATAGCAAATAGATAAAAGTAGTGTTTATTTCCACAGTGTTGGGATTTTAGGTTAGTTCACTACAGAGATTTTGTTTTTTCTCCAGTGTATTACCAACTCCACCAACACAACCTAAATAATCTGAGCCCAAAACCTTACAGTGGACCTTCAAATAATAGATCTTTAATTTTTGACCTTAGCATCCTTTATCAACATTTCTGTCAGAACTGTAACTTTATTTTCAACAGACCTTTACCTGTGCCTTTTCATCATGTGGGACAGTAGAGAGCTGGAGTATCTTCAGTAATGGAAACATCTGCATGATATTGTTAGAAAGCAGAGTACCTCTGTGACAGATGTAATAAGTGTTGGGCTGACTTGTGCAGAGCTGCTCATTTTTACAGTTTTCTGTGATAAGTTGTGAGAGAATCATCATGCCTCATCATAGCACTTAGTTGGATCTGTAATGCTAAGTACAGTTTATAAACTTCAATATGGAAAAATGGGACTTGTGGGGGAAACTGTCTGCATTGATGAGGGTTATTGACTGGCTTGTTGGCAGCTGTGTCTGACTTCAGCATGTGCAGTTCAGACATTTAGGGTGTACTTTTTCAGCCCTCCAGTTTGCAGAAAAAGACTTTTTTTAGTGTCTGTGCATTGTTGCATGAACACTCGATGACTGGTTTCCATCTGTTGCTGAACTTAGTCCTGTAAATTAACAGCTAACATGAACATCCAATCAAAATGAATGAGCAATCAAGTGGTTAGTTTTTAGGGTCTGCTTTGGAGCTAGGAGTGTTTTAGAGGACATCTGAATTATAGCTAAAGTACTATAATGGCCTCTTGCTGAAAGTATTCAGGGTCCCACTCCCTCCTTGCCTTTAGACTCCTGTTAGAGCTTACTCTGCCTGAAACAGGTTTAGTATTATAGAGGTTTGATAGTACAAGTTGCTATACTTCATTTTAGAAGCACTGCAGGTGCATTTTTATGATACAAATCATAAGAGCTTTGTTGCAGTTGACAGATAAGTGACATTGCCTTGTGTGGCCAGCTGGGTCAGTTTAATTTCACAGAATTAGGCTGATAAGCCAGCCAATAAGAAGTAATTTAGCATTTAGTTGATGGCAATACTGCCTGCACTAAGTGCTGCCATCATGATAGTCCTGCAGAGTACTTCTAGTCTCTGAAAATGAAGGATTCTCCTTATATTGGCAGTTTAGACTCCTTTTGCTTCTATACTTAGTCATTGAATGGATGATAC
>WEIV01021028.1:25512-36057 GCA_013390005.1 Calyptomena viridis
TAAAAACCAAGTTTGGGGCATATGCAACTGTAATCCTCTTGAATTATAGCACAGTCTTCTGTCTTCTGCATGAACTAATCATGTATGTGGGTAGGTAAGAAGCATCCAACTTGAGCATACCTTTGTTCTGAGTTAGTGTTAGAGAGAGAGATCTTGGAGTTTCTCATTACTAAGCTCAAAGGAGCTCTGCTTTTCAATATTACAGGATTTTTCTCTCTTCTGGTGAACTTGTTTAGGACTTTACATTTGCTACTGTGTTGCATGGGTTGTTTTCTAATTGCTAAGCAATTTGCAGTTGGCATAATGGTCAAACCCAGGTCTTCAATTTCAGCAGCGGTATCTTGGATGGCATGGTTTCACTGACTGCTGTAATGTGTGTACTCAGGGCAGGTAAAACAGATGTAATTTTGCATACCTGCTGCAGGTAGTCATAGTACTGTATCTCTGCTAAATGCCCTGCTTACAAGGATGTACATTTATATAGTTGTTACTGAAGAAATAAGTTGTGATGAGAGGTGGGCGGGTTTATTTTTAAAATAAAAATTGCAAGCTTATTAAACTAGTAACATGTCAGATTTCTTTATATTCTTATGGTGTGTAAGTGTAGACTAGATTCCAAAGGTGTGTCTTCTTCCATTATCAGGTTTTGGATGCGCACTTCTAGCTGAAGAGAATGGATTATTGGCGGGGGCGGGGGGGGGATGCATCACCACCAATCTTAAAGTTGATGATATTTCATAATAGCAGATGTGAGATACATAATCAGACTTTTTTCTTTCTTATAACATGAGAAAATATTATGAAGGCATTTTTACCTACATGTTGAGTATGTTAGTGAGTACTGGCAGAGCTGTGTTTCCTAGTGCAATATTCTAGGTAAATGATCTCAAAATATATTTTCAAGCTTTTTTCCTACCTCTTACTTTGAATCAGCATTTTGGAGGAGACTGTTCTGTCACTTTCAATTCTAACAAAACTTCCCTTAGTTTTCTGGTACCTTTGCTATAATAAATTACAGCTAAATGCAAGGGCTTTTTTATGCTTTATTACAAATGAGTTGTGAAGTTGAGTACCATCTCTGGTGTATTGCTTTTAGATCTTAGATTAATCTACTGTACAGTGTATGCAATTAACATAATACTACTAGCAGAGTACTTGCAAATGTACATTTCATATGTTATGATCCCTAAAGAGCCAAGCTGCCATATAGCTGCCAATATCTGTAAAATCAGTTGAGATTTTTGCTAATTTGTGGTGTGTATACTGCATATATATGCTGTATGAACACTTCAGTTTCTGCACAGAAACTGTACACCCATATGTAGCTGTAAAGGTTAGGATTTTCAAATACATGAAGCAAATTATGTAGTGCAAAATAATAGGGATTATTGAAAATCTGTTTAAAAGCAGATGATTGAGGTAAATGTACAGTCTCAAAGAATATATTTTTTTTTTTATTTTAAGTATTTGAAGTCTTGTACATTTGGCTTTTTATATATTGTAAATTGTTTGTTTGTTCTTGTAAAATCAAGATAGGACAGCTCTAAGTATAGATTGTTTTGCATAGATGCGTTTAGCCCAGCACCTGCTGGTAACCAAGGCCCTCCTCCAATGATGGGTATGAATATGAACAACAGAGGAACTTTACCTGGCCCTGCAATGGGTCCTGGTCCTTCCATGGGACCAGAAGGAGCTGCAAATATGGGAACACCAATGATGCCAGATAATGGAACAGTGGTAACGTATCACAAATTTAATTATTTTGAATAGCTGTCATGTCTCATGGCCCATTTTTGTTAACCAAAGATATTTTCACGCTGAGTAAGAACATGTTGCATGTTTTGAATCTGTTAAAAGTAAAAACTTGTTAATGCAAATAATTTGCAAGATGGAAATTTTTTTTAAATTACTATGAAAATCGTATTTCCCTCAGGAATGGTAATCTCTAAACTTATACTTTTGCTGTTCTTTTATAAAACTAAATTCTGTGAATTGGCTTGTTGGGGTTTTGATGAGTAGTTAAATGTTGGAAGCTATGTAGTGTGAAGATATCTTTGTGTAAACAATTTAATTTTTTGAAGCAACTTTAGTGTTCTTTGTATTTCTTTTCTAACACTGTTAAACGCATGAGATTGACAGTGATTACACCACTTAGAAAATCAGTACGCCAACAGCTGTTGGGCATAAGTCTCATATCAATACAGGAAAAATAATATTGCCCAATTGCCATGAGTGAGAGGGAACATCTTGTATACCTTCTGGAATTTTTAATCAAAAGTAGATAGGCCATTGGGATACAGTTTAAACAATAGCCATTTTTGCTTTGTTCTCATAGCTACTCACTTTTCCTAGCTGTAATGTCTTATGTAGAGAAACAACTCCATAGTTTTAAATCTAATTTTTACGTATTCTTTCAGTACTACTCTGTTAATAGACATTTGGATTAGTGGTGGTGTGATGTAAAGGAATATATAGTGTTAACAGTGATTCTGTTACAGTTTTATTGGAACACAGAAGCATTTTATAGCTGCATTTTCTATATATGCCTTCTCAACAGTATCTGTGATTGAGCAATCTGTATAATGAAGTCTGAATGAAAAACTTTGTTCCTTAGAGGAAAAACGAGATTTTGATTTTGCGCTAAATACATGATGAGTCTGGTCTTTACAACTTTTAGAAAGAGAGGGTCTCACTTCACATCATAGGAGCCAGCTCATTTTATCAGTTGTATCGTTTCTCACAAAGTGGGGAGGATACTATTCATAAAATACTGGTTTTGGAGATGCTTTTGCTATAGACCACTGTGTTACTGGTCACCTCTAAAACATTCACTTGTTTTTGTATTCACTAGTATATAGACCCTGTAAAAGAGTTGTATGGAAAAGAAAATGGTATTGTAGATCATGGTGTTAAACTGTTGTTTTTCTACAAAGTCATTCCAGGTATGGAAATGTAGGGAATATACTGACACTTCAAAATGCATGTTTTAAAAAATATTTTTTTTACTTCCATTTTCTTCTGCATGCTTCTGAAGGACAAATTAGGTTTTACTTTTTTCTTCATTTTGAAGTTTGAAGGTTTTCAATTTGGAGGGCAGAAAGGCCTTATTGTATTGTTGCTGTTTTTGGAAAGACACTTTGAAGATCCTTTCAGGGCTGTCTACTAAAACAATGTAACAGTTGATTTCCACAGAGGAAAATGGAGACTATGCTTTATAGACCAGAAACACAAATTTAATTTTTTTAATTGGGTGTTCTTCTGGAGTCTTAAAGGGAAATTTGTAGCAATATTCTTTTTGTTCCACTGCAGTCTTTTGAAACATAGATTGTCTTTTGAACATAACATTTTAAGAGTAGCTTCCCCCCTGTACTTTATTGTAAGTAGTTAATAACTGCAGTTTTCTTGTTAGCTGAAGAGAGGGCTTCTTGTTGGAAAGAGGACTTGACTTTGTGTCCGAAAGTCAAATGGTAAAAATGATCAGGAGTACATGATAAGTTATTTGTTGACATTCATATCCATTGCTAACAAGCTGACATGAGTGAAGCATAATTTTTAAACAGATTTGCCCCGATTTACCCTGCAGATTTAAAGGTAATTTGGCTCAGTTATAGTTCTTTATGCAGCCCTTGAAGTAACCTTTCTCTTATACAATGTCAAACACGTAGATACAACCATGATCTAAGTTACATATACTTTTATCTATATAGATATAATGCTATTTTTTAGTAATATATATATGAATTAGCAGACTTGAGAACTGCAGAGCTCTACTACTATTTCTGGAGTTAGTCTTTCAGAAGAATTCTGATTCAGGCATATAAATAAAGAGCTGGTCTTGAATGTCCTCGTTGAACTCTGAACACCTGGGTGGTTAAATCTTTGTACAGAAGGAATTTCTTCTGAAAGCATAACTGTCCTCAACAGGTGAATGATGAGTTATTTCCAGATTGTACATTGTATCTATGCTTTTAACGGTTTATGTTATGTTGAGTTTAAATTTCACCATGTGGAGCTCTATTTTTAAATGTTGCATAAATACTGAACTCATAAGTGCTCAGATGCATGTTTTCTGTTTTAGGTCTTAATTGCTAAGCAAATAAATTTGCATAAGCACATATACATACCTTTATTAATATTAGGAACAGAGCTAAGGAAAATAAATGTGGAATATTAACTGGATTTTTATCTTGGATTAATATTTCAGAATAAGTTTTAGATGCATAGGAAGATTTTCTTTTTTAACTAACCATAGTCCAGTTATGCATTTTGCCACTAATGTAATTTTATTTTGACAGGGTTTTAAAAGTCTTAAGTAAAGATTCCTAAAGTGCCATATAAAAGGCTGACTCCAGGTAGCATGGAATTGAAATATCCACAGATATATGGGTATAGAAGACTTCAGGTTATATTGCTATTAAAAGAATAAATATGCAGTATCTAGAAATACAAAAGCTTTTCCCCCCTGCCTCCCTCCAGTTTGACAATGTTTCTATGTCTTATTTATTTGAGAGAGAAGCATTGTAGTTGGTATGTAAGGCAGATTAAGGCTCAGGTATAAAACTGCTATCTCCTCTGTTAAATAGAGAATATATATTGCTTCAGATGTGCTTGTAAGGATGAAGTCACCTTCAGCACCAGAGTTGGTCTTGCGTATTGTTTTTAATTTTTAATTTACTTTACAAAGTTGGAGCATAACATTAGCACTCTTTAATTTCCAGCTCTTTTCCCGTAATAACTAATTGAATTGCTCCTTTCTTCCTTCTATGTGTGATCCTGATTCTGCTGGACTATCTGCTGAACTCCATGACAACATCACTTGTGGGTTTTTTTGTAACTCGTATTTGGCATGTTCCAAATGGACTTGCATTAGCATAATGAGAGATTCCCTCAAGGAGGTCCATCCCAGATGGGTTCACCTCTGGTTAGTAGAACGGGCTCTGAAACTCCTCAGCCGCCAATGAGTGGTGTAGGTGCCGTGAGTGGTGGACCTGGTGGCTTTGGTAGAGGAAACCCAGGGGGCAACTTTGAAGGACCTAACAAGCGTCGCAGATACTAAATCTGAGTTCATTCCTTACTGTTTTAAAAATTCCAGTAAAACTATACAGTGATAATGCCTTTATAATTTTAGCTGTTATCTGGAAACGGTTCTATTGTTATTGTAGTCTTTAAAACAGTTTCTTTTGTAAAACTTCTTTTGTATTCAGTCATAGGCTTTGTAGTATAGAGCAGAAATGATGCGGATCATTATGTAAGGCAATGTGTTTGTGACTCTAGCAAAATACAATGTGTGACTATGCTGTAAAATGTGCAGTTATCTGATTACAATAAAATCACTGGAAAGTATTTTGGGAATGTTATTATTAATACTGAGAATAATTATACGCTTAATTATAAGTGCCATCATTTTCATTCTTATGTAGTTTCTACTATGTGTCAAGAAAGTTCCATTCTTAGTAGTTAATATGTTTAGCTAAACTGCATGGTGCAGTACATACTATGAAAAACTTATAACACAGCTGCTTTTGTTTTGACTTCTGAAGAGCAGAAAATTTTATACAAAATGTTCTCAAGGATATTGTTGTCCTTCCATCTCAGTCCACCATTGCAAACTTAGTCACGATAGGCTTATCAACAGAGTGTATCTGTTACACAGATTTTTAGAAAATTTAACTCGGGGAGGAAAAAAAAAAACTGGAAAGGACTCTCTATGTATGTTTTATTCATAACAGTATGAATGAATTTACCTAAACCATACTTAAACAGAAAGAAATTTGTTGTGACATTTGTGCATTATGCTGATGGTTAAAGTATTGCAAGGAAGGAAGCATTTCTGCAAGCTGGTTTAGAGCCTTCCACTGTGTAGTGCATCGTTATTTTTAAGTATACATTTCCCCCAGTGGTTGGTTTGAATAGAAACATGTCTTTTATCAAAGATTAACTATTTAATAGGAAGCAAATACATGTTTTCTAGTGAAAATAAGTGTTCACTTATAGTTGAGTAAGATGCATTTAGAAGGATTGCACATGAGTATTCTTCATAAAGGTTTTACAGATGACGAATTTGAAAAATATCCATTTACAGTACAACTCAGGCTAGACTTGCTGATTGAGATAAAACTGATGGTAAAGCTATTTAGAAGCTTATGATTCTGATTTTGTGAGTCATGGAAGATGATGGAAAAGACCTATTGGTTCTGTTCCTGTAATGGCAAATATGTAGGGATATTGGTTACTGTTACTCTTTTTCCCATGCAAAATAGTAGTGTTCTGTTTTTATCAGGTCACTCACATTTTCAGAGATAGAAATTACTTAATTTTATCAGCATTAACAGTGATACAAAATTGATTAAAAACTGATTTGAGATAACCCGGTGCCCTAATTCTATCAAAATTGTATATAACATTTATATATCTTACAGCTGATAATGGGATGCAAACAGCAGAGAGGCATGTATGTGTTGTTTGTTAATGTAGCAGTGATAGTCTAGTTGCTTGAATTTTGAACAAATGGGTAACAAGAAAATGGTGGCATTGCTGGCATTTTGGAAGTACACTGTTACTTAAATTGCCAGTGTTATATGGCTTAAGATAGATACTGTCTTCATACAATTCAGGAGTTAAATATGTGTAGGTCCTTACTTGTGACATCTCTAACTGCTTAAGTGTTTTGCTCCAGGCTGTCTTTAATGTTGCCATTTTTTGCCTGACTTGAGATACATGCTACACTTCATAGTTTGCAATACAATAGTGAGTTATTCTCAAAGTCTGAAATAGTCTTTTCCCTACTTGATATATGTGTCATGTTATGGCACTCATCCTTAAAATAAACCACAACCAAACTTGCAACTGGTTTTACTTAGCGCACTAGTCCTAAAACTTAACATTTGGGAAAATTGCTGGTTTTTCACTAGTGTAAAGCATTTGCTTGTAGTAACTACTGCAGCTCTCTGCTTTGATGTCCTGCATTCAGTTGAAAGTGCAGTTTACATTGATGTCTGGTAAGGCGTCAAATATGAGATTACTTTTTTCTCATCTTTTCTGCCCTTGTACATGACATTTTTTAGGGAATTGAGAAAGTGTCTTTGTGAGTTGGTAGTTCTAAACTAAATTCTGAACTGTAAAGCTGTACAAGGAACATGTTTTAAATATAACTTGAGCTAGATTCAAGTGGTTTGTTAATTTTTTTCCAAAGGAAAAGGCTGTGTCATTCAGGCCTTTTAGCTAACTGCTGTGTATTTGTTTACTATATATAACCTTCTTCTTGTAGTTTGAGTATGTTTCAGAAGTACTTTAAACATACCAAATCTGCAGAAGTTGTTCATTCTTTCCTTACCAGCTTTATGCTATTTTAAGTGCATGTTTGTTGCATTGCATTTTTGCTAGCAAGCATAGGTAGGTATTTATGTATGTATCTGAAAGTTACTGTAGATTTTAATTAGTATTAGTGATTTTCATTCCACAGTTGTGAGCTGCCCTTTGTGTAAACCTCTGACTTGGATGGCTCTGCTGCATGGTAGCAGTGGATTTCTCAGCTGTCCTTACTGCAAAAAATCATAAAATCTCCTTCTAAATATTAATGAATGAAGACCTGACAAATCCTGAAATGCTTTGGGCACGCTAAGGATTTAATGAAGAATGCCTTTTGTAGCTGATGACACTGCCAAATTCCACTCTTAAGGAAAGCTTTCTTAGGGCTACCTGGCCATGTTGATTGTACACAGCTCAACTTTATGGGCAGGGCTTCTTGTTTTGACAACTATGGTAGTAACTGATTCTGGCTATACAATAAACACCTAGTTTTGTTTAAAAAGGAATGGTCCCAGTTTGTTTCCTAAAAATGGTATATAGATGTTGCCAAGCAGTGTTGTTGCTTGAAGGTTCTGCCCTTGTGCTGAAGCAATTGATTTTTCGTGCTCCTCATCTGGTTGATTGGTTTATCATTTTTTCTGTTTATACATGTACTGAACTTTTTAACTCCCTTTGCTCTGTGTGACTAGGAAGTACGGTGGAATCCTGACTCCCTCTGCTATATGCTGTGCTGAAACAGATAGGCTTGGAATGTGTATGAGATGGACAACTACAATGCACTTTTGTATTGTACTTACTGAGCTTTTACATTATTCCTGAAATTTCAGTCTAAGCTGCTTAATTTTCATGTAATACACAATTTTAATACTTAAAAATAACAAAGCTTCACAATTCCATTTAAGTTAAAGAAAACATGCCACTACCAAAATCTAGCTTATCTAAATGCATTTGTATTTGCCACCTCAATCATTTGAAAGGGAGCTATTGGGCACTTAAGAAATAAAGAAGTAATTTTGATTGTGAGTTAATGTCTGTAGTTCTGTCCAGTGTGCTCATTAGACAAAGTATGTTGATATCCTAGGAAACTTGGCGGCAATTCAAATATACTTTACTATATTTTATTTCCTAAGAAAAACACGAATTACTGTGGATTACCTAGGAGGAAAATTCCTAAATTGTTTTATTTATTGCCCACATATATTTTACCCAATTGTACATAAAGATAAAATAAACTGGAGATCTTTACTAGAAGAAAAGGTTAAAATAGATGGCAAGAAGACAATATGAACTAAATATTGCATTAATGTAATTTTAACCGTAATCCAGTAGGATTTTATAGTTATGCCTCCTTTGAGGAGCATTCTGATCTAAAGTATGCTGTCACAATTTAAAATCTTATACCGAACTCATTTTCTCCCTTTTCCACTTTTGATTTCAGAGGTCAAATAATCTGTAATTACAAATTCTTTGAAAGGTACTAAACATAAACGCAGACAATGTCACAAGCACAGTGACATTGATGAACCACACAACCATCAAAATTTGCCAAATTTTGAGATAACTTGGCTCAAAAATGCTGAAATAACCCATCTAAAGGTAGATTCTCAAGTGAAAAAAAAANATAAACTGTAATTGAACTATTTAAATGGCAGGCAAGGCTGGGTAGCACCTTGAGTCACTTTATACTGGACCACAGATGTGAAGGGATTCTAAATCTCATTCTCAGGACTTGAAGTGCATATCCATAGGTGATGTTAGAGTCTGCCTCCAGCATCTTTTGTTAGCTTGTGCTTGTGCCCAATACTTAGGGACTTCAGAGAGCACATGCTTCAAATGAAATTTGTCTTCTCAGGAGCCCCGAAATTATTAATATGGTCATTGTGCTGTCCTTAAGGTGCAGAATTATCTTGAGATTTGGTGCTTTCCTTGGGCTGTTAGCTCACTTCTGTAGCATGAGGGAATATCAGTCTGAAGTTCCCTGATTCATGAACAGTAAGGAGGGAGGGAGTGTGGCCTATGGGAAATGGAGAGGTTGGACATTACTACTTTAGATGATTGGCTGTTTTTTACTAGTTTAGTGGAAAACGTTGGACTATAGTAACCCAAAGGCATTTGCTTTCTTTCACTTATTGAAATGCGAGAACCTAGTAACAATAAAAGGGTTGACTAAAAACTTGGAATATCTGATGTCAGGTATAATTTTTCCTATTGAATTGGGGGTTTGTTGCCTTTTGGGATATACTGTGAAATATTCTTAGTAGGTGGTCTCACCAGTTTGGTGTTTTGTTAATAGTTTGGGGGTTTTTCCCAGAAAGTATTTAAAAATTCATAGTTGTAGGCATTTCAGGTGTGCTTTCACAGTAATCCATGAAATACTGAAGTTTATAAAAATTAAGTTATCTATGTCTAAAAATGTTACTTGTAGAATAGGTAAACTGAACATTAACTTTTCATGGGAACAGTACTTTTGATGATTTAAAATGCATGGAAACAAACCCTTAATGTATTCATTTTCAGTGGGATAGATTTAATAGGTCTTTTCCATCTTGAACTTCCTTAACTGAAAATTACTGTGAAAATTAATATAATTGAAAGGTATTCTTAGTAATTACCTCAGCCTGACTTTTAAAAGCAGTAAGAGATGGGTTTCTTCAGAAAAGAGTTCGAACAGCAACCATTTTTTCTTAATTGAAGGAACTATTCTGGAAAGTTTAAATTCAGAGACAAGCATAGCATATTTGCAGATAAAACCATTAAAACCCCCTTGCTTTCATATAAGAATTATTATATACCCAATCACATTAAAAGGAAAAAAGCAATTTTGTAAATGTGAGTAAAAACTGATTTGTAAATGGTCCCTCAAGTGGAGAATGAAATGATCATAATAAGAGGTATGAGATTCAAAAGGAACTTGACTGTGTTACTACATACATGTGTTGATAAAGTTTTTCCATTTGTTTTGATAAATGGTTTGTCTAGCACTTCCATTGTTCCTAGTTTTACTAGTGTGGT
Source organism: Calyptomena viridis (assembly GCA_013390005.1). NCBI lineage: Eukaryota > Metazoa > Chordata > Aves > Passeriformes > Eurylaimidae > Calyptomena > Calyptomena viridis. The sequence goes on from WEIV01021028.1 coordinate 35,833, forward strand.
TTTATATCTCAGTTTCTGTAGAGCAAAGCGTAGCTGTATAATTTGATTGAATTTACATGCTAATTGTATGCTGGACATTAAGTGCTTGGCTTGAAAGAATTGCAGTGAGAATAAAGATACTTGCCTTTAAGTGAAAAAAACTGTGTAGATCCTCGAACAGGTGTAAGTGTGTGAAGGGTCCTGTATGTATTGGGGGAAAAAATGGGGGAAACAAGGGAATAAAGT
>WEIV01021028.1:36089-72493 GCA_013390005.1 Calyptomena viridis
TGATGAACCACACAACCATCAAAATTTGCCAAATTTTGAGATAACTTGGCTCAAAAATGCTGAAATAACCCATCTAAAGGTAGATTCTCAAGTGAAAAAAAAACCCTTAGGCCTTTGGAAGAGAGAAAATATAGAGGTGAGATGTTCAGCAGATGAGTGATTTGTTCTGATGGCATGAAGTTCATTTCACTTAAGCATACTGAAGAAACTAATTTTTTCCATACCTCTTAATTTTTTTATATATATATTTATAATTATTTGGATCATAATTTTTCCTTTCACAAATCCAAATAAACTGTAATTGAACTATTTAAATGGCAGGCAAGGCTGGGTAGCACCTTGAGTCACTTTATACTGGACCACAGATGTGAAGGGATTCTAAATCTCATTCTCAGGACTTGAAGTGCATATCCATAGGTGATGTTAGAGTCTGCCTCCAGCATCTTTTGTTAGCTTGTGCTTGTGCCCAATACTTAGGGACTTCAGAGAGCACATGCTTCAAATGAAATTTGTCTTCTCAGGAGCCCCGAAATTATTAATATGGTCATTGTGCTGTCCTTAAGGTGCAGAATTATCTTGAGATTTGGTGCTTTCCTTGGGCTGTTAGCTCACTTCTGTAGCATGAGGGAATATCAGTCTGAAGTTCCCTGATTCATGAACAGTAAGGAGGGAGGGAGTGTGGCCTATGGGAAATGGAGAGGTTGGACATTACTACTTTAGATGATTGGCTGTTTTTTACTAGTTTAGTGGAAAACGTTGGACTATAGTAACCCAAAGGCATTTGCTTTCTTTCACTTATTGAAATGCGAGAACCTAGTAACAATAAAAGGGTTGACTAAAAACTTGGAATATCTGATGTCAGGTATAATTTTTCCTATTGAATTGGGGGTTTGTTGCCTTTTGGGATATACTGTGAAATATTCTTAGTAGGTGGTCTCACCAGTTTGGTGTTTTGTTAATAGTTTGGGGGTTTTTCCCAGAAAGTATTTAAAAATTCATAGTTGTAGGCATTTCAGGTGTGCTTTCACAGTAATCCATGAAATACTGAAGTTTATAAAAATTAAGTTATCTATGTCTAAAAATGTTACTTGTAGAATAGGTAAACTGAACATTAACTTTTCATGGGAACGGTACTTTTGATGATTTGAAATGCATGGAAACAAACCCTTAATATATTCATTTTCAGTGGGATAGATTTAATAGGTCTTTTCCATCTTGAACTTCCTTAACTGAAAATTACTGTGAAAATTAATATAATTGAAAGGTATTCTTAGTAATTACCTCAGCCTGACTTTTAAAAGCAGTAAGAGATGGGTTTCTTCAGAAAAGAGTTCGAACAACAACCATTTTTTCTTAATTGAAGGAACTATTCTGGAAAGTTTAAATTCAGAGACAAGCATAGCATATTTGCAGATAAAACCATTAAAACCCCCTTGCTTTCATATAAGAATTATTATATACCCAATCACATTAAAAGGAAAAAAGCAATTTTGTAAATGTGAGTAAAAACTGATTTGTAAATGGTCCCTCAAGTGGAGAATGAAATGATCATAATAAGAGGTATGAGATTCAAAAGGAACTTGACTGTGTTACTACATACATGTGTTGATAAAGTTTTTCCATTTGTTTTGATAAATGGTTTGTCTAGCACTTCCATTGTTCCTAGTTTTACTAGTGTGGTTTTATATCTCAGTTTCTGTAGAGCAAAGCGTAGCTGTATAATTTGATTGAATTTACATGCTAATTGTATGCTGGACATTAAGTGCTTGGCTTGAAAGAATTGCAGTGAGAATAAAGATACTTGCCTTTAAGTGAAAAAAACTGTGTAGATCCTCGAACAGGTGTAAGTGTGTGAAGGGTCCTGTATGTAAATTGGGGGAAAAAATGGGAAACAAGGGAATAAAGTAACATAATAAAAGTGGGAAAAGTGTGGTTTAATTTTATATCTACAGAAGATGCACAAAAGTAACTATAAATCTTGTTCTACATGAAAACCACAAACCAACTAATTTTTAATGAAAAAGATGGAAATACCAGTTACATTTATGTCTTGGATTGTTTCAACTGAGTTTAGTTTTGTGCAGATGGCCAAGGAATAGCAGCAAAACTGAAATGAAGTGATGTTCTGAAAATACCTTAATATTCTTGGGGCATAGAGGGGACTCACTGCAGTTGGCTGTGTTTCTTCCACATTGTTATGAAGTTGTTCTGTAGTGCTTGGTTTTGTGGCTGAATACAGCAACTGTATACAGCATGCACACGCCATGGTGTCGTAAGTATGGAACAGCTGATTTTAAGATTATTTAGCCTCTCACCAAACCAGTGAGAATCCAGTCGTACACCCATGTCAGACAGAGAAGCACCAAACAGAAGACCATGGTAAAACAAAATAAAATAGTACATATTTACTAGTAATCATGGACTGGGATTAAGGTATTTTCATTAATTTTTTGCCTTAATTTCACTGTGATTAATTTTTTACTTGTGTGACAGGGAAAGTAATTTTATTATCAGTGAATATTTGAAGGAAAAAAACACTTGCCAAAACAGAACACCTCTCATCCCCCCCAAAAATCAGTGCACAACCCACCTCCAAGCAAAACTGGTTTTCCCTTTTTAAATAACCACATACGCTTCAGCAGGGTGGAAGAGGAAATGTAATAAACCTAAAAAGATATAAAAAACACAAAGACTTATTTTAATTCTTCTTGCATCTGTTTGCTCTTGATGCTCTGGGCATTTCAATGTGTTCCTTTTTTGAAAAAGAGTTCCATTACTGTTCATTATTTGTAGTAAAAGGATTTATTTTGCAGTGCTGTTACTAAGCTTTAAGTATTTTTAAATATTTTAAATATTTTTATCTAGTGTAAAATTGCATGAAAAACCCTGCTGCATAAACCAGCTATCACAGTACTGTAGAATGCAGTGTTTGAACTTCCAGCTGGAAATAGTCTTTCAGACTGCTTACAAATGCTTTAAATATTTGTATGCTAATGGGAAATTGGACATATTTGTGTGCATATTTAAAATAATGCATATTTTAAATGATTCAGTACGTGCCTTGCTGCAGATATGAATAGCCCTTTGCCCTCCTTGCTGCTTGGTCTTGCTTCCTGCCTGCTCTGTGTCCCCCTTGCATGCCTATGCCCTGGCAGTGAGCACAGTAGAGAGACCCAGTGAGAATTATCAATTCTGCTCATTTCATCGTGGAAGGAAAGAAGAGAGTGAGCAGTAGAGCAAGACTCTCCATAACTGTGCAGACATAGGTTAGTTTGTGCTGTAGACACAGAATGTAATTATATATATGTTCTCATTAAGTGACTTTGGAAGGATCTTCAGTACTTCTAAGAAGTACATATCTTAGAACAAACAGAAGCATGTTGAGGACTTTAGATGTCTGAATAACATGGCAATTATGTTTTCTATTCTTAGTGATAATTGGTCTAAGAGGGAAAGTATTTGAAGAAGAAAAAAGTACACTAAAACGTTGAGCTAAGTTTTATGTGAGCTTGACCTGTCTGTTCACTTTCTGCAGTTGCCAAGAAGGTTACATGCAAGCCAGTAAAATATGGAAAATAGTGTTCTTCGTGATTTCTCCAGGAAAGATGCTATACACAGTTGCTTTAAAGAAGCAAGACTATTCACATGTACTTGTTCTTGGAAGAAAATATGTAAACGGCAATTACAAAGATGGGAAATACTGTCTTTTAAAATGCTAATGTTCTTCATTCTTTGACATGATAGCACTGTGTTGTTCCATATATTATGTTCTGCTTTTAAGGGAAAGAGCATGTGAAAGGTAAGCTGCAGCTCCGGTTCTAATCAACTTCAAATCAAAAGCCTTTTCCATAAGGCACAGAAGGAAAACTGTAATAATGGAACAGTTTGGTTCCAGTTTGGAACATTGTACTTCTAGAACTTCCAGCATACCATCATAGCAGTTCCACATCTGACATTTTCAGAACCAGAGCTGTGCCAAACAATACAAATAAAGTTTCTCCCTTAGTGTGTGAAGAGTGCAATTACTGCATTTCAAAAGATGAATGTTTAGAGTTTTGAAGGAAAATGGGAAAATGTATGAAATAATTGTCAATTATTGAATTGCTGGTTTAAAAGTGAAAATGATGTCATCTTGCCGGTTCAGATGGCTGTGCTTTTAGAACCATTTTGTGATATGTGTCAGTTTGTTGTTGCCATGTTACACCTTGTCTAGTTTTTGTAATACCATTTAATGCATGTTCACCATCACAGTTGTGTACAGTTTCATACTTTAGTTATATTGCTGAATGCAAATGTCTGTAGAAGGGGAGTTCTGGAGTATTTGGTATTATGTAACTTGTTTAGAAAAGTTTTTCATTGCTAAGCTTGCTTTCTGTTTTGTGTTCACTCTGCATGTTTTAAGCAAAATACACTTTTTTCTATTGCATATGGGAAAAGGTAGCAAGTAATGAAAAAGTGTTTATTAGGAAAGGAAATGGGAGTCCTGTATGCCTCTTATTACTTCTAAAATGACAGCTGATTCAGGAGAATAAAATGACTTGGAATACTTTATGCATGGTTACTTTAGACTTTTTCCTGCTTAGGGCACACTTGAGTATTAAAAAAAACTGTTCCGTTTCCATCTGGTTTTAATCCAAAGCATGTATATAAGCACAAATGTCTTGATGTTTGCTGTGAATAGTACTCTAACTCCCCAAGTTGCACTAAATGTGAAAAAAAAAAAAGTTGAGTTACATAATTCTTAAAGTGAAACTTTAATATTGACTTAGAGTAAGCCAGTCACTTGGGGGGGGTAGAGAAAGCACAAATCTGTGGAGAAATCATACTCTTGTTTTGACTTGCATTATGTTACTGCATGCATTTTTTATTCTTTACATAGGAACCATTGTGTTAAACTTTGTTACAAAGATTTAACTAGAAATGTAATTTTTCTTATTCAGCTATAAGTATTAATTCATTGCTAGCATCTTAAAAATAGAACTGGTTAGTTTAAGTAACTTTGCTGGGGATAATGGCATCTAGTATGAATATCAGAAATAAAGTAATTCAGGTGTTGATAGTTACTAATACTATGTTGTGCCTTTAGGCCTCGTTGGATAAAAGCTGATCTTGAGCATGCCAGTGTTTTAAAACTCAGTGCCCAGAACCCTGATAGTACATTTGCATTTCTGCTTTATTGCTGTAGTAGTCACAGAAATACTTACAGGTTTGAAAGTGTTCATCTACATCTTTTGGGGAGAGTAAAGAATTTATTATTGTATGTTGCTTAATTCTTGAGGCTTTAGTTGGGAAAACTGGTATTGTAGAATCTTCCTGATATGATAGTTAAAAATAATTTAAAACAGTCTTGTACATTCAAAATTGCCTATTGTAGTGGAAGCCAAATAGTGTATCTTCAAAGAAGCTGGGAAACTATTTTACTAGAGATCTTATTTGAGCTCTAAATCTTTCACTGGTTTGACATTGAGGACATTGTGCCTCAAACCTAACCTTCTGTTATGATTATGGTGAAAATTCTGCAGACTTCTGCAAAACTTTAAAATTGATATGAGGATGTAAGGTGACATATACTGATTATGGGATTAGGCCAAATTATTCATCTTTGAAGCATGTCATTGGCCTGCTCTGGTTATCCTAATCCACTCCATTTAGGACTTTGTTTCCTATTCTCTATTCCAGATTGTCTCTTGTTGTAGAAGGCTTTAAATTTTCCTTATGCTGTGGTAGATATGAGCTGTATGAATCTCTTATTTGAGGGTTCTAACACTAAGCTTGATGGAAGTGGGTTAAAGGGAAGCATCAGATGTCAGATGAACAGTAAAGACAGTTCTATATATGATTTGGCAAGTTGTTACATATCACTCCATATGTGTTTTGTTAGTATATGAATATCATTTATGTATTATTAGCCTGTCGTGTCATTAAAAAGAATTTATGGCTCTTCCTAAAGGGACAAAAAAAGAGCTTTTTCTGGATAACTTAAATTTCAAAGTTTCTCTTTTGTATAAATAAATACACGATAATTAAGTGACAGAATAAATGAGAGTTTTGTAGATATTACCCTTTCTGAACTCACAAGTGTGTGGAAATACTAATACAGAAAAGTAGGAGTAGATAAGTGCTCTTCATGGATTTACAGGGAATATAGTACTGTGGAAAATCAGGAAGGTGTGGTTTGACCTCATCTCAGTTTGCTGCATCTAAGAGTTTGCAAACACATAGAGTTAAAAACCACAAATATGATTCTTAGAAACTTCATCTAAAGTTCTTAAAGGTTGTTTCAGAGTTCTGCTATAAATAAAAGTAGTTCATTTAAACATTCAAATAAAATACATGCTTTAATGGACAAAGTCAGTCTGAAAGCCTGTGTTTCATTAAGATACGGAGATGAGTTACGTTTTTGGGAAGTTGGCAATATTTGCTCATATTTTTAGTTTTTGTCTACATAACCTTAAAGGAACAGAGGTGAAACTACATTAGTGACATGCCGGGAAAGGCCTAAATGTACAAGACAAAATTGTGCTGGGATCAGACAGAAGTTCAAATACATACAAGTTGCATACCGATGCTTCCAACAGAGGACTTCTGTCACAAGTTTAGAGAGGTTCTGCTTAGAAACAGATGCTGCCCAAATCTAGTCCTGCTCTTATTGCAGGAAAATGTCATCTATGCCTTGATTGCGACAAACCAAGAAGAGGGTTATCAGGACTTAAGTTTCTGAAGAACATAATTACCTTGCCATAGTGATAAATATGAGTGTTTGAAGAATCAGCATCTTAAGTACCTTGTCTGCTGAGTGGGTATGTGTACTGCTGCGTGACTGTCACAGCCTTCCCAGTACTTGGAATATGGTGGTGGTTTTGGTTGTTTCAGCAGTTGCTCCAGGTGCCTCAGTTAATGAAGTTCCTTTATGGCTACAAGGATGCTTCTCAAAGTTGTCATCTTTTCTGCCAAGCAAATTTCAATTGCACAGTGACAGCCACCTCAGTTGGGGGTTTGGAGAGGTATAGTCATGGGGTGTTTAAATCAGGATTGGCTCCTGACAGCTACAGTTGTCTTAGTTTACACCTTTTCAGTCATTGCAGTGCACTTCCTTTTCATTAATTAGAAATGTGGTATTCTCAGTGAGGTATTAATCAGAGCAATATCTCATTTTTGGGTAGAGACTTAAGAAATAGAGATTTTTCAGAAAATACAAACTGGTTTCATCAATGAAATTAAATTTCATTTAATTCAAGGTGGTGTGTTACAGAAAGTGAATCTGTTGGATGATTCTGATTCCCTAATTTTGTAATAAAGATACGAAAACTTGCTTCTGCCTTCATGTTCTGAGGTTCACCTTTAAACTGTTTGGATTTCTGCTTTTATTTTAGCTTACACAGGTTGGTGTAAACTAGAATCATTCATACTTTATGCATAAATACATCCTGTCAGAGCATACCCAGCAGTCAGATGCTGATCAGATGCAAGATTTTGCAGAGCTCAGAATGAAAGTAAGCGGACCAAAATAAGTTGTCATACAAGATGGAAATAAAGTTACAAGAAGGCAAGAATAAGGCTGAGTAGAATAGGAGAACAAACTGAGCTCTGAAGGTGGTCTATAAAAAGTAGTGTGAAAGAATCTGATAATTGGTAGATGTTCTGTTAACCTTTCTGAGAAACAGATGCATCAGTATGCAGAACTTCGGTTTGAAATGTGGACTGCTTTGGAGAAGCTGCTGCTTGCTTATGGGGAGTTTCTTTTTCAAGACATTGCAAATAATATTTGTAGTGTGTTGGAATGGATGTTTTTTCCTTGCGTACATCAAAAGTTACAGGTAACAGCTTTTATGTTTTAGTCTGTGTTTGTAACTATTTTCCCATTAATGTATTGATACCTACAAATAATTTTGAATTTTTGAAATAATTTTGATAACTTATTTTAAAATTTTCTTAATGAAAGAATTATAATACGCACTTACATCTTGAAGTCTGAATGAGTCATGATGAAAAATAGTACCAAGAAACAGTCTTTTTGATTAAAAATATTTAGTCTTGAATATGATGCCAACTGACTGCCTTTGCATGTAAGATGATTACAAAAGGAAATTACCCATTTCTCACCATGTGGTCTTGGGTTAGTCTGGTACAAAGGGGTTTCATCACAGAGGCCTTTGTACTTTGCTCTCAAGTGAAGAAAATGGTAGCCAGTTGGAGTGTCTTTTAAGGGGAGTATATGGTTGGAAGGGTTAATAGTATTCCTAACACTCACTGAGATGCCTGATTTGATATTCCAACTTGAAATTCTTGCTAATACAGTGCTTTTCAGTGCTCTTTGTTACATGTTAGTTAGGTGCTTCCTTTGCTCTGTGTATGAGACCTGAGGCCTAATGCTTTTTTAAAAATGTTTGATATTCACTTAGAAAGCTTTTTCACTTTGGTTAGGAAGAGTAACTTTATCTTGCAGGTACTAATGACTTCTACTAAAATAATGTAAAATGGTACTGGGAAGCTGAGATAAATTCTGCTTAGTGCAGCATCAGCAATATGTCCAGTTGTGCAAGGGAAGAATAAAAAGCCAAGTTTGAGTCCCAGCTTACCTGACGATGAAGCTCGTACAGCAGTAGCAAGTAGAGAATCTTTGCTCTTCAGTTTTATGTGGTTGAGTTCGCCGCTTACCCTGTCTTGAAAATGTTCACAGGTTCTTTGGTGACATAATGCTCAACTTTTAGACTGGGTCTGAGTAGTAATCTGCTTAGACTGGGCAAGTGCTGGCTTGCAAGGACTAGTTATGTCATATTGAAACAGATCCATAAATGCTACCTTCTTCACAAGACAAATTTTCATGAGAAGTGGTACCTTTATTCAACATTGCTTTGTGGTTTTTTCATAAACAAGGTAAGTCTTTATGTCAGTGGACCAATATGCGATAGAGCATTTGCAGGATGCCCTGCAGTTTATTAATACTGTTCTGTTGTCTTTGTCTTGAAATACAGATTCCATTTCCTGTGTATTTCAAATCTAATGTAACATTTTCTGTTTTCTACCAAACGTTTATTATGGTGGAAGCTAGAAGTTTGTGTTCTGCATTTGTTATGATGTAATCTGAAATAGAAGTTGTCACCCAGTAGAGTTAGTACAGGAAGGAAACGACTTAATTGCACAATTAATTACAAAATCTTTTGACAGGACCAGAGGCAATGGGTAAAACCAGAAACATGGGGCTCCTTCTGAGCATCAGGAAACACTTCTTTACTATGAGGGTAACCAAGCACTGGCACAGGCTGCCCTGAGAGATTGTGGAGTCTCCACTCTTGGAAATACCACAGGCTGTCTGGACACGGTCCTGGTCATTGGCTCTAGGTGGCCCTGTATGAGCTGAGGAGTTGGACCAGATGATATCTAGAGGTCCCTTCCAACATTAACCCTTCTGTGATTCGGTCATCTAAATAAAGCTTTGACTTTATTAAACTTTATATGTTAAACCCTATTACATGCTTAGGTATTTGAATGCTTCCTTACTAGGTTTCATTTCAATATAGATGTATGTATTGGGTAGTATTGTTAAATTTTACATTTTCAAATTAAGCATGTCAAAGATGAAAACTCTTTGAGTGAATCTTGAGTTGTTAATAAGGACTCTGTGACCTCATCTTGCCCTGCCCTTCCCCCAACACAGTCTTACAGCTTCAGAGATTTTAGCCCCACAAAGATAATCAGTTCTGCTGTCATTATTTTGGAAGAGGAGGTTAGGACACTGGCCCTAACTTGGCATCTGCTGCAAAAGTGACAGGTAAGGAACCCTACAGGAGGGAATGGGGAGCATTGTGTGAAGTTGTATCAAGCAGCATTGCTAGTATTTCAGAAGTTGTGTATCAGTGAGTTTCACAATTCCTGAGGAATACTGATCTTTTAAATTAGAGAAAATTTGACACAATCACACAGCCTAGGAAGTTTCCCATGAAACTAGATTCCCCCTTAGTTTTTGGAAGATCCAAAACGTCCTCCAACTGGTGAGGTTATCACATCTCAACTATAAGTACAAATTTATACTGATTTTCTGTAGTCTTAAAACTAAAATCTGAGGAAACTGTCTCTTAGACTTTGCCTATACATTTTTGCTACTTTAAAACAAAAATATTTTGAAGTAAAATTAAATTAATAGAACCATGCCTATGTAAATGTCTCTAAAATCTTAGTGGTTCTCTTAGATTGCATAATTGTAAGCTTGTTTGCACAGCATGTAGCAAAATGGTACCCTGACTTCTGTTAAAGTAATAGAGTTATAATGATCCTACTTTACGCTAGCTGTGCTGGCTTAAATATATCTTGTTTATAGTAGGCTTTTCTAAATTTGTTTCAAATTCTGTAAGTTTCTGTGATAGGTGACCTCAATTTCCAAAACCTGGCAAAACAAGCCCATGAAATTTTAACTGTAGCTTCCAATGCTGAGTGATGCAGTGGTTTCAGATGCTTTTGATCTGTCACGTTTCTTATTTTCTTTGTTAATTTTTGAAGTTACATACTATGTGTCGTTATTTCTCGGTGAAAGATGATGAGGGTTAAGGGTTATTCCCTTGCTCCTTCAACAGTTTTGTGCTCTTTAGCCCTTTGTGATAAGGTAAAGTATCACAAAATGCTGAGAACTTCACATCCATGTAACAGGGCATGTGAGTTCTGAATGGAGAAAACTATACTCTTACTTGGATGTTTTTCCAAGCTGCTCAGCATGAACACAGTCATTGAAAGAAGAAGTGTAAACATCTGAAGATATTTATGCTGCATTAATGACAACATAGTTAGAATGGATAATTATGAAAATCGGTGATCAGCCAGCTATTCTGGTGCTGCAGATTCCTCAACTTGACATGGGAATGTTAGCAATGTAGGGGAGGGGGCTGTATTGAAAAATACAGGATTGAGTCGCTATTTCATATAGAATTATCTTAATGACTTTGACTACAGCCTAGCAGTGCACAAGAATGCCAAAAAAACCCACCAAAAAACAAAGCAGTTTGTTTATACTGTGTGATAGAAGCCTGAGTGATGTTAAGGAGTTAAAGACTTCATTCCCTTCTGTGGATCAACCCCAAGCTTCTTTGAAACTGTAAGGAATCATTTTTACAAAAAAAAAAAAGATCCTCCTTTTGTTTTAAATGCATGGCTTTGCATCTAGGAACATAATGACTTGCAAATTAACAATTTTTATTAATTTTACAAAGTACTTAAACATTTCAGTATCTTCAAATTCAGACATTGCTAAAGCTCCACAGGAGAAATTTTTGTCCTTTCTGTTTAAATACATTCAGACATGCTCATCATTCCCTAAATACTGAAGAAATAGTTCATCTTCTTTGTGGTGAAGTTTTGCAGTCCAGGTAAAACAGAAAAACAAATGTCCCTTGATCACACTGTTGTCACTGGCACAAGTTTATTGCCTGGCTGCTATAAACTACCACTGCTTTCTTGAAATCTGATTACAGAAGAGGAATATTAATTACTACATTCACGTTCCTCATTGTGTGTAACATGCTAACTTCAGGCACCGTGCACCTTATAAATTCAAAATTGTGAAATAGATGTAAAATATTTTTAATAATCTTGTCAAGGAAATTTAATACCTTGCTGGCTCAATTCAAGTAGTATTTGCCCTTTTATTTCTAGGCACCTCCTTTTGAGCCTAAATTTGGTAATGTTAATTTTTTTCCTTTAAATGTTTGCTTCTACTACTACTCTGCAAGTATATGCTCCTATGGAGAGAATTTGGCAAACATGAGATTGAGGAAAATTATGTTGCAGTTTGTCTCCTATAATCCCAGGCAGCCATGCAGTGATGCCCAGTGACAAAGGATTTATTCTCTGGTGGTTTTATTGTCCTCAGAAGGGGCTACTCACAATGGAGATGAGCAGGTTTGGCCAGACTTAAGTGAAAAGTAGAAGAAGGGGAGGATAAGATTGCTTGACCATTTAAGAATGTCTAGCATTGTGTCTTCTGTTAGTATGTCAGCAGCCAACACTGTTATCTGTTACCTTTTGATAGGTAAACCTGAACAAATGCAAACATGAACACAGCTCTGCGGATCATCTTGGGTTCCCTTTGGAAACCCCAAATAAGTGGCCACAAGGGATTGTGTGTTTTCCAGAGAACAGCTCGGCATTGGAGTTCTTCCTTTCTGTGTGATGGATAGTGGTTCTGCTACTCTCAAAATGATACCTATGCCTGCTGGTGCAAAGTGCTGTGTGGTCACTTCAGTGGAAGTCAAAATTTACCCATGCTGCTGTTGTGTGTTGCTAGGTAATTTTTAAAGTAGACCTAAAATAAAGGGGGAAATGAAAGATAATTTAGGGGGGAAGCCCTTTGTTATAATGGCCACCAAAAATCCTGTTAATTAAAAAAGCAGAAACCAAAAAAACCCCGACCAACCAAATCTCAAAACCTGCTGCGTCAGTGAAGCCAGTGAAGCTGCCCAGCATCAGCGTGCAAGGTAAATGTAAACTGTTCTTCAGTGGTGTGGTGTTACAGCTGGCTCTGCTCAGGATGCAGTGCTGCCAGCTTGGAGCTTGTGCCATTCCCTCAGAGCACGTCCCATTGGAAAGACTGTAGTGGCAGTACCCCCGTATGCTGAATATTAGTTATTACTTGAGACAGGTGGAGTTAGGAGTGGGTTTTCAATTTTCCTTGATGATGGACAGTATGTGCACAGTATCAGTTCGTGTGTTCTCTTCATGTTAGCCTTTTAGACTATTTGGGATTAATTTTGCTTGGCACCATACCCACTGTGAACTTTAGTTTGTAAAAAAGGCTTTATCATATGAATTAAATTCAGAGTCTGTTACTTTGAAAATAACTTTTTGCTATCTTCCCGCTTACTCTTAGAAATCCATTTTTCATCGCTGGCTGCTGGAATACGTTCAGCTGTAACAAAGTTGTTACTGTTAGTTATAAACAGTAGGGTTTATATAGATTTATACAGGGTAAAAAGATTGGAATTATCTTCATTTTTTTAATAGAGAATACTGAAGACACAGTCTAGAGGCACAGGCCCAATAAAAACCACACACATTGTAACACTACCAGCAGTCGTACAGGCTGGTTTTAGGGCCTGTCTTCAAAATGTGGCAGGTTTATGTGGCTACAACTTTGTTACTAATACCTACTGGTTGCTAAGAATGGCTCAGTGCTTTCTCTTCAGTAAATCTGAGTGTCCAAGAAAAGGTAATACACACTGGCTGTTACAGAAACTGGAAAGACTGTGTTAGGCCTTTGGATGCTTCACCCTTGTTGATGGGGGGGGGAAAGGAAGAAAAAACTAATTATTGTGATTTTTTTCATATTCAAACAGAGATTGAAATATATGCGGTTTGTAATTGTAGCTTTCCTTTAAGATGGGTACATACCTATCAATACCTACATTAATTTTGGCCGGCGGAGCTAATGTCCCAGGACACTAATGCTTGTCCCCATGACTGACAGTCCATCACTATGGCCATTGCTGCATTTGACCTGCCAAATTATTTTAATACTAGCACTTGTAAAATTATAGCTCTGGTTAGAAAAGATTAGTGGACCATGCTCTGTCATTTCTGCTTTAGGAATAAGGTATCCATCTTTATGAATATCTGGTACAGAACAGGTAATAGAACTTTTGAAATTTGATAGATAGCAAGCTGCACCGTGGGGGTGGGAGTGGGGGAGGGAGATGTAAAGGAATCAAATGGGAGAATCGATGAATTAACAGCACTTTTAATAGGACTCACAAATTGTGCCAACTTTGTATTTATTCTGAGCTGCAAGTCTCAGCCTGTTTTCAGCTGTGTCTGATAAGGTAAATGTTACCTTTATTGTAAATGTTTTTGGTTGTGTATTGTAATTTACACGTATGTCACTTCTGAGTTGCTTTTTGGGACTGTTCTTAAAGTGAAACTAGATTGAAAGGTGCTACCTGTGTGTGGCTTTCCAAAGGAATTCTTTGTGTAACAAATACTTTGCAGGATGTGCTAAGTTTTATCATCATCAAGCAGGACCTCAAGATGCTGGTAAATTGTTTTAAGAAGTCTTTGTCTGAAAACGTACAAAGTTCTTCACCCCTCATGCTGCTGTAATTGGGATCTTTCCAGGCACCTATCTGCACATATTTTATTAGGGCTCTTGGGCTCTGCAACCTGTTTCTATGCCTGAGTAGTGGATTATGTTAAGCTTATCAAACATTGCAATGCTCACCATGTTATTTTAAGACCGAGGTATTTATGGAGAAGAGATGATTTTAATTGGGGGAGGAGGGAACGTGTGTGTACAGCTGAGAGCTGTTTTGAAGCCTGAATGGCTGGGGCATGGAGCTGTTGAATTTGAAACACTTCACATAATTATTTTGCACTTGACTCTGTGAGAAGACACACAGAGTTCAAGATGGATACCCTTATTAACTCTCTTATTTAGGCTTTTTTTAATAGAATTATAGTAATTTTAGTTATTATTTAATAAATGTAATAGAACTAAAATAAAACTCTGACTAGCTGTTTTTTCTTCCAAGTGCATTTACTGCAAATACAAGCAGATCTACTGCAGAAGTTGTAAAATTACAAAAGTCTTAAACTTTTGTATCAATTTCTAATGCTTGCAGTATTAAATTGTATTTTAATTATATGCAGCTCTGTTCTGAGGTACTGTATTACAGGGCAACAGTTTACTCCGGTTAACGTGTTTTCTTACATATAGCTTTGCTCCTTGTCAATAATGTCTGTACCACAGAAGGCTATGGAACAGGAAGGAGACTGCAGTGAGAGCTGTTGGTTCTCATGTGTCATTAATGACTCTCTGTGGTGTGCAGGGATCCTGACTATTGTAGTGGCACTAATATGAGAAGGATGAAAGGACACTTCAGCCACATGCATTGGCAGGCCTGGAAGATGACATGTAATATGTATTCTGTCATGTGACATATGTGTGTTTTTAGAAAACCTCCAAAGAGAAGAGACTCGGGGCTCTTTGGAGCAGAACTGCACTTAATGCACTCCAAGCAGAAATACGAAAATCTAGGAACTTGTTAATGTTCTTGGAACAGCTGTTGTTTAACTGCTGAGATAGTAAAAATGAAATTAAAATTGGGGGCCAAATCTGTGTAGTAAAAACTAAGTGGTAAGAATGGGTAGAGAATATATAGATTTCTCTATAATTCCTATAATTTACGGGTGTTTGAAAATAGAAGCTACTGTATTTTCTAGTTTGTATGAAGTGTCATAGTTATTTACTCTCTCCTTATTTTTTAGGTTACTGTTAAAATTGTAAAGTGCAGATGAAGACTGGCTTGTGCAAAATCCTTCTGCTATGTTAAGCACACAAAAGGGAATCCTAAACCAAGTTTTAGTACAAGGTACGTATTAGGAAATTAGGAGTCCTCTTTTTGTTCGATTTGTGATTCAATGTAGAGTAGTTCTACACGTCAACTATTACTTTATTTCAAATAATGTAATTCCTTGCATAATTCCTGCCATGTGTTGACTTGTTTTTAAAGGACTTGAAATATATGTACACAGCCTCTAGAACCAACTCATATTCTGGCTAGCAATAATGTGTCTTACATACAAAACTCATAGTGCCACATTAATATGATGCCATGAGCTACTGGATGGTACTGATACGTTGCACTCAGCATCCAGTTTGTTTATACAACCAAACCAGTAATTTTTGATTCTGAACAGTCCTTGGTGTTAGCCAGTAGGCTTTGGTCTGGAATGCTGTGTCCATGTGCTCTGTGAAACCCGGGGTAGAGTTCAGAGTACACACAGTGTACTGTACACAGTGTCTGTATGTGGTGTCACGTGCCCCGGCTGTTGGCAGCATCTCAGAGGGACCGACAGGAAGGCTTTAAAGGAGTTCTGTGCAGCTTGGTTCAGTAGTTCTGATAGTTCTGAAATTCAAAAATACCAAGATGTGCAAGTTCTACTAGTAAAGCAAGGTGAATTTGGGTTAGTTCTTCTCTGTTTGTAAAAGGACTCAGAGCTGTCTCTATAGTTAACAGACAAGTGCTATTGATGTATTTTTTATGTAAAAGGTGTCCCTGTCCATGGCAGGGGCAGCAAAACTAGATGATCATCTCTCTGTAAGCTGGCAACTTTCTTTGTAGTGCAGTGCAGGATGCCATTGGCTGCCTTTGTGCCCAGGTTGTGTTCTTTGCTCTGGTGGTTCTTGGACTTGGTGTTCACCAGGACCACCAGGTCCTTACCTGCAAGGCTGCTTTCCAGCCAGTTGGTCTTCAGCCTGTTCTGGTGCCTGAGATTATTCTACTCCAGGTGCAGGATTTTGCATTTCCCTCTGTTCAATTTCATGAGATCCTGTGGGCCCATTTCTCCAGCCTGTCGAGGTATCACTGGATGGCAGCACAGTGCTCTGGCATTAGCAGCCACTCCTCTCAGCTTTGTGGCACCTGTGAACCTGCCGAGGATGCGCTCTGTCCCGTCAACCATGTCATAAAAGAACATGTTGAAAATGAGTGGCCTCAGTCCAGGGACACTCTGCTACTCACGGGCCTCCAGCAGGACTTTATGCTATTGAGCACAACTTTCCGGGCCTGGCTGTTCAGCCACTTTTCAGTCCACCTCACGGTTCACTTACTGAGTCAGCAGTTTATCTGTTTGTCAGTGGAGTTATCAGGACAGTTTCAAAAGCTTTCCTGAAGTCAAGGCAGACGATATTCAGTGTTCTCCCCATATCCACTGAACTGGTCAACTCCTCACAGAGGCTTGCAGGATAGGATCCTTAAGAATTTACAAATCATTTTTTTGCAAGTCTATGCAGGCTGCTGCCACTTACCTTCTTGTCCTTCTTGATCTGGAAATGGTTTGCTGGAGTACTTGGTCCGTCACCTTCCCAGGGCCTGTAGTTCCCTGGGTCCTCCTTCCTGCCCTTCTCAAAGACAGGAGTGACATTTGCTTTCCCATTGTCCTCACACACCTCTCCCAGTTGCTGTGCCTGGTCAGCAATGGAGATTGGCCTCACAATGCCAAGAGTCAGCATTTGTGGTTGCAT
Source organism: Calyptomena viridis (assembly GCA_013390005.1). Taxonomy (NCBI): domain Eukaryota; kingdom Metazoa; phylum Chordata; class Aves; order Passeriformes; family Eurylaimidae; genus Calyptomena; species Calyptomena viridis. The sequence goes on from WEIV01021028.1 coordinate 53,095, forward strand.
CCCATTGGACCTGACACAATGTGACTTACGTCCAGTTTGTGTTCCCTAACCTGGAGAGGCACTTACAAGGAGGTGAGAAAACTGTTGCACACCTCATTTTGTAGTTTTGCTTTGCCCTTTACTAAGGAGTCCCCTATTATTTTCTAGTTGTAATAAAATCACAGTCTAAAAACAATCACACGATAAAGTGTAATATAAGCCAGGCTATGAAGTAAGCAGGCCACAAGCATTTACTCAAAAAATCTAAAAAACACAAGCAGATAAAACTCTTCATCAGAGAAGTAGTAGTAACAGGAAGAACTCTTGCTTAATTTTTTCAGAGCTTGACTCAAAAGATATTTCTTCGTTCAGGAAACATTTTGTCTTGACCAGGTAGCCACTGGGAATTCAGCCTTGCTTGTCCCTGCTTATCGAGTGTTCCTGTGCAAGAGAGCCATTTGGGAGCCTCAGCATTTGGCAGGTTTCCCAGGCATCTCAGAATTTTTCTGTCTTCAGTTTACTTCCTGGGAAGGGAAAAGCGGATGGCCATGGTTCCTTGGAGATATAAATGTTTCTTTGACTGGCTAAATAACAACTCCTTGTCTCAATGGAGTGATAAAATCCTTTCTTCTGCTTGTTACTTTGTGTGAACCTGGCTGACAAAACCTAATGGCCTAATGAAGTTGCATTAAAAACTGAGGGAAGATTAGATAAAAATGTGAGTGGATGACATCGTATTTAGGGGCAGAGCATGCAACAGCAAACTGTGAGAAAGCTGCAGAAGGTTGGGAGGGTGAGCCAAGTCAGTGACCTCAGCTGGATCTTCCTGAACTTGTTGCTGAGCAGTATTCTTAGTGACAGGAGCTGGCCTCCATGTGTGACTGCATTCCCTTCTTCTGCTCTGAAATAAATGTGTGTACAGTCCTATTATACCAGGACATGCACTGAGAGATCAGTGTTGGTGCAGGCTATCTGCTGCTGGGGTTCCTGAACAGAGAGAATTCCATGTTATTTCTAGGCGGGGCTGTCTGGGAAAGTTCTGGCATTTCTCAGCTCTTTATCCAGCAGTATTTTCTAATGCATTACTCTGTTATTTGCTGCTTGAGTCTTGTGTGCTGTACTTTGATTACAAAAATACATTTTCAAGGAAGTTATCATTCAAGTTCTCTCATAAGTCCTCTGCCTGAATCATACTTATTTCCTAAAAACGTTCCTCTCTGATGATTGCATTAGGTTTCAATGAAAGCTGCTGATGGCTGTACACCCTGGGAACTGAGGATGCCTTTCTGCTATTCAGTGATGATGTGCAAATGCTGCTCTTCACCTTGTGGAGTTTCAAGGACTATTGAGAGTGAGAATTGTGTTGTCACCTGCTAAAGCACTTTAACAGTGGCTGTGACTTTCATGATGGTACCAGTTTCCTTTGTGTTTGGTTATCAGCCTCTTTGTATTATTTTTGTGCTTAACATGTTTTTTGATGTGTTGCTCTCTGTGCTCTTATATGTTACATACTAAAATAGTAATTGAATGTGTCACATGTGCCTGAATGGTGGAGAGGGGTGAGCTGATCACTCTCACTTAAGCTCTTTTCCTTCTGCTTGCAGACAGGCCTGTCCTGTGAGACCTGAGGTAAAAGGGCTGTTTGAAAGGATAGGAAGCGACAGCCTGGAGGTGGTGCATCCCCCCACCAACATCCCAGCTTGGAAAAAGACACACTGGAAGAATGTGAATACCATGTCTGCTTGTGAGGTTCAAAAGACCTTCTGTCCAAGGAGACAAGTTACAGCTTTTGTGATGTTACTGTCCAGCCTCTGGCACAGGTGATGTGCCCAGCAAGAAGCCAAGTCCATCGTTTCATAATACAGCTGATGGTGGCCAATTTTGATGCATAACTGAAGTACTGACACCCTTTTTATCTAGACTGCACTGGAAGCAGATTTTCTTTCTAGCAGTAGTGCTAGGGAAATGTTGTTGATAACAGGATTAAAGGTTGTACATGCTACAACAAGAATCAGACTGCTGCTTGGCTTAAATGATTGCTTTTGGACTTAAAAAAACTCTTAAGCATTAAATGAATAAAGTATTTTCAGGCCCTAAACTATGACAAAAATAGAAAAGTGGGTGGTTTAAAGAAAAAAAAAAAAGAGTAGTGTGGATTTGGTTTATGCTGCATTAATTTAGAAGAGCACAGAAGTTATTAATTACCTAGAGAAAAATTACGCAGGCCAGTGACAGCTGAAAAGAACAGGAAGGAAATGTTAACCTAGGGGAGGTCACAGCTGCAGTAAGATTTCACTGTCTGTACAGCTGAGTTGGAAGTTATGCTACAACTGCCTCCTGTCTTCATGTAGCACAATAAAAAGTGAAAAACATGAATGACGAAAAGTTAGCTTTTGTGCAATGTGATTAACACCTGTGATACACCAGCATGGTTTTTTCAGTGTTTCTGTAGCTGCTGTGAAACTTTGTCACATTAAATGAATACCAGGATGTTTATTTTCTATTTCCTAAAATCTACCAGGCAGTGAACATGGGCTGAAGACTTGACAGGAACCTCACCCAGTTCAAAAAAATGTAAATGCAAAGTCCTGCAGCTGGAAGCGAATTAATGCAGTTTTGAATCCTGGGCACAGACTGTGAAGCAGCTTTGCAGAGGCTGATCTGGAGCCCAGAGGCACAAGGGAAGATGAAGGTGTCCAACCACGTCCTGAGCTCTACTAGAAGAGCACAGCTGAGCAAGGGCCATAGGAGCAATCTGTCCTCTCTGTCCAGCACATCTGAGACTGCAGCTGAAACACTGTGACCTGTCCTGGCTTCCTGAAGACAAGATATATTGCAAACTAGTCCCATGGAGGTCACTGGGATGATGGGAAGTTTGGAGCACAGGAGCCATGGGGATGTGCAGCAGGGTTTGTTCTGGCTGGAGGAGGCGGGGGATAGAAGATAATCCAGCTGTGTGAGAGAAGGGGGTAGAGAAGATGGAGCCCACCTTACCATAGTGGTGCACGATAGTGTGGAAGTCTTGTATCATTTTACTGTGTGGAAATGCTGCATCATACCACTAATTAAAAACAGTATAAGCCGGTACTGCATTGCTGCACTCACTCAGAATCCCTGCACTGCGGAATCACTGGGGGTTCCTGGTAATAATTTTGTTTCAGGAAGAGTCCATGCAGGGGACCTGGTCTAGGGGGTTCTAGGGATCTTGATCCTGCTGGTCACAGAAAGAACTATTCCAATATTAACACAATAGAGCTGACAGATCCAGGAAAGTTAAGGGAACTTTCAGAGCTTTTAAATCTCTTGTGCAAGCTTTTCCAGACAGGTTGTCTCATCCAGCTTTGTCAAGCCTTTTTGAGAAAAATGAACTATAGATGTCAGCACTGCCTTTACAGGCTGGGGCTATGGCTGTTGCTCTTTGGGGACAGGACAGCAGCCTTTCCCCCATATGGATGATTGTATTCATGGTAAGACATGCAACTCTGTGACAGGCCTAACTGGGCTTTTCTTTCCCACATTCATAATCTCTGTATTTGGCTACAGAAAGTCTGTACAAGTAACAGCTCTAGGGAACAAGACTTCCCATCAGAAAGTAGGTGTTTGTGATACAGATTGAGATGTTACCACCTGGGTGATACGTCCTCCAGCTCTAGTGGCCCAAGCTTGCCTACACAGTTGCAATGACTCTGGTTTTGGAACAGGCACTCATCTCTCTGGGTATGTGACAGTGTCTTCAGTTCCCACACATGGTTTTGGTTGTCTCAGCAGCAGAGCTGTACCTTCCCATAAGGGCAGCACGCACCCCAGAGGAGCAAGGCAATGTGAAGGACTGGGCCAGTGCCACCAGTAACTAAGCAGAGGAGTCACTTACCATTCAAATCATGCAGCAAGTATTTAAAGAAGTTACTGGAAAAAGATTCTCATGTAACAAGCTGCTGCTGAAAAATAGTTGATTTGAAATCAAAAAGAACCATCTTCTGCTTGGTACCTTCCTCTTGGTCACTATACTTGAGATTTTAGAGACACTTTTTAAACCTTGTTTTTTCCTCCTGCCTCAATCCTGCTCAAATTTGTTGGCTGTGGGTGTTTTTTGTCAATTTTTAGTATTTTTTCCAAACCTGTCTTTGTCCTTTACTCAAACATTTTAAGACAGACTCAGAAATTGAAAAATATTCTCCCTGTTTACATAAGACACAAAACAACAGAGGAATTGTGAAGTGTCAGGACTTGGTGACGGGTTTGCAGTGCATGCCCATGGCTGCACCAGGAGCTCAGAAATGTGGCCTTTATAGTTCTCTTGCCTTTTTCAAAGCCAAGACTCCATTATGGACTCCAGCAAAACTAAACACACTGCTACAGGAATGCACCATGCAGGGTCAGCACTGCTCCCATGCTCCTGGGCTGCCACCACTCTGACACACCTAAGGAAAAAGATGTTACACCATCTATTTTCCAGTATTATATGGGAAGGCAAATGGTAGTAACAGAACTATACCAGGTACAGACAAACAGAACATTTTGGGACAGTCCCCATGCCCTTGGAGCAATCCTAGCCAGCTGGGATGGCAGCTGCATTCCATGCTCTCTCTCCCACATGCTGGAACAGCTTTCTTAAATCCAGACTGATCACAACCCAGCTTGTTTTTGAAAAATGAGTGCAGAAAGCACAGAGACCTGTGACACAGTCAGCTGCATCGCCACCAACCATCAGTACCAACACAAGTACTGGTGAACCCAAGCCTTCAGAAACATTTACTGTCGTTGCAATTCATAGGAACTGCAGCTGCTGCCCTTGCTGATGGCAGCAAGAAGAAACTGAGCCAGTACTTCAAAGTATTTCTCCATATTGCCTAAAGAATTTGTTTTTATTGTAGCTACTTTCTCTTCAGCCTTCATCCACCAAAACATTTTTTAGCAATTGCATTAAAAAAAATGGACAAAACCCTGCTTCAAACAGCATTTGATATGCCTTTTATGCATCTGCAGTAGGGAGTCTGAATTTATATTGCCAACTAAAAGAGACAGATGGCTGCAAAGTATCCATCCTTTAATAAAAGCATCATGAACCCAAATTTTATTCCCATGTCCTGTAGAACTCCCCCCCCCTCCCAAGTGCCTCAAGGAAAAAAAAACAAAGCGAAACCTCAAAATCAAAAGCCTTTGACAAACTACTTGCTATATCAACTCTTTGAGAATTACTAGACATTTTTAGGTTAGACTGTACAACAGTTTCTAAATAGCATCTACATCATAGGGACATTTGTTCAAACCCCTTTTATCCCCACCTTGACCAGCTCCCCCCTTTCCCCCGGCAGGAGCACACACGCTGTGCTGTACGTGCAGAGCACAGCGCCACAGTAACTGAGGAAGGGGCAGCCACGGGCAGGAAAACTGTCACTCCAGCATAAGGGAACACGAGTGTCCCCTTTCCTTATTCATCATCCACGGTTATTCACAGTGACTAAAATTACAGCTACACGAAGTCTCGGGTGCTGGCAGTGACATACCTGATTCTCAGCCAGAGCTTTTCATGCATTTCAGCTGTTCACACTTGGCAAAGTGAGGTATCTAATGTGTTTCAGAGAGTGGAGGTACCAGGTCTGCTCAAAACTCAAACTGGTTAGCATCCCATCAATACTGTCTGCAACAAGATAAGCAACTATTCTAAATCAAAACAGAAATGATTATTTGTATGTCATGTTGCTGTTCTAGTTATGTATCACTTAATGTGACATTCCACAGAATTGAAACAAGTGTCCATTGTTTCCTACTCATTTGGCATCTCTTAAAGAACCAAAAATTAAAAACTGGCTAATTGAACTTTATATTAAAAGGTCACAGTTCTTTAGAGGGTAATTCACATATCTGCACCATTTTAGTGGTGAGTGCTCAAATACATCAGGAATTTATGAACAATAGTTTTGCTAATGATATAGGCACATAGTGGCATGTAAACTACATGTGGCAACTAGAACAGCAAAGGCACGATCTGGTTTGGGTTTTTTTTCTTTTTTCCTACCTTTCAAGACGTTGGTTAATTTATAAAGAAAAATATTCTATACTCCATGCAGAAATATTACATTTGTATTTTACAGCACAGGACCATTACAAAACTGCTGTTCTCTGATAAAATGGGTCAATTAAATAAAATAATAATAAAAAAAAATATAGCAGCTCTTTGCACTGAGGAACTGAATTTCTGAATTAAATGACATCTGTCAGACTGAGAACATCTGAAATTCTCTATGTATCTTCTTGTCTATAAAAAGCACTGCCTGTACACTGAAGGTAGTTAAAAGTTTTCTGGTTTGCTATTTTCAGCTTGTGTTTGTTCTTCCAGATGTCACCTAAGACCTCAAAAGTTAAGATGTCTGTAACACTACCAGTTGCTTCTCTAATACAAAAGCAGCTTTAAACACCGATATAACCAGGAACCTGAACCTCTATGAATGAACTGAGCCTGTTCAGATGTCTTTGTTCATGCCTGCAGAACAGACTTAACTGTGTTAGTTCAAAGGGCATCAGCACTCTAAGCATAACTGCTGTCTCACTGGGCAGGAACAGGAACAGTTTTAAACCAGAACACAGCCCTCAGCAATTCAAAGTTAAATCTAATGGAGTAATTTTAAAGTGTAATTTCTGCCCACAGCTCCAAGGATATGACAATTCTGCATTTCACATAGAAACGTTAGAGTAAGTAGAAAACTTTAGTTTACGAATGAAAAAGATCTTTCTATTAAAAAAGACATTTCATGTAGTTACCTTAAATAGTTCTTATATGCACCATTCCACATTGTGGAAAAGCTGAAATACGCAGTCTGGACTCCACAAGTTAAAGAAAAACAAAATTATACGTATCAGCACGAATACTTACATCTACATCTGTACAAAGTAAAAAAGCTGACAACCCTGTCCCACCAGTGCAGCGTATTCAACTGCTCTCCAACACACACTTTCCTACGTGACTGCAGCGAGCAACAATGAGCTGGGAACCGAGTCTTAAGAGTGTGGGGCCAAAAAGTTCCAAACTGCTTTGTCAGTCTCTCAACGGAGGAATCAGAAGTATATCCAGAAGAGTCAGACTCAACACGCTTGCAGCTAGTAGGTCAGTGCAACTGCACTCTGTAGGCTCCTATTAGCAGCTTTACCTGTAAAAGCAAGCAAAGGTTTCATTTCCACACTGCTCTCACATAATACTGTGTTAAACACTTCTAAGGCAGGAATGGCACAAGAAAAGGCACGATTGCTAGTGGCTGAGAAAGGGAAAAAAAATTTACAAAGTCTTTAATAAAATCAGTTTATAGTAGCCCTAATGAAATACTAATGGCTTGCAAATAGGTTCCAGTATAATACTGCTGCATCAGGTGGTGTCTGAACAAGTCAGCCCCAAATCTGGACTAGACAAAGACATACACTTCAATCTGAATACACCCCTTTTCCCCTAAAGAAAAAAAGGCATAATAAAACAAATTTCAGAGTGTAACTTTTAAATCTGAAAATCCAGACAATTTATTGGTGTGTCTTCCAAGGATAAAATAAATGCTACCACCATAGGATGCATCTTGCAACATGAAGTGGGGACTATTGCCCAAGCCACCTGTATATGCAACAGATATACAGACTACTAGACTACAGATACACAGACTACTTAAGAGCAGAGTGCATACCCTGGTAAATACTTTCAACACACAAGCAAAAGCATCTGCATTAAAAATAAAAGATATGTGTGAGTGTCCCTATTTGTCATTAAATTCACAATATGGATGGGGAAAATGTTTAGCTGTAACACTGGTTTATCCTGGTGCATGAATTATTCTGACTGCAGCATAAAAACATTTCACTACAACAGAGCTAACCCTTGGCAATGTTCCTGAGTTCTGGCAATGTCAAAGGATGGAACTGTAACTGATGGGAAGTGGGATGAGGAGGCAGTGGAAAATCCTTAGTTTTACATTTACAACATACAAGTAGAAGCATTTAGACTATGGAAGAGTCGTTGTACAATGAGAATTAACATGCACATTTAATTTTGAAAACCTTGTACCTTGGCAGTAGGAGCATCTGCCAACCGTATGAAGAGCTTGTTAAGGCCTGCTGTAGGGCTGAAGGAATAAATAAAGTGACTATCCTAAAAGGAAAAAGAAAATGGACAAAGTTAATGACAGGATATGGCTGAAAGTGCTATGTGAGAGGACTAGGAGAGCACCACATTTTCACTATCCATTTTTTTGAAAGAACATTGAGTATACTGCAAAGAACCTTTGGTAGACCACTGAGAAAACAAAAGGACTTCAAAATTGTGCAGAGTGATGCATTTAATAGATTAATTTCTGAGGTTTTATTACTCATTAGAACTGTGAGGTAGGTTGTTTAAAAATATTTAAGAACTTACATGGGTCAAAAATGCGGGAGACTTAGGAGAATTTGGTAAGTGGCAAGGCTTTAAATTCAGACCTCTCACCAGTCTGCTCAAACCCTCCCTTCTGAAGTCTCAGAATCATACAAGGGTTGAGGTTGGAGGAGATCTGTCGAGGGCATCTAATCCAACTTCCTGCTCAAACAGGGCCAGCTAGAAGCAGGCTGTCCAGCACTAGGTGCCTGCCTCTTAAGTCATAAATTTTTACGGAATCTTGTATGAGCAAGGTTTGTAGTTCTCCTCATGTATAAAGAAAATTAAGTTTAATTTAAAAAAAACCCCATACCATGATAAAAAAAAGGCTTCACCACAATGCTCACAATCCGAATTACAGCACTGAGATTTCCCAGGCTGCTCCATGAACAATTTATAAAGTAGTTGCACAGTCAGTTACATGAAAAGATTTACCAAAAATACAGGGAGCTGGAATTTGTCGTTTAAAACCACAGCTTGCACACTGCATGGTCCACAGAGCCGAGCAATAACTTCTTTACCAAGGAAATTTGCATGGAAAACAAAGAGAAGAATTCCAGATCCTGAAAGGGAAAGCAATTCAGTCACACCAATTTGAAATTAGATCCATTATTTAGAACTGCCTGCACCGAACCTCTGAAGATATTTAGGTTCAAATACATATATATACGTGTGCATATAAATATAATCCCCCTTACAATATATGGTATATATAAAACCCCAATGGATTATCAAAGCAACATGCAAAAATTCCATTTCCTAAGCCAGTGGATCCACAAAAGAACTGACTTGGTCACTAAATTAATGCCTTTTGGCAGCAAAAATAACTCTATGTTGCTACTAGAAAGGAACATAAAATGGAAACAGCAATCCTCAGCACAGTTCACCTCTGTGGTTTTAGGTTTACCTACAGAGAGTTAGGGAATTTAATGTGGTTAGGGTCTAGTCAAGAGAACAGAAAATTGAACCCAGTCAATTATAGATCCTTATGAACCTCAGCAAAATTCAATAAGCACAAGTACCACAAATGCCCCATTTCATACATAAACTTATATGTGATTTCTTAATTCTATATCTATAATTAAGAACCAGAAGACTTACATTAAAACTCTGAAAGTGGTGGCTGTCTGCCCAGTTTTCTGGTTGTTCAATCTTAGTTTAAGTGGAATCTAACAGCCACACTGATGTATTATGTCAGGAAAAACCAGTATAAGTACATATTTCCCTGATACATTCAACAAAAATCACTCAACTAAGCCAAGCAACAGACAACAGTATCTGAATTTCTGAAAGAATGAAGAAACATTCCCAAGTACCTTGGGAATTCAATTCCCAGCTTTTTCAAGGTGTTTGTGAGCAAAACAGAGTTGATTGATGGTGTTCCCTTTAACAGCAGTATTTCTAGACTGCATGTGTATCAGGACAGTGCTGTGACTATACTCCAGAACTCCAGTGCATGAGGAACTGTCTACAAAACAAGATGATCCACTACAAGATTTTCTCAGGAAGCTTAGACTAAGACTCTCCTGAATTATTAATTCTAAGGTAGACCACTCCTTTCCCGTAATGCTTGTCACTTAGCTAATGTAAGCTAAGTGACAGCAGTGTAAGTGTAAGCAGCTTTGTATGTGGCAATTAAAATAATCTTAAAAAAAAAGATACACACAAGCCCCACTCCCAACACACCAAAATACAATTGCTCTCCCTGTGCTCCATGACCAGAGCATCCTTAACATAATGTAGTGCAATGTCATACAAAAATAATTTTGCATAGCAGACACTAACACATACTTAAAATGCACTGTTCAACCCTTTTTAAACAAAGAAAAACCCCACCACAACAACAAACCTCCTACCTTCTGGCACATTTTGTGGGGGCTTATAGTTAAAATCCGTAGAGAAGTCTGGCCCTTCACACAGACGATGACACGCAATTGGAAAGACTGGCTCCAGCAAAGCAAGACGAGTTTCAAAATAATCCCTGATGGTGTCTTCTGCTAATTTTGAGAGCCTGAAAGACCAAACAAGAGAGGCCTGTGCTTCATATAGTAAATTATTTTACCTCAGACACAGTCAGAGCTGACAGAAAGCAAAAAAGGATTCCAGACCATCCTTTTAGATTCCTGATTTCAGGACTCGAGAATGAATGCCTTCATCACTAGCATTTACGCTAGCAGGTTCCAATACTTTATTCCCAAGATATTTTATCAGCAATATGTTTCTGAAATTCATGTATTCGGTCCACAAAAATAAAACAGTAAGACAAATGCACTGCAGCAGATTAAAAAAAATTGCAATGAGCCACGTATTTTGAAGGCTTCTTGTGTAGAAAGATATCCCTGAAACATCAACATGTGCCTGGTGGCTAAACAGAAACCACCAGTGGTACAATATAAACAAGTCCCTGTATAATTTTACTGGCAATACTATTGGAAAAATGCAGTTCCCAGTTAAACTATGAACAACACAGTGAAAAAGTAGCAACACCACCATTTAATAGCCAAATTGGGCTTCTTGTTTGTCTTTTTTGAGGGCTGGGGAGGTGGGGAGAGCGAGCAGCCTCGCCTGCAAAGAGAGACCACCTTAACCAACAGCATTTGGCGCCTTTGCACGCAGGTTTCTCAGTTACTCCCCTTCAGAAAGCTGTTCTGTCAGAAATGGGTTTTAAATGCTTTTGCACAGCAAAGGTCCCAACTCTGACAGCCTTATAGCTTATTCAGTCTTTATTCTGAGCACACTTCCCTGCCTTGCTGGCCGAGATGATCATCTGCAGAAATTAAAACTGAAGTGTTTTGCTGGAAAGAAACCCCAAGAACTGCCATGCCAAAGCAAGACCAGAAGCCCATCTGACTTAGTTTCCAGATACTTAACAAAGATGTATTAAATATGGAAAATTAAAAGTCATCTTTTTTTTGGTACACTGTCCTATTTTCCAGCAAGCTGATTTAGAAGTATCCAAAAGTAGAGACTGCAGCCAAATCACACCTTCTTAGATCTACTAAATCCATTCTAAAATGCCATGGGGATGCATGACCACAGTGTTCTACAAGATCCATAATTCGGTTTTTCTGTGCAAAAATATTCCTTCACTTCAAACCTATCACTAAATCATTTAGTAGGATGGTCTGCAGAACCTGTCTCATGGCTTTGGGTTATTTTCTGTTGTAGCTTTCTGATTTTAGATTTTGACCTTTTAATCATTTTATTTTCAGATACACTACTACTGTATTATCCTCCTTTTTGACTGACGCAAAGTACTGAACTAGTGTTTTCAGGTAATGAGTCTAGAAGCCTCCTCAATGGTCCAGAGCTGGGTAACTCCCTCTATAGTTCACACTATCACAGCGATACCCCATGGGCAGCATTTTGCAATTATCAGTATTTAATTTCAACTGCCACTTCACTGGCAAAATTCCATGGTCAAGATCTTGCAAAACTCATTATTCAGATCAGACAAAACATAAGGTGGCAGATGTTAAATAGGAAACAAACTGAAAAAGGCACCAAATAGTGAATGAGTGACAAAGCTTCAATAAACTGAGCAGCAGGTACCAGATCACTTATCTGCATGACTTCTGTTGCCTTCAAAACCTTAACTCACAAGTCACCATCTCCTTCTCTGAGGAATAATCAGCATACTCCATTTATCCACTTCAGCTGTCCCTGCTTACTTTAACAACTTTTCTATGTTTCAAAAATTCTTATTAGTTTTTATGCTTTTGGTACTCTTGTTTCCATATTGCCTCATACAAGAAAACATTTCTTATTGTGTTCATCTACTCAGGACAGAAATTCAATGCAGGGATTTACAACACTTCAGTCAGGTCTTACGGGGCGTTAAAAACACTGGCATCACAAGACTTTCTTCCCAGTATGAAACTGGATCAGAACACGTTACTTTACCAAGATCAGCAGCACAAATTATAGCAGGAAACAAGTCACTACTGGTGCACCCCTGAGGTCAATACTGGGTCCGGTCCTTTTTTACACCTTCAATAATGACCTCGATGATAGGGCAGTGCACCCTCAGCACATCTGCAGATGAAACAAGACTTGGAGGAGTGGCTGATATCCTCTGGTATATCTCTGTCATCTGCAAGAGACCTCAAGAGGCTGGACAAAGGGGGTGACAGGAACCTCATGATGTTCATCACGGAGAAGTCCTGAACCTGAGAAGGAACAACCTCAGGTACTGGAACATGTTGGGAGTCATCCAGCTGGAAAGCAGCTTGGCAGAAAATGACCTGGTGGACACGAGGCTGAACCTGAGCCAATGGCATCCTGGGCTCCATTAGGCAGAGCACTGTCAGCAGGTCACAGGAGGGGATCCTTCCCCCTAACCTGGCACTGGTGAGACCACACGTGGAGTACTCTGTCCAGTTCCAGGTTCTTCACTACATGAGAGACATGGATGTACTGGAGAGAGATCAGTGAAAGGTCACAAACATGATGAATGGAATGGAGCACCTCTCCTAGGAGGAAAACCTGAGAGAGCTGGGACTGCTCAGCTTGGAGAAGGCTCAGGGAATCTTAGGAACTCAGTAAAGAAATTACAGAATCACAACTCCACAGAATGGCTGAGGTTCAAAGGGACCTCTGGAAGTCATCTTGTCCAACCTTTCTGCTCAAGCAGGGCCACCTAGGGCTGGTTGCCCAGGACCCTGTCCACATGAGTTTTAAGTTTCCAAGGATGGGGAGACCTGATAACCTCTCTAGGCAGCCTCTGCCAGTGCTCCACCACCCTCAACAGTAAAATCATGTTTCCTGATGCTCAGAGGAAGCCCCTTGTGTTTGTGTCTCCTTGTCCAGTCACTGGGCACCACTGAAAAGAGCCTGACTGTCCTCTTCGCCCTGTCACTTCAGGTGTTTTTTGATAGATGCACACTGACCACTGCAAGGAGTTTCTGTCAAGACAGATTTAAGATGTTAGCTAATAGGAAACACAAGAGATCTGAGGCTGGAAAACAGCCAGAGCTTTCTAAACACTAAGAGAATGAGCCTGGACTACAAACTGCTTGATAGATTATCTTTTATTACATAGATGAATCACTAGGATTAAATCATCATGAAAAAAGAGAAGAGTCTTGCACCGAGGGGGTGTTCTTCCAGCACCAACTATGCTTTCATGGCAAAATCCCACCTGCTGCAGAAGTCCTGAGACCCTCCGCGGGTCTTCTCCAAGTTTGCTGGTTATGATTTTCTGCCCTGATACATTAACTATCAGTATTCCTCCAAACTGATATTTAGAGAGCTTGCTCCTCCTCTTTATGTTTGTCTCAGTTTAGCTCAGTATATTTTTACATGACCATATGACATGAGCATTTCATGTATCACATACACTGCACTGCTTTGCAGTCATTCTGCTGCATGATAAAGATGTTTATTTCCATCATCTACTGGCATGAAAGCTTCATCCCTGGCACTCTCAGGTCACAGATGATGTTTAAAGGTCCAACACGCCAACTATCTGCAGTGACTTTTCAGTGTTTGGTGTTCTTTTGCTTGATTTTTGCCCTATACCTTTCTAGCAAGGTATTTTATTTGGCATGCCCTACTAAGAGTTAACATTCAACTGCCCAGTGCTTACATACTTTTTAGTTTTCAAGATCGCCGTCTTTTTAGTTTAAGGAATTTTCAGTTCTACTAATTACCTTTTCCTCCTTTCCATCTTTTTACTCAAGTGTTTGAGCAAGTGTTAGCTCACATAATTTGCATTTCATGCGATTCATTAGTTGGCTTTCTGTCCAAATCAGATCTATTTTCTTTGCTGAAATTTCCCCCTCTTCTCCTTGACTTCTACCAAAATTATGACATTACAAGCTTCAAAGTAGTTTACTCACGTTTCCAAATGGCTCCTGAGCTGATCATACACCAGTATGTTATTACATTGTTTAGCAAAATGCATGGCACTGTTCTGATGCTTTGACAAAATGTTACAGTCTGCTCCACTCTCAAGCATAAGCCGCACTATATCAGAATTCCCTCTTTTACAAGCCTGTGTAGAAAGGGAGAAGATGGAAGGATAGAAAACAATGACAAACAGAGTATAACATGAAAATAAGCAGAACTGCATAAATTAATTAAAATTCAGAATTAGTTACAATTCAGAAGACAAGTTTAGGTATTTGGTCTGTGAATGGTAACACAACTGGACACTTGTCCATAAATATTTTATCTTTATCCAGGCAACACTACACACCTGATCCCACAGAAACAGCAACACTCAGGATTAGCAAGTGGACATGATTAGAAAAAAAAAAATAGATAAAGCAAACCCCAAAAGTTCTGTGAAAACATCTCTCTGCTGGAGTTCAGTAACTGTAAATTTTCTTGCAAATTTTTACCCAGATAAATATGTTTCTGCAGAACTATTACGAACGACTAAAGTGACACTTCCAAGTACCTGTTTCTAGGCATCTCAGTTCAAATGGTATTTTGGGTGGGCAGTAAATTAACAATTTGTTCCAAACTATTATTCAGCTATGTTAGTCACCATTATCCACTGCCTAACTGTCCAAGGATGTTCACTGTTACTTACAGCAAGGATGACATGGCATGTGAACCAAAGACTTGACAGAAGTACACGAAAATCCACAGGAAGTGTTACTTTGAAGAATGCAAGCACATGCTCTTGGTCACTTGTTTTCAAAACTCTTCACTCAGACAAATCAGGGAACAGCACAAGACATACAACTTTCTATCTTTGTAAGGTCTTTCAGAAGTTAATTTCTGGAATTTGTTTCCACTCTGAACTTATAGCTGGGCCTTCAACCCATGATCTTCCATAAATAAACCAACTCACTTGCCTCCCTCAAACCAAAAAACCCACAAAAATCCCCCACCACCTCACAGAAAGGTATTAAGTGCCAAGACTTGTTTTCTTCCTCTCTTAAAAAGTATGATCCAACTCCTAAGGTTAAGTAAGAGTGACTTAATAAACACATTGATATATTTATCCACACAGGGCTAAACTTGTTCCAGTAAGTTACTGGAAATGAAGATCCTGTTTCTCCTATGGCAAAACAAATATCCAGAGAAAGTCACTGCAGGCTGCCAATTAGAAAGTATGTACAGCTGTGCATCAAACACTAACAAAACCTTTAAAAACAATGAAGGTCAAAACTGAGGTTCATGGAGAGAGCCGAACTATGAAGAGATTTTGGACCAAAGTGGCTGAGGAAACCACAAGTGTGATGTTGTTTTCCTTAGAGAAAATGTGAAATCCCCACACTTGTTAAGCCTCACAGAGGGCAGAAGAGAAACACCACCACATTGTCTGCACAGAAAACCTTTTGTAACTCCTGCAAACAAACTGCACAAACAGCCTACATGTAAAAGTTTATCCAAAGGGGAACTTTGGGGAAACTATTTGATATAAAGAAAAAATATTAAGAGCACAAACTGTTTTAAGAGTCTTGGAGTTCTGCCATTACAACAACAAAAATTAAAATTTCCTTTGTGACGAGGGAGTAAAGTTGCAGAACAGGCAGTGGGAAGGAGACTGCAAACTGGTTGTTTTATTTCTGGTCTGCAGTGAAACAGCAAATGTCAATCACAGCAATACCCAAGGGAAAGATTTTCCTTTCTGAAATTTTTCTCTTCCTGCTGACAACCTGATTATCTCACTTTAAAGACCACATCTGCATTTCTTTGAGCCAAACAACAGAAGAGGACAATGAGCCACATTTAGCACTGTATGCTGACACCATCTGCATTTATTATTTAGATGTTACAGTACATTAAAAAAATGGATTAAAACACTGCTTAGAGTAACTATGAATAGTTATTTTTATTTCAAATTTAATATATGCTCCCTAAATTAACTCTACAAATTCATTTTTATGTTTTATTAGTTTGCTGAAGTATTTACTATCAAACAGTCAGGACAAACACTGAATTTACCTTCATTAAAGCAGTTTCACCATTGCTCTGCTTCGTGTTCACATACGCCCCAGCTTCCAGAAGAATAGCTACTGTTGTTAGAAAATTCTGAAAAAAACCCAACCCAAAACCACAAGACAAGTAAGTAAAATATATTCTGGTTTTGTTTCAGAATATAAAATGACATTTACTTAAAATCCATCCCTAAAATTCAAAACATGAGTCATGACACAATTAAAACTGTTTTCTCCCACAGCTAATAAAGAATAATTCTGACTGAGGCAAGTAGATAGTTGTATGTACAATTCTTACTTTTTCCTAAATCTTGCAAAGATGAACACTTGAAGAAGAAAGAAGTATGTTTGCATTAATTACCAAACTGGAATCAAGCTTCCTTTTGGCCTTCTATCTACTGTATGTGGGAAAGCACACGAACCAACCTGAACAGACGAGCACACCTGTGAAACTCTAACTTACTATTAGTTTATTAGTTTAGCTGGTCTTAGCTTGAGAAGACTTTGCCACCATGTCCATTGCCCAACTTTTAAACAGCAAACTCTGCTTAATCAGAGATCTTCTCTCTAAACCTCCCCAGTCTGGATCCTGTGTAGCCAGAGATCCTAACAAGCAATTCTAACACAAGAACTTCTGCCCCTATGACAGATAAAAATTCAGAGATGTCCCTTGCCTCCACCTTTCCTCCTATGATATTCTCTACTCAGGGTAGGGTTTGTGAGCAGAACTTACACTACAGTAACCACAGCTGCTGAAATAATGCGTGTGAGGTCACCCTGCTGTATCTCACTGGCTGCTTCTAGGCATCATCAAAAAAATTTGTGTACCACCTTTAAACATTAGTAAGGGAGCCAAGAACCACAAATATGACAATAACCAACCCAACCTTTTCAGCTGCATGTATCAACGCAGTTGTTCCATTTTTCTGTCTGCCATTAACTTTAGCTCCTTTCCTGATCAGGATCCGGAGAAGGTCATCGTGCCCACCAGCAGCAGCAAGCATTACTAGGGTCATTCCACTTGAGTCCTGTAACAACAATCATTGCCATTAATAAACCAATAATAAAAAAATACTTCAAGATAAATCAAAGCTGCAAGACCAAAACTGCAAGTGCATCAACAGGTTTCACAAGATTTCCCTCCCTGGCAGAAGAATTCACACATAAATGGCTGCCAGCCACTGACAAATTATCACCTCCCACTTTTCTGGTCCAGAAGTCTCAGTCCAAGCTCCATAATCTGCAAAATCTGTAACACTGAGGACCAGAACAAGAAGGAGGAAAACCAGAATGCACCAGGAAGAAAGGCAGTGAAGTATTTGAGGGTGGGGAAGACAGCAGGACAGTGGGGAATAAAAATGAGCAGCCACTGGGGAAAAACCACTATGGCTCAAGTTGGCTGTTCCAACTATATTGTTTTCTGATTTTATCACAGTATAAGTACAAAGACACTTCTGTGAGCAGCCAGTCTCCTCATTCCTGCATTTTCCACCAGACACTGCAATTCCAAGAACACATGCTTGCCTCAGTAGTTCATTTGGCATCTTTTCTACATGCTACAGAAGGCTTAGCATAATGTAGAGTTCTCAAAATGCTACATAACACAACCACACAAGATCACCAGTGAAATCAGAGATCTTAACACTAAAAAATGCAACTACAGTACTATGTAACAGGAAAATATTGAGACCTCTAAGTCTGTGCTCCCTTCTGTCACCTGGTGCTTTTTTACCAAGGTGAGACGGAAATTGCTACAATACAAGAGGGCAAAGCTTTTCAACCAAACCAAAATTTGTACTCCTCCCTCCCACTCCCTTCCAATATATCTATTGCAGAAAAAATACCTCTTGATCCAGATTATATTCCTCATTTGAAGAAAGTGCCATTTTCACTGTCATGTAGTCTCCACTTTTAACAGCATCCCTCAGAAGAGCTAGAAAATAAATTTAATTCAGTTATAGGATATTTCCCTTTCAAATGTCAGCTAAAGGAATACCTCTTCCTCCCAGCAAATACTCACCACTTGATATTGGTTCTGTTGATACATGATTCTCATCTTCTCCATTAAGATGCTTCTGGAATTCTTCTAGTGTCAGCCATTCTAACTGCATGTCCATACCCAAACTCAGGACTTGTTGCTTACCATCTATCATGTATTTGATTTTATGGAAGGAAAAAAAAAGTAAAATAAGTAAAAAAAAACTTGTAACCAAACCATTCACTGCTTGCCATTGCTTCAGTGATCAGCAGCTTAACTACTACTCCTCCTCTTCATTCATATAAACTCTGGCAGTCAGCATCGAATGGTTCTAAACAACAAAGTCTACATTACAAACAGACATAAAATGCTTTTACTGAAAAGAAACCGCTTATTTGTTGCAATAAATTAGGCTGAAGTGATAAGAGAAGGCGAACACTCTATTACTGTAATACCAGAAACAGACCGAAAAGTTATCAGTGAGTTTCAAACGAAAACACCATTTCAGCAGATGCAAGAACTAGAAGACACAAGCAGGAATGGAGAAAATATTAACACCAGTGCTCAACCTTCCCCTGCATTTGTTTCTACTGCTTACCAGAATTCTCCATTTGACTACTTATCAATCACCTCCTGCAGCACTGGACGCCCATGTGTCTGTTTCATCTATTTCTCCTTTCCTTGTACTCTCAGCCGTCTTTCGATTTTAATTCTTGTATGAATTTATACTGTAGTGATGATTCTTCTCTTGTGCAGTTATTCTCACAACACTCACTTTTCTNATGCTACCCTCAGTCAAAGATATTTCTCTAGCAACAGCTATTTGAAGCATCATAGCTCCACCTACATCCATTCAGGAATATCAAAGGTGGAGTGACTTAATTTTCCTCAGTTCATCCTCATCAACAGTGAAGGAATTTATCCTCAATAAAGTAATCAAGAGTTTTACTGAAACCAAGAGCCGTAACACTTATATTCCATCATACTATTAACAACAGAAACACAACCTAGACATTTTTCTTCCTGTATCAAATCATCCAGTTCTGGCAATATTTTGAGGGTTGTATAATGTAATTCACCCTTGTGGCTGAAGCTGGAGGCAAGAAGTTCGTCTGACAGGAACCTCTACTAGTTTTTCTAAATATAAAAAGTGTATAT
>WEIV01021029.1:0-124834 GCA_013390005.1 Calyptomena viridis
ACCGCGACAGGTAGGAGAATGGAAAAAGTCGCAGGCTTATTATTTGGGCTGTAAAAAAGGAAATGGCAACTGGGTGGAGGAACAGCATATTTTCTAAAAGATCCCTTTTCCTCATTGTAGCATCTGCCGCTCCCATTAGGAGGATGCTCATGCCTGGAGGGAGGGTTGGGACATCCTCTCCGAACTGGCAGCATCAGCCCAAGCTCATGGCCTTTTGTCAGTCTTCCTTCCTTAGCAATAGTCAGAGAATTAATAACCCCAAATTTCATACCTTCCTTTCTAGTAAAGTGCTGTATCCAGAATAACCTCCACTGCTAGAAACAGGCCTCCAAGGTGCTTGCTTGCTGATAGAAAGATAATGATTTTTGAATATGATTTTAAGTTTTTATATAACCAAAGAATCTTAAAGTTAGTACCATGAGATTTTGTTCAAGCTCAGTTAGAGTCATACTTGACTCAGAGATGAATGGGGATTTAGAAGAGCTGAGCCTGCACCTGTAAAAAAGCATTTTTTAAAGACTGGTGCACCCTAAAAGCTCAAATCAATAGAATTCAGTAGAGAATCGTTTTAGCTAGGGGTAGAGTAGGTGATGTTTAACCAGAGATAGATGATATGTCTTAGAAGATAGTTAAAACAATAAGGTAGGGAGTCAAAGGTCAATGAAACTGGGATGTGCTTATGTTGAGGGTCTGCCAACATGAAAAGTTTAGTCAAAGTTTGAATGATGAAGAGCATAGAGATAAAGGCAGTGACCCTCCCTACAATGAGATCCCAGACTCAATTCATGGTCAAGAGAAGATGGGAGATGGCAGCACTGCTCCATGAACGAGACACTAGAAGAAACTTTAGAGTACCCGGATAAAAGCAGGGGGTGCTGGATTAATTAGAAGGTGTTGTTGAGTTCTTTGTTCAAAATTGTATAAATACCCTGTTTTGAGATTGTTCCCTTGAGCTACTTATGGTGAATAATTCCCAGTTGCTCCTGGCATCATTAATAAACGGAATGTTCCATCTAAGAGCTGTCTGTGTTTGGGTGTGATTTCTGGATCTTTGATTCACTTGCCCTGGTACTGCTATTTTCCCTTATTGCAAATTATCCTTGGACAAGCAATTTTTTCTCTTCATTTATATAAGTATTGAAAAAGGAATTAAATTATTAAAGAGGCTAACGGTTCTTCAGGTGGCTGTTTTCTGTTGAAATGCCACAATGCTGTTTTACATCAAAGTGCAAATTATTAAGATTTGTTTGATAAACACTGGATAGTAATTTGATAAAGGCTGGACAGTCATGAATATTTCTAGAATGTTAGTAAAGAATCCTTGAAAAGATGGAGAAAGAGCATTGAGGCTTGGTATCAGATATTAATAATTATTACTTTTATATTAGTCTGAAAAGTAGTAGTTACATCCAGTGTATTGAGTTCAAACATAAAATATTTCTTCTCCACAGTCTCAGTCTATAGTGCAAATGAATGTTGCATGCATAAGTTCTAGCCATTGAGCACAAAAATGATATGGCACAAAACCTGCTCTTACAATGATTGTCAGACATACAGCTGAAGCCAAATGAAAGCCAGTTGAAAGCTGCTCATAAAATTTGGCAGTTAAAATCCATATTTTAGTCCTTATGTCTGCATTCATTACCATATGTTGAAAGCTGTCCCTCTCTATTTATTTGCAGCTATTGTGTGTTTGGAACTGTCCACCCTTATTTATTTTCAATCCCTTAATTAGGCATAATGGCTCAGCTACTAAAAGATATTAACATATTGCTGCACATCGAAGGGAGAATAACAGATATAATTAGAGGTTGAGAGGAGACTGAACTATGTCAAAAGATCAAATTTGATTTAGTCACACAATGATAACCACCCTACAGCCCTTGTTCTGTCAAGGTCCATTTCAGCCTATATTCTAGATTTTCTCTCAAAAATAACCATACACTGAAAAAACTGATTCAAACTGCAAAAGTCTGATGTAAATTCACCTCAATATTCCTGACCAAGCTGTTGGTCATCAAGACTACATCTAGCTCTAGAAAGGGAGATAGTATATTAGATATCAAAATCCCTGAGAGGCACTCTTTGGAGACTAATATTTTGGAAAGGGCCTGTCACTGCCTTTTGGAAATGGCATATCGATGATTGTGGCAAGTGGGAGAAACTAATTTTACCACAGTGCCTTTGTTAGTCTGGTTAAGAAATGCATTGTAGTACACTCAACCCAGAGGAGAAATTAAACAGCATCTTACCCTCCACCAGTTCCAACTAATTCTGACAACACTTGACCCTTTCCTTCCAGCTGTTGTTGCTCTTCCTGGCATGTTACTTTTCTCCTGAATTTTCCTCTTCCCTGTGCTTCTTTTCGTATCTTCTCTCTAATATACATTGACTTCTGCCAGCAAAGATACACCCACCTTTTTGCAGCACTGCCATGAGACTACAACCCAAAAGCAGTGCTTTAAACAACATAAGGCTGATAAAATTTGTTGAGATTCACAGTGGCTGATGAGCCATCACACTCTGCCTGTAGCATCCCAGCAGCAAGGCTGCAGGGGAAGGAAATTCCAGAGACACAAGCTGACATACAAAAGCCATATTTCTTTTTATTATTATTATTATTTTGTTTTCCTACTGTGCAAGTTTGTTTTGTTACAAAATAAATAGAATCAAACATCAGCAGCAAAAAACAACACTTCAAAACCACCTAAATTGCCTCCATCTTCTCTTTCTTCAAAATAGCTATTAATACATACTAAAAAAGTCTGTTTAATCTGTGGTTTCACCTTGCAAAGCACTTCAAAGCTTAAGGAGAAGGGATGATGGAAACTCCCCAAAATAAAAATTTTATTTAATTATATGCAAGTTATAGATTGTTTTCTGGATCATTTTAAAGGTGGTTATTAATAGATCAGAATGCTTTTTATTCTGGCTGTTACCAAGAGAGGAAGTTGGCTATAGCCAGATGCAAACATTGCAATAGTCAGAACATGTCCCTGCAGACAGATATCTGGCCTCTTGTATCCATGACATTGTGTGCTCTTTCTAAATGCATTTATCCCCACAAAGTTCCTGCAAGCCAGGGAAACCTCATACTATCTAAAGTATTTATGCACCCTAAATGCAAAAAGAAGGATTTAGGTGCCGAAGTCCAGAAATGTGGTTCCCAAACACTCCCCTGCTTGTTGAAGTACACAGGCACTTAGCAGCTGGTAGGCTGCCCCATCTTTCAGCTCCCATATAAGCCTTCCTTTTCAACCAGTACTGAAAAATTTAGCATTTCAAATTTTTAATGGACATCTTCAAAGAAAGTCCCCAATAGGTGCCTCAGGAAAGATGGAAACATGTCTAATGAAAGTCAAGAAGAGCCACGTGTGCTGAGAGGAGGAGGAGGGACAGGGCAAAGAGCAAGTCAGGGTCATCTTTGTAGAACTTTCATATTCACAAAACAGCCATTGGTCAGATATTTTTTGCCTGGATGCATGCTCCAGCTAGGAATGTATACTTGAACCTTGAGACCCGTCTGATCTTTTTTGGGAAGGTTTGATCTGCACTCCACCTACTCTCCGCCCACGAGGAAAATAGCAGGTTTGCCCCCTAAAATTTATATTTTGCTGTTATCTTGTTTTTCCCTTTCCATCATGCTTTCCCCATGGCATAACAGGTTATTTCATGTAATGCCCTGTAAATACTAACTCTGCTGGGTAAGGCTTAAGGGAAAACATTTCAACATTTACAGCATAATGAATTAGAGAAGGACAGATAGGCTTGTCTTTTTTTGAAGTTCCCAGACTAACATCTATCTGTCTTTTATTCTCAAATAAAAGCCTTTTCTAAACCTTTTCAAAGGCATGAGCCCTCCTGATAGAAGTACCCATTTACCCAGCTCTGATCAGCAGGATTGTAAAGTGAGCATCTCCTATACAGCTTCTGGTGAGGATTAGGAAGAAATCAAATCAAATCTGAGATTTGCTGATAATTATGAATGTCTAAAAGGAAGTGTGGAAGTTGAAGAGAAAGCAACAGATAGTTCCACAGAGTTTAAATAAGACTGTTATGACTGCAAGACTAGAGGCTCAGAGTCAGGTGTCTTCTAAAGTAATTCGCGGAAAAATTTCTTATCTTTTTATATCTTATATTTTCAGTTTCACAAAGAGATAAGCAAAGGAAATAGCTCATTGATGAATCTCAAGAGAAAACATTTAAAAGAAATGTTAAAATTCAGCACCAAACAGAAGTATTGCAGTATAACCTAAAATATTCCACTTGGATAAGTTATTTTATTGCCCTGATAGAAAAATAAAGTTTCTTCTGCCTGCATAGAAGGAATTTAAAGATTACAAATGGCAATTTTATGAAGAATGCTAATTGTGAAATGTATTCTTCTTCTACAGTATCAAATATAAATTATTAAAGAACTCCATAAAGTTTGCATGAGATCACTCATTTAGTGATTGCATTGGAAACATGTGAATATCTATATTGGATATACAGAACACAGAAAACAGCAAGGATCAATCCTATGGCTGATATGTTTAGCTCATTTCCACTGGCGCATGGAGCAAAGGAAAAGTTTGGCTACTAGCAAGGGCTGTACTAAAATCATCAGTCTTTGAACACCCAAAAGTTTTGTCCATGTAAATTCCTGGATTAGGCAGTAAGTAGCTTTTGCTGGATTAGTGACTTGGGCTTTCAGGGTAGGAGATGTGGCAGAGATGTGCAGGAAATGGATGCTAATAATCATCTATAAACACCACGTGCCAGTGCCACAGCTGAAAGCAATGTTGAAAAGTGTTACTTGCAATGAGGACTGTGTCTGGCTCCTCTATATCCATTAATAGGCGATGTGGGACACAGGAAATTCAGAAATATAAATCAGTTTCTAAACTGGCATTTTAAACAGCCTTGTGTTTTCTTTTAGTTAAAGGAAGAGGTTATTTTTCAAAACCTAGAAAAGCACACATGACTGCACAGAAGTCTGGACTTACATTTTTTCTGATTCTTTCCAGAAAACTTCTATCATAATTAAGCTTCCATATGCAGATACCCTGCAGGACTTTATTGTTGAAGCAATTATACAATCACACACAATTGTTCCTTTACAAAATAAGCTTATCTATCCATTACTCTAGATGCATCTGATCATGATAATTGTAGTGCCTTGAGCTCTCAATGCTTTCTGAAGCAGGTTCTCCAAGTCTAATTTAAATATAACAAGTGTGTCACCTCCCATATATTAAATTTACACTTGGCACTGACTTTTAAGTCAGCCTACTTGGCAGGTTTTGCTAATATAGTTGTGTGTTTCTCACCTACAGAGATATCTTCTTTCCAGAGTAGATCTTATACAAAAGTCTGCAGGAAAACCTTGAATTTCTGTCAAAGTTAAAGTCAAGGAATTGCTTGATTCTTGATTCTGTCTGACATTGCAAGCCTCGATTTGAGGCTTGAAATAGATCGATTTACAAATAAACAAATAGAGTTATAGAAATGAAACAATGAATATACATCATGCTGTATCTTTTCTTGGAATATCAAAGATAGCCCAGGGTAATGAATGCATCCAGGATGAATATATTCAGATTAGTAATGCAATAAAAACTGGCATGCAGATACCTCTCAAGTATAAGAATCAAAGCTAGAATAAGAAAGAGGATGAGTGACAGCAACTGTTTCATGTCTTGTGTATGGAGACTGGAAATATAGCATATTCTTTCAGCAAATGTAAGAAATACATGTGGTGTTGTGACAGATTAGCATTTAAAGTAAATGTATAGTAATTAGATACATTAAATCATGTTTTCACAGTGACTGCAATTTGCAAAATGTGTGGTTTATTAATACAGTTTGTTAATAGGATGCTGAGAGTTTTTTTAATTGAATTAAATTAACACAAAGGTTTCTTAGTTGAATGGCATCTAGCTGAAGGGGTTAGCAATCATGATCAAGTTCAATATGCCACAAAGAGAGACTTCTCTGCAGTGTGTATTGAAAAAATACTTATATTGTGAATATTCAAGAATGTTAAGACAGTAATGATTGAAAAAAAATTAAAAACATTAGGCTTAGATAGTACACTATTTCATCACATTATTTTTCATATTTAGGGAAAGAAAACAGAAAAAAAAAAAAATTAGAGTTGAATTTTTCCGACTTTTAGATTTACAACTTACTCTCTCAGTTTGTTAAACATCTTTTCTACCTATTGGATACAGAGGATACAACAGCCGGAATAAAGAAACATTCTGACGGCTGTTACATCTACTAACATTCACCCTTGTCATATTTGGCACAGTACATTAAACAAAAACATAACAGGCAGTTATTACCAAGTGCTTTCTATTTCAGTGAATCTGTGTTAGGCAGGGGCGGGAGAGCAAGAAAAATGAGCAGAGGTGAAAAAACAACAAAAGAAACAAAACCCCCAAAACAAAACAGAGTAATTACAGTGTACCGTGTTAGAAGCAGTAATGAGGTTTTCAGAATCACAATGTACTTGTTATGAAAGATACAATAAGTGTAACATTACAGCAAAACAAAAGAGAAATACTCTAAGAAACCAAACACAAAATGTTGCTATCAAACCAGCAATCTAATCACAGGGATACAACAACAGAGGGGAGAGATTTCATGTGCCAAGATGAACAGTAACTTTATATCACTGCAGTGGGGGCACAGTGCAGTACAATAAAGCATAAGGTGATGTACTTACACCTCCCAGGTGCATTTTGTATACATTCTTGTAGGTATCTGCAATATGTTCACTTTTTTTCCCCCTTGTTATTGTTTTTCTTGTTAGTACATACCCAGTAAGCGGCTGTGTCTCACTGGCATCAGAGGTGGTACAGGCTCTGCTGCAGCCCTGGAGCCACTCTGGGGGATGTGCCGGCTGACTGGGAAGTCCTCTGTGCCTGCCCACAGGTACCAGCACAGACACACCTGACACAACATACTCTGGAAGGGGAAGGCAACTGCTATTGCTGCAAGGCATTTATTTCTCTGCTCCTTTGCCTTTCTTTCCCCCCTTCTTCTCTCTGATCTAGTCCTCCAGTGTATGAATAGTATTTGGTAAATTCTGGCTATATTTGCAAATAATATGGAGATGATGGAACTTGCTCTTTTGTACATAGCCGAAAAACTAAAATTCATTCAGCCTCACATTACCTGCAATTATCCAACTGGCTTTCTTGGCATTTTAAGTTGGTTCCAGTCTAAAAAGATGGGACATGAACTATTGTCAAGGGCTGTTATAACAACGTGAATTAGCAAAGATATTTCAAATTCAGTGAAATCGATTTGAAAAGACAGGAGTAAAGAAATATCTCATTTCATACAAGTGACATAAGTGATGTTGTGTAAGGACTATTCCCATGCAAGTAGATGACTGAGAAGTACTATCTCACTTCTCAACAAACCAAATAAATATTTTCTTTGTTCTTAATGAAGTAATATGACTCTTAGTCTTGTTTTCCAAACTAAAGGGTTATTATTAATTTTCAGGAATTAAATCATTGCAGATCTATTGAAAACTATAACTCCACTGGAAAAAAAAAAAAGCACAAAAAGCAGTCCACAGCCCACTGAAAATTCCATGAATATATACCTTATTTTAGTTGTAGATAAAGCCTTTAGTAGATTAAAAAAAACTCCTGAAAGTTTTAAAATGAGCATATACGTGTATATCTGTATATATTTTTTATATTTGTTGCCATGCCCAATCCATATTCCATCTAAGAAAAAAAATATTAAACACTAGGAGTCATGATTGCTTTTAAAGTACACAAGAGGAAACAAATCAAATCAGTGGTCCTTATCTCAGCAGACTATTGAAATCACCAAAACACAAAGAATTTCCTGGCATCTCTTTGCATAAGAAATCTAGTATGAATGTTGTTCACACTCCTACAAAGGTGAACAATTATAACATATTCTTTAGCCATATCGTACTTGCTGATAAGAGTGTGTCTGGGGAGCCAGAGAAACTCATTTCTTCCTAAGTACAAACTAAAATGTCATCCAGAAAAGTTTCTTGTTATTCCAGTTAGCAAAAATATATAGGTAGTTATACAGGTAAATGCATAAACGAAATCAATTTCTGTTATATGATCTTTTCTGTTATAAATAGGGTTTACTGCTAGGAAAAATATGGGCTTAATATTTAATCTGGGGAGAGCAAGATAAAAAATTTAGATGCATGACTGGAAACATTGGACCATATACACCTCAATGAACTTCACCGGAGAGACCTCTCAGAAAAAGAACAGAGCACACCTATTTTATCCAATTGTTTTGCTCTCGTCTGTTGCTGAAACTCATGTAGGAATTTCTTCTGTGATAAGCATTTAAAAAATACTCTTATTTATCTTTCATGTAGATTTAAGTGCTCCATGGCTAAGCTTATGTGTTCTGGTTCCAGCCAGGACAGGGTTAATTTTTGCAGTAGCTGGGAGGAGGCATGGCCAGGACATGGAGGTTATTCTGTACCACCTTGCATCATTGATAGGGGCAGGGGAAAGGGACTCTCTTTTGATGAAGGGGTTCCTTCCACTTGAGAAAACATGGCAGATGGAGCAGCCCAGTGTTGTCTTTTACTGGGGGGGTCTGTTTTCCCTGTGAGTCACTTATTTTCTTACACCTTTTGTTATTAATATTGCTGCTGTTACTGTTTATTTTCTTATTAATTTTCTGTTTGCAGTATATTGTTCTTATCTCAACCCCTGATCTTTACCTTTTGTGCCCCAAATTGGATGGGGGAAGGGGAGGATGCATGGTTTTAGTGAGAGTACTAAATTGGAAAACACCATTCCTAAAGCATGACGTTATGTTACTTATTTATTTTTTAGAATAAATTCTCTATTTAGCCAAAACCTAAGCAAAATTATACTGTAACAATACTAGAATTCTTTTTTGTCTTAAATCCTTGTTTTCTCAAAATGAAACCAAATAAAAGGTAAGTCCCAATTATAGATGACTTAAAAGGTAACCAGCTCATCAAAGTTCTGGATGACATATTACAGAGTCCCATAGTTCCATAAGTAAAGAAAAGAAAAGTACTTTTAGGGCTCCTTGAACTCAATACAGATAATAATATTATGCAGACCTCATGCTAATGATTGCAATTATGGATTCCAAAGACAATTTTCTGTAATTAACACCATAACTACTTAGACCTTCAGGTACAGGTACCTGAAACTCTGCTCTCCTGTTAGATGACATTCAGAATAACAGAGTAACATTCAGATAGCACAGTGCTATCAGAGTAGTATCTCCCCATTATTACCTGACTGGTTTAACAGTCACCCTTCAGAATTTTCTTCAAATGAAGTCTCAAAGCAGTCACAAAAATCTATGTCAATGAGAAGATGTAAATATCTGGGTCTGTATGACAAAGATATGCACAGGTTTTGTTCCCTAAATACAACTTTGCCAGTGGAGCAAAATCTGATCTCTAATCCTAAGGAACATGTGTACATCCCCCAGATTTTTGAGGGAAAAAATGCTAATGAATAATGGGATGGGGATTAGTTGTTCCTATCAGTTTTTTCAGTGGTTTCCATTCTGTTTCGCAAAACTTTGCCTCTGCTGACTTCTGAATGAGGCTTGTCAAAGGGACAGTTGGATTACATTTGTATCAGAGGAAATTGAAAAATAATGTTGAGAAGTGTCACTTTCTGGAAAGGAATACTAATACTTCTGTGGGGTCTGTTACACAGTAGCCTTCAGTACTATAAATTCATAATTTAGAAGCCAACATAGTTTTGGTTCCCAAGGATAAGCACCTTTTTTTTTTTTTGTTTTCAACTCTATTATCAAGAGAAGCTTGAATTACAAACATCAAGAAGTATGGTTGCAATTTTAAAATATTAGAAAATTCAATTAGACTGGAAATACCAAGTGAATTTCTTATATGTATTTTCCTTCTGCTTGGAAAAGCATTCTGAATTAAATATCTCCCTTGGCTGTCAATCCCCCCAAGTGAATAAGTTTACATGTTAGCCTAATTTCATGTGATAACAGCGAGTGGTCCCACACTGACAGAGGCTGACATACAGTACAACTAACACAGAAACAAAGTGGAGTTTCTGCCAGTAACAAAATAAGTGGTTTTGGTTGAAGTCAGTACCTGCTAGCATGCCAGAGAGCCAGCAGCCAGCTCTCAGCACGTTTTCTGCAGATTTTTAAGACTGTCACATCACTAAATCAAAGTTGCTCAGTGGTTGCCAAATGGTGGCTCATTAAGCTGAAGGAATTACTAAGTAGCCTTGGAAAAGAAAAGCTCAGAGAGAAGTACATGAATAAGACAGTATCTGCTGATTTAGACAGAGGGTGGTACTTCTGCAGTTGTTCCATTTGCTCTCTCTTGGACAAGGTTTTTGGGTTTAGAGTACTCAAGAAAGCCTGGGATGCTGTTTTCTTACCTACTACTCATTCTCCAACTAACAACAAGGTAAGATTTTTTTTGTTAGAATCAAAAACCAAGACTGTCTAACTAAACTTGCTGTGGGAAACAGTGATCCGTATGCAAAAATTAAGCTGTCAATAATCAGCATGCCTAGGGAAGGTTTTTGATGTACTACAACCAAAAGAGAAGTGATTTCAGGTGCAATATCTATATTCCTTTAAGGATATGTCATTAGCTTCACGTCCTGATTTATCATTCACCAAGAATGATACAATTTATTTTTTAAAACCCCCAAAACACAGTCCTAATATGGGCCCAGATGAGGAACGCCAGGAAGTTAGGGGACACAGGCAGAGAGAAGGAGTGAGGAGTAAATGTGTCAGTGGACATGCACAACACGTACCTGCTCAGTGCTGTTTTTTCATTTTCTTAAACAACAGGAAGAAAATCTGTTTATATTCTAATACTGTACCAAAAATATACTATAGCATCAGTTTATTTGCTTGAGTGAACAAGTAGTCAACATTTAGCAGATTTGCAGTTTTGAAAACTGTTTTATCATGTGTGTCTGAGGAAATTTCTCTTTTAGATAAAGGTGCATTTCAGCTCTACAAGGAGCATACAAAAGAACTGCTTTATAGAAACCATTTGGCACATGGCCTGCTTTTAGATTTGTACAAGTGAAATCACATTTGATGGCACTACAGCTATAACTTAAGTCAGCTCTTGGCCTAACCATGTTCTAAAAACAGCTGCAGCATACCATGGCAAAGAGAAAACACCACCTGACATTTCCAGTGTTAGGATATAAATATGAGGTATCATTTTAGTGGGAATTGGCTTTTCTGGACTGAGCTGAAGAGAGTAGATGGGATGGTAGAGCTTTGGGAAAGCCTGAGGTGGAGGCTGCAGTGGAGAGTGCTAGGAAAGAAGGCGGCATGAGGATTCATTTTTGAGAGTCTGTTTACAGATCATGAATGCAGTTAAAAAGTTAATTTGATTTCAATGTGACTTATTTCCAGTGCATCCAGAAGGAACTGTGTGGTTTTGGCTCTTGTATAATTAGCTTTATAATCAGTGGGTTTGGAAGAACACGTGAATTGACCACATTTAATCGCAACACTTCTAGAAGAAACTACTCTGATTAAACAAGGTCTTACCATTAAAAGTTATCTTTAAAAATGTCTGCATGAAGATCAGATATAATTTTTCCAGTTAGAACAGTCTCAATTTAAATAAACCTGCAAAGAATATGACCCAAGGAGCAGCATATCTTCCACTTTATCAGACAGAATCAAAGAAGGATTTGCAGGAAGACTGCAGGAAGGTTTGCAGGAAGGTGACTCCATCTACAGAGAAGCAAATGTGATCACAGCTGTGCGGTGGCTCAGGGTGTGGAGTGCAAAGCCAAGTGGCTTCAACCAGGCTCTCTAACAGCATGAGCTGCTGTCTCACCAGGGATTAGCCAGAGAGGGCTCCCTAGGGATTTTAGGCTTGTCATAATAGCATGTCAGCAGATAGCATGTCAACTCATTTTCACATATCAGATCTGTGCATGCCCATAGCCTCAGAAACAGAACAAGGCAAAGGTAGATGGTCTTGGCTTTACTCAGAACCAAATTATAACCCAAGCCTCACAAAAAGAGCGTGTTTTCAGTCCTATTGTGGAATGAATCAAACTGTTTTAATGTAGCCAAGAACTGACGTTTCATTTCCCTTGTTTTAGCTCATTTCATTCCTTAATATCTGGGATACTTCAGAAACAGCCAGTCACACTGGATTTATAAACAGCCAGACCAGACAAACGGTCACAGGAGCAGACAACAGGAGAAATAACTGTATTTTTGGGAAATTAAATAGTTTAAGTCACACTTGCTAGCCCAGAAATGAAGCATGTCATCATCTCAGTTGAGACTGTGTGTGTGTCAATCTGTGGAGTTCAATTCCTATTTAAATGTGTGGTAAGTCCTTTCTAAATATCTCGGTCATCTGCAGAACCTCTTTATGTCTGACTTGCCAGCTGTCTAAATCTTTGTGTGTGCTTGTACATTGCTGTCTGTCCAAATAAGCCCTGATAACTCACTCTGCTAAGCCACTCCCTTTGTGGGAGCTCAGACACTCTTAAATGAAAGTAAAATCTACATTTCTCACAGGATGTGTTTCCTCTGTGCTTCTCTTCAGCACATGCAGATTCCCTGAATATGTCTCCCATGAAAGGTGACATACCACTCTGTTGTCTGAAGCTGTGTGTGGAGTACATTTGGCAGAAGTTAAAATGGAAGAATTTGGGGGGTAATGTTTTGTTCGCATGCTGACAAATTTGGCATGGGCTTTGTGGAAATAAACTCTACCTGAGATAAAAGATCTTAATTGTTTGTCACTGAGTTCTGGCAGAAGCATCTTCAACAAAGAGAAGGTTTCAAAAGCATTTTGCAGTCATTTCTGAAATGTTCTTCAATTGCAGTTTTCAAGGGTAGGAAAAAAATCATTGTAATATCTGTGATTATGAAGTCATTCTGCAGAGAAAAAATCAGTTCTGCTCTCCTGACAAGTGCTCTGTGCCAGGGCTCTGACATATCCTAAATTAATATTGAGTTTTGATTTACAGTAGAAATCAAGTAAATCATTATAGTGTATCCAACACATGTAAATGACAACTGTTGATGACTCAGCAGACTCGTTATTTCCAGATCTACTGTGAGGTGAACCTGGAAATAACACATTTCTAATAATGATGCTATATTTTACATATTTCTTCTTTAGAAGAGGATAGGCATACTTTCCCAAGGAAGTCAAAACCAGATTATGTTTACTTTGAAAACATTGATATCACCTATATATTCAGTTCAATTCAAGCAAATTGGTTTAGTAGCAGAACTATTTGCTGAAATAAATGAGTTTAACATGCAAAGTTGAAGAATGATCGTTTAAAATAGTTACAAATATCAACACTGGGATACGAATTTTAAGAGCAATGCTCATCCAGTCATGAAAAGAATACTTGTACATGCAGTCAAAAAGCCTAGAACACAAATATTCTAAATGAATGCCTTGCAAGTTTGCTACTAATCGATAAATTTCTGCAATGCTTGAATTTTAAACTCAGAAAATCCCAAACAGAGCACAAGCATCTTTGAACACATAAAAGATAATGCACACAGAATACAGAAGCACTCACCCATCTTTTCAGAAATAATGCTTTTCAGGTATTCTTGTCCATCACTGTTTAGACAATCTGGATACAAAAATCAACACTATTTTCATTTTGCCCTAATGAATTCTGCCATATTAAAGTAAGATTTTAGATCACCTTGGCAGCACACTGATTTTGTACTTACCAGGAAGAGCAGCTGAGAGACTGTCTCCAGTTTATAATGGGTCAGGCATTTTGGCAATTGGATGATACACTGCAGGACCTACGAAAGTGGCACAAAGTTATTGGCTGGTGATAACTTTCTTTTCAGAGATTGATTATTTTTCATTATATTTCTGTCTGAGTACAGGTGCAGAGAATAATAGACATTGACAGAAAAGAAGAAGAAGAAGGAAGTCAATGAAAACTGGAGATGAGAAAGAAAATTAATTTTCAGTTGATGTTAGCTGTTGCGCCTGTGAACACGATACACTTCTATCATGTAAGAGCAAAGAAAGTCAATGTGTAATCTTTTTCTGTTAACCCTCTTTATGCAATATGGGAAGTATAATGTTTTTGAATGCACATATATGTCTTTGTGTGTGTGTGTGTCAAGTTGCCTGCCTGAAAATCAACCCAAAAACATTATTTTGTACCAAAGAATACAGATAATTTTGGCAGAACAGATTTTCTGTAGGCTTGGATATGGATTTGAATTCTATTTAAGCACACTGAACTTCCCGGTCACAGATTTTTATGATCTGTATCCATGTGGCAGGGAAGAAAAAAAAAGATACTGGAAATTTAAAGGCTTCCTAGAATCTTCCCTTTCTTTCTCCAAGTGTTTATAATCAACTGTGTCAATTTTTTCTGTTGTGTCAATAGACAGTAAATGTAATCTTTTAAAAAGCTGAAATAGCATTTTATTTCCACTCCTGAATGGAATGATGAGATGATGTGCGGGAGCTCAGGGACAACACGCGCAGACCAATGTGATCAGGTGTTGACACTTTATTGTGGTACAAGTGCTATTTTTATACTATTTTGTGAAACACACTTGCAGAGAGAAAAAACATTCTATTGGAGGGAGATTAGCTTGTCCACTTTCTATTGGTCACTGCACACAGGGTTTTCTCTCGGGCTTCTCTTTCAGCTCTTTCCCATAGCAGTCTTCTGCCGGGACTGTCCGGGCAGCCAGCCATTCATATCATTGTTGGCTTTAGGCAGCCACTCACATTTTAGCTTCAGCGTTTTCCAGCAGCAGTTTCTCTCAGCTGGTGTACACAGCATCTTCCTTCTGCAGTAACCCTTTCTGTACCAATCCTCAGAGTCCATATAGTGCCAAGGGGTCTGGGTTGCCCACGAGGCTGCTCTGCAGCAAACGGCCCCCAACAAGATGAATATTTCCCTATGGAAGTTATCGCAACAAAATGTTTTAAACTCCCTCTTGTAATAGTGTATTCTTGTGGCTACAGTACACCAATGTAATATATTGTGCATGTTAATTTAATAGTAGAATAAATCACATTATTTGTATTACAGACTGAGTTATTATACTTCTACCCACATGCTTTCCTATTCTGTCAAGAAGTTCAATAAGCAAATGTAGCAAAGGTTCCTGATTTTCCACAAGTCAAAAAAAATTTGCTGTAGTTACTAGTTTGATTATTGCTTTTTGCACATTACTTTCCCACGTATTTAAGTAACAAGCACTCTTGTCCAAACTTCGCTACTTCTCACAGAATGAAATAATGCTACACCTAAATTTGGAATAAAATATATTGTGAGATGTGGTAAGGACTTTTCATGTATTTTGTTATGAATCTCAGGGGAAAAAATTAGCAAAGAGAAAAACTAAGTTTTTAATTACAAATAGCAATGCAAAATCATGAGACTTACTAGAAATTTCAAAATTTCTGTGATTTTCCTTTTAACTTCAGTAACCATAATCTATTTCTGAGGATACACATAATGAACCAAACTGTACACAGCAGTGCTAGAAATCAGCTACATAATACCAGTATGGGAGAGTATAAAAGCTACTGTGAGGGTGCAGGCCAGTAAAACCAGCTACAACATACAAATAACACAGAGAGGGAAATAAGTAACATGTACTGTGAAAAAGACATATTTATTTGGCTTTGCTTTCATAAATAATGAATTGTGATAATAACATACAGCCATTGTGTGCATGTATGCAGATACAGAGATACAGACATGAATACACTCTCAGTTGTACAATGACATCTTTAATTTTAATTTTTGTGGACAACCACAGAATGATTTGGTATGGAAGGGACCTTACAGAACATCTGGTTCCAACAACTCCTGCCATGGGCAAGGACATCTTTCACTAGACCAAGTTTCCCAGAACTTCATCCAACCTGACTTTGAATGCTTCCAGAGATGGAGAATCCACAGTTTCTCTGCATAACTTGTTCCAGTGTCCCACAACCCTCGTAGTAAAAAATTTCTCCCTAATAGCTGATCCAAAACTGCCCACTTTCAGTTTGAAGCCCTTACACCTTGTCCTATCACTCCATGCCCTGGGAAAAAGCCCCTCTCCAGTTCTCTTGTAGACCCCCTTTAATCCATTAAATGTATTTTCTTTTTTCTACCTCTAGTGTCTTTTAGACACTTCAGATTGTGCAACTAGGCTGAATAATGACACACAGCTACCCAAACACACTGAGAGCACTGTGCTTCATTTTGAGACTCAATTTGCACTTGAATCATATCATTATATTCAGCAGCATCACACAGAGTACAAAGCTTTCCATGTTTAGTATTATGACTGTCATTAGAAATAAGAGGTAAGCAAGGAGAGTTCAATAATAGATTAAAAAATTGGACAAAAAGTATGAAACTCACTAAAAAAAAAAAAACCAACAAAAACTAGACTACCTTCATTTATTAAATACATAACATACTATTATGTTGTTGACACAAGAGAACGGTGTTGTGGTTTGGAATGACACTACTTCCCAATTTAGTGGTGCACCCCACCAAGACTCTCCCGAACCAGATGCCATTTACACCCCACCCCCTTGCTGCTATTGGAATGGAGTTGAGAACTGGAGGCGCAACACCAGTAATTTTCACTAGTTGAGATAAGAACAATTTTCTGGAAACAGCAATGAGATAAGAAAGGGAACAGTAACAACAATACTAATAACAAAGGTATACAAAAAGAGAGACTGATTCATATGCAAAAAATGCTCACTCCAGAACCAGAACCAGTAACAGACTCAGCTGCAGCCACATCTTCCAACTTGAAAGGGACCTCTTTAATCCCAAAAGTGAGAGAAAAGAATCCCTTTCCCCCACCCCCTGGCACTGATGTGAGATGGTGTTGAATAACATTCAGGTCTTGGCCATGCCTACTCAGCCCATCACACTGCAGCCCAGAACTCCTGGGCTCAAGCACATTGGCAGGCTCAGTCTCCCTGGCAGCTGGGAATACAGGCATGCACCACCACACCCAGCTACTGTAAAAAAACTAACTCTGTCCTGCCCGGAACTAGGACATATAGAAAATAAAGGACAAGAAATTATTCCCAATGGAAGATGAATTGCCTGTGAAAACTTGCTATCATGGAATTGGATCACTTGACTTTATCGAAGTCACAGAGGAGCTGAGTGGATTGATGTGAGAAGCAGAATTAGGGAGTGGAAAACGTGCATAAAGTCTCATGATGCACCAGCAGCATCTCTGTCCTGTAGTGGATTTCCTTTGACGTTGCTTTGGGAGAGATTCAAACATTTGGATCTAGCTACCATCCTACAAGGATGCAGACCTCTACCAGGAGGTTATTGTGTGGTTATTGTAGCTGCCAGAAACCACATAGGCATCTCTCATGCACTCAGTTATCTACAGTGGTGCTACACACCTGTATTCAGGCAGGCAGACACCCAGGACCCCAGTAGTGTCCCCTACAAATCCGAAATTATCCTAAATATTTACTGATTACTTAAAAGGCAACATTAAATTGTTACTAAAACGATCTAAAGATGACATAAGGCTTGGCAGACTGGTAAGCACTGAAAAGGTAGGTAGATACACAGATCCTTCTTCGGAGGGAAACAAAACCAAAACAAAAAGTGTCAGTAATACACATATACAAAGTGGGCAACTATTTTGGAAAGCAGTGATGAAGAATCTCGGAGCTGTAGGAAATAATAAGCAGAAGGTGATGATTTTACAGCCAGCAATATCTTACTTGGATCATAAACATAAATATCTTTTCCATATGAAGAAGTTATGTTACTCCTTTAAATATCACTCACAAGTACTTCTATTCTCCCATGCTTACCAGAACTCCTTTCCAGCTGAGCCTGAACATAAACTCCTCCAACAAGCTACTTCTCATGAGTTACATCCTCCACAGCTGTAAGTAATAAAAAGTGCAAGGTANGCCTACTCAGCCCATCCCACTGCAGCCCAGAACTCCTGGGCTCAAGCACATTGGCAGGCTCAGTCTCCCTGGCAGCTGGGAATACAGGCATGCACCACCACACCCAGCTACTGTAAAAAAACTAACTCTGTCCTGCCCGGAACTAGGACATATAGAAAATAAAGGACAAGAAATTATTCCCAATGGAAGATGAATTGCCTGTGAAAACTTGCTATCATGGAATTGGATCACTTGACTTTATCGAAGTCACAGAGGAGCTGAGTGGATTGATGTGAGAAGCAGAATTAGGGAGTGGAAAACGTGCATAAAGTCTCATGATGCACCAGCAGCATCTCTGTCCTGTAGTGGATTTCCTTTGACATTGCTTTGGGAGAGATTCAAACATTTGGATCTAGCTACCATCCTACAAGGATGCAGACCTCTACCAGGAGGTTATTGTGTGGTTATTGTAGCTGCCAGAAACCACATAGGCATCTCTCATGCACTCAGTTATCTACAGTGGTGCTACACACCTGTATTCAGGCAGGCAGACACCCAGGACCCCAGTAGTGTCCCCTACAAATCCGAAATTATCCTAAATATTTACTGATTACTTAAAAGGCAACATTAAATTGTTACTAAAACGATCTAAAGATGACATAAGGCTTGGCAGACTGGTAAGCACTGAAAAGGTAGGTAGATACACAGATCCTTCTTCGGAGGGAAACAAAACCAAAACAAAAAGTGTCAGTAATACACATATACAAAGTGGGCAACTATTTTGGAAAGCAGTGATGAAGAATCTCGGAGCTGTAGGAAATAATAAGCAGAAGGTGATGATTTTACAGCCAGCAATATCTTACTTGGATCATAAACATAAATATCTTTTCCATATGAAGAAGTTATGTTACTCCTTTAAATATCACTCACAAGTACTTCTATTCTCCCATGCTTACCAGAACTCCTTTCCAGCTGAGCCTGAACATAAACTCCTCCAACAAGCTACTTCTCATGAGTTACATCCTCCACAGCTGTAAGTAATAAAAAGTGCAAGGTACTTTGAGCTGGCACAAATATTTTTGTAATGATAAGACTGCTTCTCCTTTGCCAAGCAAAACCTGCTCTTTGTCCTCAGAATATTTAGTAGAAGTGGCACTGAAATAAGGCCAACATAGGCTTAGGGCCAAGAGCAGGGGAAAAACAGCCTCTGACTAGATTATCTTTTAATGTCTGGCTCCCTTCTCTGGAATAGCCTGAATTAAATCCCAGGTTCCAAACACATCAGCATTTGTAGGTTTCAAGATCAATGTCAGGATATCATGAATGTTTCTTACTACACAGAAACTTCAGTTTGCATCTGAGCTGTTTCTAATGCTCTATGCAGATTCTCCCATTATTTCTTGTGAATCACCTCCATGAATATGAAACAGGCTGTAGGATTAGAAAGTCATTTCATCAAACTCCCCAGGCTGGAACAGGAGCTCTACTTGTCTGCAAGATGTAAGGAATAAGCACACTAATGAACTAGATTTTGCCAATATTTTGTTTTTTAATAAAATCAAACACTGTCCATTTTTATTTCTATTGAAATACTTAACAAAATAATACTGAATGTAAAATTTTGACAGCTAACAAATTTGCTGAATATAGTTAACCACTTCCAGAATTTAAGCAATACACAAAATCTACAGAGAGGAATCTCTGAGAAATTTTATTATTTATCATTATTATTAATATTAATAATTCAAGATTCTTCTGCAGCCCTTGCTGATTGAGCTCTGTGTCCAGACATCTCCTGAGACTGCAAATAGGGATGATTTCCTCTCTTACAATGGAAATGGTTAGGTGAGTACCACCCAAGTGCACTGCTATTCATTTATGCAAAGAGACTTTGAGAATCCTTATAATATTGGGGCTACTGGACACTCTCTTGCCTGGAAAACCAGCTCTGCTGTACCAAGAGCCGCCAGAACAGTGAATTTCTGGAAGGTGTGATGTCTCTGGCTCATTCTGTCCTATGCAATAACAGTTCCTCACTCTGGATGGCAGGAGGACATGCCTTATATATACAGGAAAAGTCTTTAAAGCTTCTTATAGCCTTGGTCTCTTATAGGTTATGATTCTGAGAACTCGTCAACAGGGAATAAAAACAGGGAATCAAGTGAAAGTGAATTTGAGCAACTATTTATCTAGTAAGACAATATTATAAATATAAAAGGTAAAAAGTGAGAGGCGAAAGACAATTTAAACACCCTGCATAAGGTCTCCGTGTACAGGTCTCCATGTACAAGTTTGTGTGTACCTGTATGCGTACACATGCATATACTGCAATACTGATCCAGTGGATTTGCGGGAAATAATCCAAATGAAAAAGGAATATGGAAGCAGAAACTAAAACAAATAAACAAGCATTCAAGGAAATCTAGTAAGGGTGACCCATTTCTCTGGGGAAAGACCTGACAAACTCAAAACCAGATCAAACAACAACAAAATCTGACTACAAGTAGCCTTTTGCAGACTGGATGAGTACTCGCACTGAGAAGCCCTTAAAATGAAGAAATTCTCTGCAGAATAAGTGTGTTCTTACACTGAGTAATTCTTGGGAAAAAAGTGATAACAACAGTATCAGAAGATGAAGTTCAAAATCACATACATATCACAGAAAGAGAACAACATATGTCTCTGCAAAGCCATCCCCTGAGCAATATTCCTTATTCAGTTATTTTCCATGTCCTGAGCTTTAGAGAGCCCTGAAAGCTACCCTTTCCTCAAGAAACTGAGAGTCCACATTAGGAAACATAGTCCTACAGACTCCCAGTAACAACCACATCCCCTTGACATCAGAAAGTCACTCCTATGCAGGATGTTTTGAAAGGCATTGCTTCCTGGAAGGCGACACAGCCATGCTGAAACCCTCCCTGTCCTGCTCTTGAGGGGAATGCAGCACCTCCACAGGGCTCAA
Organism: Calyptomena viridis; assembly: GCA_013390005.1. Classification (NCBI taxonomy): domain Eukaryota; kingdom Metazoa; phylum Chordata; class Aves; order Passeriformes; family Eurylaimidae; genus Calyptomena; species Calyptomena viridis. The sequence goes on from WEIV01021029.1 coordinate 20,892, forward strand.
CTGGTTCATTCCTCTCCTGCTACAGGACACCGGCTTCTAGAAAGTTCCAGTATCAACTCACAGCAGTTATACCAGGGGGTTACTGAAGGAAATCCTGAAACTGCAAAGTCAATTCTTGGCATAAATTGATTGACTAGACTAACATAATACTTAGTCTCTCAGGTTTGGTATATGCCATGGTATGCTTCCAACTCAACTGAAATTTCAGCTCAACTGGAATTTTGACCCAAGACTTACCTCAGCCATCTCTTGTTTGCATCTGACAACTCTTATGAGAACAGGTTAATAGTAATAGTAATGTTACTAGTAAATGTTTAGCAAGTCTTTGACAGCTCTGAGATATGCTTATCTTTCTCAATAATTTTAAAGGCCTAATATTTTTTTCACAGTATTCTTTTAAAGGAAGTCAATCCAAGGCTCCTTCCAGCAATGTTTTCTCCTGTAAGTAGGGTAGTATTTTCAAAGCTATCATATAGAGTTTCAAGGGAAAGTTTTTTATGGCTCCTTTGATAACATGCATGTTTCACAAAAACAGGAACAGTGTTTCACTCAAGGACAGGAGGAGTAAAAGCTCTCAAAAAGCTACAGAATGTGGATTACCTTACCTTCCTCCAATACATTTGGCAACTTGGATGCTACAGTCACTGTCATGATTTCCATGTTTATGAGCCAACAGATTTATGGGGAAATTGGGAAAGAGCTACACACCCTTTGTCTCTACTCTCTTTAATTCTGCAACATGAGGTAACCAACACTGTGGTTCTTCACATGCAATGTTTTTTAACTGCATTTTCCCTAAGAAGTATCATGTGCACAATGTGTGCATATTACTAAATATAAAAGTATCCTTTTACAAGAAAAGACTATGCATGCTTTTGTAAAAATATTTTTTGAAATATTTTTATACAGTCTTAACACCAGAAGAGCTGTATTAGTTCTTTCTCTTGAAATTTCATACTGAATTCACATGCTAGTTACACAGGTTGCATCCTAGAAAGCCTGGGTTTTACATGGAAAAGCTCTCAACATTGAGGTACACTTTGGCTTTGTGCAATAGTCACGAAGGGTCTAGGCACTTTTCCTATCAGGTGTAGTAAGATATGACACTACAGGACTGATGGATATAGATGGGAAAAGGTCTTTGGTAAGTGTTACCTTTCTACAGGTTGATTTTTTTGTTCATTTGATATAGCAGTCAATCTCTACTTCGTTTGTAATATGAAGCAAATTTGCTCCAATGAACAAAATAGGTAAAATGTTCCATTATGTACATTCATGACCTTTGTGAGAAATAGATCCAGAAGCTATAAATACAGAGAAGTAAATTAACCTTTTATAAATACATTTAAAAATTTCCCCATCCAATTTTTTAAATTTGCCATTGTCAAACTGCAGTAGGAAAGAATTCCTTGCTTTTAGGCAGTTTTCAAGTCATACCAATGATTATCATTGCAACCTGTTGGAAACAAACCATAGTAGTGTCTTAGTTTTTCTTTCACTAATCTCCTCCTAAAAAAGGAGTTACTCTTCTAAGGAATAGTTAGACACATTTTGAATCTCCAAGGAGCTCTGCATGCTATTTTTTGACTTCTTGAAAGTTACAACCAAAGCACCTAAGCAATTTGAGTGCCAGATGCTTCCTTGGACATAAAGTCTAAAACACTCTCCACCAAGAACCTGCTAATCTGCTTGCAAGTTGACATTAGTTTCTTAGTGTTACTTTCGATACATGAAAGTCCCAGATTAGACTCCATAAAAATCAGATTTATACAAGTTTAATAAGCCTTGTTTCAAGGTATTTCCCAGATTTTCATGGTCTGTTTATCTTGGAAAGTCTGTAGAAAAGAAAAGAAAAAGCCTCTTAAGCCTCCCATTCTTGGTGCAGCACAGAAAGCAAAGGCAAAACAGTAATTTCTTCTACCCTGCTGTAAAGAGAAATCAACACTTTGCTCAGTGAGGTATCATGAAGATTTACATGGTGGGAAATGCTTCTTTGTTGTGTAGAAGCTTGGCTTTGTGTTAAGAGATACTTTTAATTAAAATGGACTTCCTGAGAATCTGCTAAAGACTATCTCACTGCTATCCTGCTGCAGTGGCAGCACATGGGCCTAGAGCTCAGAGCCATGAAGTGGTTTCCATTTCCCCAGTATACATTTCACAATCAAAACACGAATCAGTTACACTATGCTTAGACCTATCATGGCATTCCTAAACGAGACCACACAATTAATGTAAAAAATGAGTAAAGCCGTACAGTTAAAGCTGGCATTGGCACAGCATGCCAGCCAGAAGGGCAGAATTAAGCAGTGATGTTGTTTCATATCATCAGCTTTTTCCCTCATTCGTTGTTTAGTTAGTGAATGGAAAACGGGAATGCGCAAGTTCCCAAGTGTCAAAGAATTCCAGTAGCCCCAGCTAGCAACTGTTACTGAAAAAGGACTATTAAAGAGCGTGGTAAGATAGTGGAAAAGCTTCATGTTGCTTGGGAAGCTGCACTACTGTAAATATTGAGAAGCCTTGAGACTGGAAATCAATTACTAGTATGGCACAGATCTAAACCTGTGAGAAAACAGACACCAGATATCCAAACAGCAAACAGCTCCACTGAATCATTCTGACTAAAGTTTGCGGTTCTCTTCTTCATGTTTCTAGTTCTTTTGTTCTCTTTGAGTATTTGTTGAGGAATTATCCTGCCATAGTTTAGTATCTCAGGTTTATATGTATGATTTAAAATACTTTGTCAATGTACCTTCTTCATTGATATAAAACTATGGGAAATTACATTAAATGTAATTAGGAACTATAATAATGCTCATCTAATGTGCAGTATAAGCTGTTTTTTCTCTCAAAGCCTACACACTTTGTTTCCTTGTACTGACTAATAATTTCTTTAGAGAACAGACATCATTGTTCATGTTTGTTTTTACTCTAATAAAACCAACGAAACAAAATAGATAGTTACATAAATGTGAAGAGTGAAAGTTTGTGCTTACTTTTTCTTTTTTCTGAAAGAAATTATCAATTTTCTAAATAACCAATTCTGATACGGACAGACTCAGAAGCACATTACTTTCCAGATGCAAACAACCCCTACTCCATAAACCAGCCTATAGCTTCCCACTATGCCATCCAAAAGTGCTTGCTCCCAACATAGATTCATAATTACTATTCTCACAGATGCCACACATAAGATGTGTGCCTTATTCCCAATATGTTTTTCTAGTGGACAAAGGCTCAGGAGAGGATGAGGGTAGAAATACTTTAGTTTTCTTTGATGATTAAATGCCCCAGTGCTACTGTGCCTTCTCTGGTGGCTTCTCCTCAGACCCTGCTTTAGCCCAGGCTAGCTCACAGCCACCTTTGAGGGCCACGGGGCAGATGTCTGGGCACCAGAGCACCAAGCGGCTCTCCTCTTTAGAGCCCGGGCACTCCGGCGACTCTGGAGCCACTAGTTAGGTGGTACGCCCTGCCACACACCTCGCAAGAGGCTTCTTGAGTGTGGCCAGTTCGCCCTTTACCTAAACAGCACTCCAGGATGAAGGACCTGTAGCCACTGCTTGCTAAAGGAAGCAGAAAATGTCTCTCTGAGTAGGTGAAGCAGAGTTCAGTTTATTGGGGGTTTGGTCCCAATGGGAGCCTACTGCAGAGAGCACCTAGGACCCTCGGGCTCAACCTTTTCTAGGGTGTGTAATTGAGGGGAGAGGAAAGGTAAAGGACCAACTAGGAACAAGGGAAGGTGGGATGTGGAGGTAACAGACAAGGGCAGAAGCCAGAGGCCTTCTACTCAACCCTATCCAGGACCGAGTAACTTTAGATTGATAGGGAAAGGACCAGAAGAAGGGGGGAGCTGGGATACAAATATGGAATAAGGGAGGAGGGGTCCGAGGAGGGGATACAACTGAGGGCAACTGATTGTCAGGAGTAACCAAGTGGGAAGGGGGGGGAGAGACTAGAACAGTCTATTTACAGAGAGTATATATGAAAGTTAACAAAACTATATATTAAACCCTTATAAATGTATAAACCCATAAAAGCAACGTCACACCCCAGTAATACCAAAGTATGCATAATCCATTATTTTATATATTTGTATTAATTTCATGTTGTTTGCTCCAAGTATCCTACCTCTTACCGTGACTAGTGCACAGAAAATGTGTTGCCTCTGTTTTTACTCACAATGTTCTAATGCCACTATGACTTTATTCAGTTCACTCCCTAAATAATTTTCATAAGGCCTGGCTGTTGTTCTCTGTTAGAAAAATCAATATTGTTGTAGAAATTAGTGCATGACTCACTGAGAACAAAGACAGGCTATTGACTGCATAGGTTGCCAGCCCTTCTTAGGTAATAGATGGTTCAGATCTCTTCTCACTCCTTTGACTTTAGAGAATATGTTTGGCATGACAGAAGTTGACTTCATAGCAATGATCTGAAAAAAGCTAGAAAAAAGAAGTAAAATTTCCAATGTTATACAGGAAGAGTTCATAGGATGGTGTGTGTAGGTCTACAAAGTCCAGGTCAATGACTTCATCTCTCATTCATTCCTCATTACTAACAGGTGGCTTAGAAAAGAAACACAGTTAAGAAAACACCAAAGTATTTTGAAATGGAAAAAAAAAGAGTTCTGAACCAATAAATATAATTTTGCATCCAATATTTGCAGAAATTTATACCAAAAATATATTCTTCTTTTTGAAGACAACATGATAACTGAATGTACAACCTTTGATGTTTTTTTTACTGGAAATATTTATAAGTTGTAAGGGCTACATACATGGAAACTGCAAATTATGCCTATGCTTACTGCATCTTTGTTAGGACATTTTGTAAAAATTGAGTGACATTTTCCTCACTCATAGAGTACACTGAATTCAAAATTGTGCAGTCATTTTGGGAAATAACAACACAAGAACAATGTAAGCAATGGAAAATACAATGTTGATGTCACTGCAGAGTCTCCAGGCAACTGCCATACATGATGTGCTTGTAGGGTTTTTTTCTAACTGCTTAGTCATATTCCAATGAATGTACTATAAATACTGCCATCAATACCACAACTGCTCTGAAAATTGAGCCAAATGCAATTTCAGTGGGAGCTATTTCTCTGAAGGTGGGAAGAGTTTAATAGATTTAATCTTTTATCTCTTAAGATCATATTCATTCACTGGGATGGAAGTGAGAAAACTATTTTTAAAAAAATTAAGTTTAAAACAGTCTAAAGTGCTTGGGTTTGTGAAATGAAATCAAGAGATTGATACTAGAAAAATATGTTTTTAAAAATATGAATCTTTATTTAATCTTTCTTATGTCTTTAAAAACAAATAATATTGTTGTGAATTTCTGAAAAGTAATGAACATTATTTTATGCTTACTAGCAGGGTTTTTTTTCTTTTTCAAAGGAGACAAATATTCAGCTTTTTAGTGACACACGAGTTCTCAACATTCAGAGATTCAGAAAGAGGAAGTGGTTTGAAGCTCATGATTTAGGATCTCACAAACCGAAGTAGGTAATCTCTGTATTACAAAAAGAAACATAAATAAGCTCTGCTAATAATTACAAACTTGAGAACAGTTTATTGGAGCACATGGCATATTCAGCAGTGTAATTTTAATTTATCTGTCGTTTTGCTGAAACACGACATGGCAAAAACAAAGCATCTTTTTATTGTACTGTCATTAAGAAAACACCAGTTGTCTTATCAGCCACTAATTTAATATTGTTACATTTCTATTAGTTTTAAGCAAGTAAAATTTAAGAAACACTTCTTCTATCTGAAAGAAAGGGGATTTGTTGACTTGTGATAAGTGTCCATGAAGAATGTGGACATGATATGTCCATGCACTTCAGAACTTTTTAAAAATGGTGATGCATGAATATTATCATACTGGAATCATATCCATTGCCAGTAATTCTCTGGGTGTCCCCTGACTCAAGTTTAGCAAACAATCTCTATCACTGACTTCCTAAAATAAAGAACACTGAAATCTATTAAAAGAAAATGCAAAACTGAGTCAGTAAGTATATAGCATGTGGTCATTTACAACCTTTTTTCCAGTTCTAGCACTGCAAGAAAAACCTGAGGGCAATATTTACTTTTTCATAAATTAGTTTTACTTCATCTTACTCATATAACACATTCCTGTAATTTTTCATAGCCTGTATGTCACAACCATTCTTCTATAAAAACAATACAAAGTGGTTTCCAAATACATTTAAGCCTTTAACTTTTATTATATTCTTCTTGATTTCCAAACATAATTTCATTTCACAGTACATTACTTTCTATTATACAGTTTTGTACTTTATCATTAATACCCTTTCATTATTTCAATAAACAAAACTGAATGTAGTGTTGGCTGTTTGGCTCCATGCTTCAGTAATCTCACCATGTGTCAGCCAGCTGTAGGGCAATCAAATAAATGACTGGAATACACCATTGTTTTAATTTAAAAATTAAATTCAAGGGTTTTTTTCTTGAAGAATAATGTATTTATGTCCATAAATTGATTAATGGATTGCCATCTTTATAATGCAATAACCAAATCTACAAGTGATTAAATAATGTGTTTCTAGTACAAATTAGCTACGTTATACATGCCATACACATCACACTCCCTATTTAACAGAAGAAGCTGCTGCCAGGAAATCTTTTTATCATTAGCTCTTCTCAAGTGTGATGCAGCTGTTAAAGAAAGAGCAAGGCATTTCAAAGAGGCAACATTGCAAAATGCAACTGAACATCCTACGTGGACATTGTGTTGTGATAAATGTGGGGCCCTTCAGATGTTGTGCGGCATTGTAGTACATTACATTACATAACACCAGTTAGTGGAGATGTTTACATTTCCTTCATATTTTTTTACTGAATCATCTCTCAATACAATTTGAAATAATGAAAATTTGATTTACAGTGTCTGAAAAATATATGCATGCTCAGTGACAGCTTGTAATTAATTCCTTCACTTGGTCTGACTAATTTCAGCTCATAAGAGTAACTTCTTGCCAGCATGAGCAGAAGATGTGAGAAAAATTATCTTACCACCACCAGGGCTCAGTTTAAAAGCTTGAGGAAACTTACTCTGCCCTCAAGAAAGCAGAGCACACCAGGCTGCCAAGCATGTACAGCTTTTCAAGTGAATTCTGCTCTTCAGCAGTCTCAGTTCCAGTTCACCAACCTCTACAGACAGTAACCTGTCTGCCATTACCATATCTCAACTACCTCTTGGAGAAGCAAAGGAAAACAATCATTGACCTCACGAGGAAGTCAATGAAATCATTAGAGAGGCCACCCAAGGGCACTTAAGAGAGTGGATTATGTAGTTCTTGGGGAAAACAGCTTATTCTACTCAGCACTTTATAATCCAAATTTACAGGCTGTTGATGCCACTTTCTAGTTTATAAAGCAACCTATTGAGATTCTTGAATAAGTGCCGGTAGAACATTGGTTGAAATGTTGAGATTATTGTGTCCAAAAAAATGTACTTTTGTCTATAAACCAGTGGATTTCCAATTTTGTCATGCAATGATTACATCCACAACCAATTGTTAATGTGTTTCTTGTGTCAATCAGCCAAATTGCACAGGCCTCAGAAATGTTTGCTGACCAACACTACAAAGCGTGGCATTCACAGAAATGTTCTAATAAATATCCCATAAGGCACATACATAAAAACATGCCTCTGATTTGACTCAAGATTTGTATGCTATACTTGGAATCATTTAGGTTGGGAAAGATCTCTAAGATCACCAAGTCCAACCACTAACCTATCACTGCCAAATCCACCACTACACCATGTGCCTAACCAGAACATCTACACATCTACACTTTTTTAACACTTCTAGGGACAGTGGTTTCACTGCTTCCCAGGGCAGACTGTTCCAATGCTTCACCATCATTTCTGTGAAGAAATTTTTCCTAAAAGCTAATCTAAACCTTCCCTCATTACATACATTTTGGAGAGCTTAATAAATACACACACTCATCTATGGCTTGTCTCTATTTAGCCACAAAGTTAAAACAAGGTAAGAACACTTAATTCTTATCTAGAAGACACTCTAATGACCCTTACCTGGTGTCATTAAGCATAATAGAAGTAGTTGTGGCAGAGGGCACTTGGCTGGTTCCACTGGTATAACTCAAAGGAGCTCAAAGAATATGCTAAATTTCATAATGAGATTTTGCACTATGCACTGCTCAGAGAAAGAGAAATACCTGAAGGAGGTTTTTTAATTATAAAATATTTCTGTTAGTTTCCACTGAAGTCTACTAAGAAAGGAGATAGTAAAATTTTTTACATCTGCAATTCCTGAAGCAAAGAGGACACCAGATATCTTAGGAAACAAGCAAGAAAAACTGTTTATACAGACTAATGTAGTGGTACTGAAGGAACAAACAGAAAAAGACAATAGTGTGGAAGAAGAGAGCAGGCTGCTCACATCTCAGCAAAAAGTACCCATTATGTGATGCACTTAAAGGAACAGCTCAAAGGTGACACAGAGAATGTAGCTCAATCTATAAAACAGGGCTGGATATTGTGTAATAATCAGCAAAAACATGAGTTTTTCCAACTTGACAGCTCCCAAAGTATTAATTTGCTACCTAATAGAGACTTCCAGCAGATACGTATTTCTGCAGAATGTAAGGTGAAGCACCTGTATCTTAAATTTACTAAAGAACATACAATAACTCTTTTTAGTCAATTTTCATTGTCTGTGTCATGCAGTCTATATCTCATACACCTCATAGTTACTGACACAGAAAGTAGGATTTTTGGGCACCTGTCTTGAAAATTTTAGAATTGTTTCATTCAGAGTTAGTAGGTACACTGCACATTCCTATAATGTCACCTACATTATTAACCAGCTCTAATCCTAATATTCCAGTAACAATGGAAGTGCCAGTAGTAAATTATAGGTTGCTTCTGTTGTACTGAAATTATTTTTGACCACTGGAAAGAAATCAAACACCAAAAGAATTTTCATAAGGCTGTTCTTTCAGAAAATGTGAATGAAAAGACTAGAGACTATGGCTATAAAAAGAATAAGTGAAGCCCCATTCCTGAAAAGAAAGGGCTATTCACAAGCAAGATATTAATAGCCACACTAGAGGGAGAAACTGTTTTCTGAGGAAAGCCTGGGAAAACAATATTTTTTATAATTTATACAAGGATATATAAAAAATACATCTTTTTATAATTTATAGCATTTGCAGGAGGAACTCTGCAGAGCGAGACAGCAGGTTAAAATAAAATATGCATTCAGCAAACTCTCCTTCTTTAGTCTTTGTTGTTGGTCACATTAGTAATACAGCAGGTTAGAATCCGCAGTTGTGAAGTGCTGTGTTTGTGTAACAAGAGAGTCTCCCAAATAATACTTTAATGGACATATAGAAAGAAAATACAATGCAATTCTTAGCCACAGCACAGAGTTCTGACTATGCCATAAAGAGTGAACTCTGAATTTTCCCTCGTAAATCTGTTTATTGTTACAGTTTGTTCTTACAGGATGTAAGGTTTTATCATTTTAGAAAGTTGCAGTGAAGTTGAACTGAAATAACTGTAGTCTTCTTTGAGGCACTGAATAGACTTGGCAAGTCAGACAAAGTCCCAGGATATTAACTTGAGCGTTTTCTCCATTCAGAAAATGTAATTCTTTGAGCAGCTCCTACTTGCAATGAGGAAAAAAACCTAGGGATGGAACAATTCCCAATACTTAAAATCTAAGGAGAGCTTTTAGGAGATAAATGTTTCTTTAAAAATATTTGACATGGAACTTTGAAAAAGAATTGTTTCAAAATCTAGATTTTGTAACACTTGAAAAAGAAGTCTATATCCAAGCCATCATTGCTTCCATGGGTCTTGTCTATCACTGAAACAATAATTGCTGAATTTCACAGAAAGAGGCAACTCTGCTTTCCAAAATCAGTTCAAGACAAAGTTCAATATATCAGATTTCTGGGTTGGACTCTCAGAAGATCCCTTTGAAATCTTTCCCTATCTGCCCTTTGAGCCAAAATTATGCTGATCCAGGTGCACAAAGCAATAGTAAAAGCAATCAGTGAACGTATTTACTCCATACTCAATAGAAAGCACATAATCAGTCTTTGTGTGTCTAAGGTCATTGCATTCCCACTATCCCTTAGATGTTTTTTAATACAACATGAAAAAGAAAGAATACCTACTAATGATACTTAATTGGCTGTTCAGTATCTACATCAAGTGCCTTTTCTCATTTTCTAGCTAAAGTTTTGCTGCATTTTTGCCTGGTTGAATCACACAGAAATCTCTTCCTTTTTATTTCTTACTATTAGAACTTCTAGACTTTGATATATTTTGTCTTTGAAACTGGTTTATTGCATTTTGGTGATGGGATTTTTTCTTGTTTTTTTTTTAAGTCAAAACACTTACTAGCCAAACCAATATTTTTTGATGAAACTACATGAAAATCTGAAGTATAATTTGTATGCAATTTTATGCAAACAGCAAATTAGATGAACTTACCAGTGATTTTGTGTATTTTAAGACAAGCATATTTAACATATGATTATGGGTAACAAGCTCCTGGAAGATTCTAATTAGTTTTTGCAATCCTGATTCTTCTTAAGGGACTATGAAGCATTGGTATACTTGGGAAAAGAAGAATACAATAGTTATCAGAATCTTTCAGTATCAAACAGTAAGAAGCAGTAAAATACACTGCTGATGTATTTTCAACAATTTTTGACACAGAGGCATGTAGCTGCACTAGTAGTGAGTTTGTTTCAGTGATTCATAAACTTTTGAAATTCTTCTGTCTGTGCACGATTCACATACAGCAATTTTTTTTCACAGACAAACAGGTAGGTCTTGCAGCAGTTTTCCTGTTTTAAAAGGTGATCATTCATATTTATTCAAGCATTTCTGGACAAAGTAAGTGACACATGCATCTCTGATGAACACATTTCTTCCTGCCTTTTTAGAGCACACCTGAGAGTTTCAGCAGTTGTGGTGGGTCGGTGCTGTCCAGCAGCTCAGCACCCACACCACCGCTGGCCTCTCCTGAGCCCGCCACCCCAGTGGGACAGGGGAGAGAAGAGGAAGGGGAAAAAAATCAAGAAAACTCGAGTCAAAATAAAAGACAGTTTAATGATGGAAAAAAGTGATGCAAAGACAACCATTTATGCCCTCCCTCGAGTAGAATGGTGCTCAAGCGGTTCCCAAGCATCAACAACCCCATACAGTTCTATCGCTGATCATGACGTGCTCTGGCATGGAAAACTGCTTCAGCCAGTTCAGGATAGGTGTCTGGCACTGTCGCATCCCAACCCAGCCTACATGGTAGAGGGGACAGAGCAAGACCAAAAGAAATCTTTGATGCTGTGCAAACAGTATTCAGCAGTAGCCAAAACACTGATGTGTTACTGGCACTGTTTTACATAAATGAGCAACTTGACCTAGTGGAAAGTGTTCCTACTCATGTCAGGAGGATTGGAACTGGATGGCCTTCAAGATCCCTTCCAACTGAAACCATTCTGTGATTCTATGGAATCCAAATCACCACACCATACTGCCTGTTGTGCAGAAAGTTCACACTAGTCAGAGCCAGCACATCACTACCTCTGAAGAACTAGACCTATTGTATTTGTTTGCCCTGAAATACTGCATCTAGTTTATATTCTATAAAGTAGGTATATTCTGAGATGCAATACGATAGGCTTTTTTTGCCTTTTTCTTTTACCTCCCTGCAACTCACTATAAACTTGAAAATATGAATTGTATTTATACATCAACACAATATGGAAAATGCTCTTATATACTTACAAGCCAATGCTCAATTGATTACTATGTTTTATGCTGCACTCCAAAGAACAATTACTAGATTTTTCCCATCCCGTTCAGAAGAAAAAAACAAAACAATACTAAACTACTAAACTTCCCAGAGCTCCTGAACATTTGCTTTCAATAGTGGGAACACTGGATCAAAACAAAGCTAGAGCCAACATTATACTTTTGCATTAAACAGTGTGACATACATAGAGAATATTAAAATACTCTCTGCCTTTGAACCAGCTAAAGCAGGTATACTTTGTTTTTAATTAGATATACTATAGTATTCTGGTTTTGGTAGTGTTAAATAATCTTCAACATGACCTATTCCTGACTTTAAAATGAATACAAACATGTTCCCTGCTAGGTACTAAAACAACATGGATTTTTCATAATATTTTTCCAAGGAGATACACAAGGTCCTTCACACAAGGACAAAGAAAAGCAAATAATATCAAACTTCAAATTTCCAAAGCAGCAATAGGCCCCCTGAGAGAGCAGTGGCTACTTGAAGGCCCCCTCCATGCCTGCCCCATGGGATAGGATCTCCTGGAGTACAGGTCCTCAAGGTGCACGAGGGAGTGAACGTGCAGCCATTTCTTCCCGGCATGGAATGGGAACAGTCTGACTGATTTACAGACCTGGGCAGAGTCCTGTCAATATTCACATTTCTTTGATACAAGAAATACTGCCAACATTTTTATTTTATGTTTCATTGGTAAGTTTATGTCAATAGTTTGGCAGACAGATGATGTTTACCACCCTTTTTTTTTCAGAAATACTTTATGTTTAGGCTGTACTTATACACTTTAATTGGCTTCTGCCTTTTAAAGAGAAATGTCATGTTTAGTTTCGCAGGTGATCCCCACAATTATATAGAAACATTTAATTATCTTGGCAAACATAGGCATAATTTACCTATTTTTCTCAGTCATCTTAGAACCTCTTTGTTGTAGTACTAGCCAGTATGAAAAAGAAAGGAAAATGATAACAGGCTAATGTGATACCCTAACTTGCTCTATTTCTTCTCATTCTTCCTTTGAATAGGATAACTTTGTTCTGACTGATTCTTTTGGAGATTTTAGCATTTCTGCACCTTCTTTGAAACAAGAGCAAATTAAGCCCAACAATAAAACAGACACAGAAAAGAAAAGGTTAAATTGTAAGGCACACAGATTTAATTTAGATTTTAATTTAGATAAGATACTGATTATTTTCTCAGACATAGGGCTTCATGATCTTGAATCTGGAGCAAAATGAGAGAATAATTATGGAGGTTCTAAACAAACAGATGCTGTGGATTTCCAGAGAGGCATTACAAACCTCTCAGTGTTGTTATTCTTTTTTTCATGGCAATGTTGCTAAAAACAACCCTGCTGACAAGGAAATGTGCTATGAATGAACAGAAGGATTGCTGCTTTGTCACACATAAGAAGTGCCCTCTAGGCACTGGTTATAGAGGGGTATAGTGCAGGAACCACAAAATTCCTCAGTAATGGCAAGTACAAAACATATAAAATACTCGTCATATGAAAATATTAAATACTCATCATATTTAACACTTCCTCAATAGTTCTGAAGAAATTTTGCATTTGGAGCATATTGTCAGTTAGTTCAACGATCAAGTTAGTTTCTAGCCATTAATTCTCACAGCTACCAAGATTCCAATTTTTTTATCTTGTGAGGAAGAAAACTCTTGTGCCACAACGGACATCAACAGTAAAGTTTCACAAACTCCTGGAGTAGCCTCTAGACGAGCTAGTCCTCAACACACAGTGGGTGGAGAAGGTGAATAGACAAGGTCTCCTCCTTCCCAGATGCATCGACAGCCTTGGAGCACCTTTGCACAGAGCTCCTATGACTGAAGCATTAGAATGGAAGGTTTTAGGCTTTTTAGGAAAAACAGCCTAGGGAGATGAGGAGGGGGTGTCAATGACCAGCTGGAGAGTATGGAACTCTGCCTGGCAATGGATGACGAGCCAGCCAAAAGCCTGTTGATTAAGGGGAGGGCAGGCACAAGATATGCTATAGTGCTGGTCTGCTACAGGCCACTTGATGAAGAGGGTGGTGTAGATGAAGCCTTCTCTAGGGCAGCCCCACACTCATAAGCTGTGGTTTTCATGGGGAACTTCAGCCGCCCTGATATCTGTTGCAGGAACAGAACTTCAGGACACAAGCAACCCCAGAGGTTACCCAAATGCGTCAACAACTTCCTTACACAAGTGATTGAGGAGCCAAAAAGAAGAGATGCCATGCTGGGCCTTGTGCTCACCAATAGGGACAAGCTGGCAGGGAATGAAGTGCTCCAAGGCAGCCTTGGCTTCAGTGACCACGAGCTGGTGGAGTTCAAAAGCCCCAGGGCAGTGAGGGAGGCACACAGCGAGCTCACTGCTCTGGACTCCAGGAGAACAGACTTTGGCTTCTTCAAGGACCTACTTGATAGAGTCAGGATAGAGCCCTGGTGGGCAGAGGGGTCCAAGAATTCTGGCTGAATATCAAAGATCACCTCCTCCCAGCTCAGGAGCAATGCAGAAATAGGACAAAAATGCCAGGAGACCTCCATGGATGGATAAGGAGCTGCTGAGATAACTCAGAGCAAAAAAAGCACCTTTCAGGAAGTGGAAATGAGGACAGGTGAGGAAGTTGCATAGCAAGCTAGGTCAAAGATTAAGGAAGCCAAGGGCCAGTTAGAATTGAGTTTGGTCAGGGATATTAAGGATAACGGGGAGGGCTTCTATGGATATATTACAAGCAAAAGAGACTAGGGAAAATAACCATGGCAGGAATAACTGGAAATGAATCCATGCTACTCTTAAGAACAACACAAAGAAACATCTCTGAATAACCAAGGAGTCCATAATCTCGTTTCACATTACATCAAGCCTGAATGCATCTATTATATTTCTAGAGAGGGTGTGCTGCCTTTGATACTCTTGTCTCGGATGAGACTAACTAAAATCCACTTCCAACAACTGAGCAAGGTAAATATTTCTATAAATTGCTTAAGATTTATCACGAACATTCATTGTATGTCTGGGGATGATTTTTTTCCCAGACTCACCCTATACAGGATGTTTTCATGTCTGTAAATATGGCTGCAGACAAGATATTTCTGTGTCAACACCGTTGTACATAAGTGAGTAACATATGAGTAACTCATACATATCTTTTTGTAAGTCTGGGCTTTGTTGCTTCATTCGTTGATTACAGTATCATAATTTAAAAAGCTAAACCACATACAGAAAAGCTAATGGTGTTTTAAAACAGACACAAATAACTCAGCCTCATTATGTGCCATCTTGCTTCTAAGTTATTCCACAAAGCCACCTGAAAACAGGATATGGCAAAAACCAGAGCACATTGAAAATTGCTTCTGAGTTCCAAATAGACACAAACATTGGTGACAAAATTCAAAACTAAAAGAGATTTTAATTTGTGATTTGGAATAATGTCACTGAATAGTATCACTGTAGTGATAGTGCTTATGCAATGATGAGAGTAAGATGGCATTACCGTGGCTGTAGCAAGAAGCAAAATCTTTTACTGAAATAATTGGTGGAGGTGAAAAAGGTGTAATTTTAGAATAAACATTTCTTAAATCTGAAGTAGAACCCATAAAACATATACAAGGTTGGAAAGAATACTAAGTTAAATATGTGAAACAATTACATAAATCAAAATATACTGGCAGTTCTTGACATCTCATACACTTCATTGTTATTTTTTGCAAGTGTGATACAAATGCTGTAGCTTAAACATTTTAAAATAGTAAATATAAGTGGGTTCAGATGTTAATCTCAACTGCTTCTATTTCTTAATTGTTTTTTGAATAAGATATAATTTTAAAATTTGTTTTGTGTCATTCACTGTAGAGTTTTAACAAAACTAATTTATGAGTGACAAAAAGCTATATAAAATTATATAGGTACAAATACACAACCATCTAGTAGTATGATGGTACCCATGTAATTTTTTTAATGCCTACACTGGAATATGCAGAATAGACTTATCATTTTGCAAGCATTAAAAAGAAATGCATTGGGGGAAAAAATATATTGATGATTGAATTCTGTAAAATGAAAACTAAGTGAACTGACAAGACATCTGTTTATCCAGCATTTGAGGCACTTTCTGTTTGTCTTTGTTTAGTTCCTGATAGCTGACATTTCAAGATAAGCTGTCAATAGCTTGGATTTCCTTCCATTCTTTAGGAAGATGCCCTAACTTTCACACTTCCACAAACATAAAGCCTCCTGTACATTAATAAAATGTGCGGTTTCACTGGCATGAGCAACAGCTTTTATGTGAATGGGGCGAGTCTGTGGCTCTCACCTTTTCTCAAATACATCGAAAGTACTACAAACAATGATGATATTGATTTTAAGCTTCTGTCTTTTAAACTTCAGCAAATGACCTGAACCATTGTATTAAGGAGATGAATAAAGACCTAATCAAAACTAAATAATCACACATTAAAATAAATAATAAACAAATAACAGCTTTGCCAATGCTTACTTGAATTTAGGCTTCATTTAACAGCTTGTTATTTGCAAAACACAAATGTAAACTGAAGAGTGTATAACACTTAATAAGTGGTTTAAAAAGAATGTTTCTTATTGGTACTTGAAGTGGGAGAAGGAAATATATAGATCAAGATATATATATATAGTTTGAAATACTATTTGCATAAATTGAAATACTATTGTAGCAGATGACGTAGATCTTATGAGTTTCCTTCCTTTTGATAAACCAGCAACCAATTTTTTTCCTCAGTTTTTGTCTCTGAGAAATTCTGGTTTGAGTCGATAAAACTTGGTTCTACTTCCTAGGCTAAAGATTTAATGGCATATATGTTCAGAAAAGGTGACTGAAAGAATAAAACTGAAAGATCAGCAACTCTATTCACTGTTCACTTTACACCACTCTCAACTGAAGAAAGTTATTATCACCATCGTAATAAGTGAGATTAGTGTTAGGAAATATTTGAGGGTTGTAACCTGAATTCAGCTGGACTGAAGGTTTTTTTAAAGCAAAAAGTTTATTTTCAAAGCATTTGTGGGAAGAAGTTCATCCTATAAAATGAAATAAAAACCTCACATTTCCATTAAGGTAGAGGTAACGTGAATCACATTTCTATCAGGTTTTAACTTCCTTTTGTAAGTAAGTAAATGTCTCCTACCAATGGGTTTATATAAAGCAGTGTTTGCTCATAAAGAATAGGTGTTTACCTTATCCTACTTATGAAGTGAAGTAGAAAAAATTGCCCTGAAGATGTCTCTGAAGCTCCTTGTGATGTGTAGCCTGGGGTTTTGCAATCTGTTCTACTATTTAATATTTCTGTAAATACCACTTTGTTCTACGTAAAGCAAGACAAATTTCAGTCTCCACTGCAATTGATGGTTGCTGGGGGGTGAGTACAAAACATCAGGTGTACGAGAGTGCTAAATCGTGTGCCTATGGAATTAATGTCAACATCTAACATTTTAACAGATGGAAAATGCTGTATTAAGGCTCCATACACTGTCTCCTCTCTCTGTTAATGGTTCAGTCTGTTAATGGAACAACATGCTGTTGAAGTGCTTCCAGATCAAATATGTACAGCTATAGCTATGTTCTCTTTATCATTAATCTCCTGTTTCATGCTCAATATTTCGTGATGTATTTCTATTGCACACAAATCCCTTCTGACCATCTACATGTTTCCAAGGGGCAAAACACTACAAAACATTGCCATAAGTATTACCTTCATTTAACACCACCAAAAACTGTGACAAACTAAGAGGTTTATTGATTTCAATGCTAATCTACACAAGCACAGGGTCTAGCATATTGACTTCTGTGACAACCAAGCATTGCTAATTTCTCCCAGGAGCACTGTAATTTCTAGGACCTACTCTGTTGGACCAGATCTTAATTCTGCACAATGCTTCGTGATATTTTTAGTTCTTGAAGTCACTTCTTCAATATCCCCTATCACATGCATGTGAATAATAACTGAAGACTGATTTCTAGGAAGAGTGGTATCTATATCTCAGATACAAGTTTTCTAAAATAAGTTCCAATAAATGAAATTTGATCAATGCGTGTTCATGAAAGCTACACTCTATTAATTTTCAATACAAATTTCAAATACAAGACAAAATGCGCACATTTTTAATGTAAGTGGGATAAGCTTCTCAGTCCCTCCAGCATTTGAAGCAGATCAGTTATGACATTTTCTTCTATTTTACTACTAAAAAGTACACTGTCTGATTATATTTGTATCAGAATTTGTCCAAATCTCAAAAGAGCTTGGACCCAGAGCTTTCCTCCAGAGACATATTTAATTGACCTTTCACTCTTTAGCGACTTTATAATTACCATTTATATAGAAATACAGATAAGAGGACAAATTCAGATTATTTCTGGGGGCTTCATTAATATCCACAAGACTTTTTTTCCTTGTTGATGGCCTGAGATCTTTAAACATGACTACTGCTACACTAAGTTGCTCAAGTTCAAATCTTTCATTCTCACACAGAATTAACTCCCAGCAAAGCAGGAAGTTCTTCCTTTGGTTGCACTCAAACCCTTATTATGGGAAAAAGGGAATATACCATAATCATGGAACCAAGAGCTTGCTGTTTCACTGATTCATACCTTAAGAATCTCATCAAAATACATCAAGCAGTAATTATTAGTCCAGTTATAATACTATCAACACCTCACATCCTGATTGATAAAGAAAAGCCACATTAACCATACAAGTCTTTATATGAAGACTACTAATATCTACCACTTATGGTAGATATTCCAGATGCCCTGCTGGCCCTTGGTGTCATCAGCCTTCCTCCACTATGATATGAGTTTCTATGTGAGAAAATTGCTGGCATAGGTCTATGTCTGTGTTTTCTTCTCACTTTGCTGGTGCAGGTTGCAGACCTCCTCATGGCATCTTTCCATTCCCTGGGTACCCACCAGGCTGCTCCTGCTTGTGAAGCAGCCCACCAGCACCCTGCAGGAGAGGATGGGGCCACAGTATCTCAAAACCCTGCCTTTGTTTAATGCAAAGCCTGTGGCTTTTCACTAGCAACAAATTTTATTTGCTGGGTGACACCATTCATTACGAAAAGTCTCCTCTATTGGTGCACATTTTTGTTTGTTTCCTTTGGTTTCCCTGATATCCTTGCACACCAGTTGTGCTGTGTTCTGCTCAGTACTTTTTCCACTGCTACCAGGCTTGTTACCAACCCAAATCCAACAATCCACCTCAGTCTTCATGAACCACTGAAAACATTTAAACCAAATAATCACAGCCCTTCAGAGATCTTCCAGTAACTGGGCAATGATAGCTTTCTTTCACGTGCCAAAGCAGGAGGAAGGGGATGGGAAGACATGATTATCCAGGGGGACAGCATGGGTGAGATCCTGTATGTATTGCGGCTCCTTCCGCAAGCCCTGCTCCTTCTTCAGCCCGGGCTTGATCTCCGGAGCACGTGTCAGGAGGGGGCACTTCCAGGTGAGAAGCCTCCTAGTCGCAGGGAGGTCCAGCCCAGGAGTGCTTAAGGGCTGCCGGGTTGTGTATGCCCTCTGCTAGCCCTTGAGGGTTTGCCAGCAAATGGAGGACAAAGAAGGTACAGGTGACTCTTCTTTGTTGGAATATTTTAAGTTTATTTCACTCTGGGAGCAACGTGCCTCCCAGGGGGTCCTAAGCTTAGAGGAGCCAACCAAGAAGAGCCAGAGCCACTTCCTGTTTCAGGCTCTTATAGGGCAGTTGGACCAATGAGAAGGGAGGGGACAAACCATCTGGAGAAGGGCAGGGGAAAACAGAACATTCCAACTTCACAGGGTAACAGAACTATATAATACAGAAATACATAATATAGAAATACATATTAATCACACACTGCAACATGTATGGACTGGATGAGGGGCAGCAGAGCTGTTTATTCCTCTGCCAGGCTTAGTTCTCTTCATTTCCACAAAACTGCTAGTGTATACATTTACCCTGGGATGAATAAATTATCAGACTCACAGTATATTACAATTGAAAGGGGAGTATCTAATAGCTGGAAAGCAGATGGCCTTACTGTTATGAGTATGCCTGACAAGAACAAAAAATTACTGACCTGCAGGCATATTCCCATAGGCTGCAATCTTGTCAGATTCCATCAGCCAGGGAAATTTGGATATGATGACTGGCCAGTAACAGAATTTTTCAAGGCCAAAAGAAACCCCCAGCAACCATTTTAGACACAATTGCATACCATGTGAAATTAGTGAAAGAAAAATTCACACACAGCTGTTCTTGCTTATGATACTAGTTTGTCCACAACTGTGTCAATTATCATTATTACTTCAAATTTTCATCTTTCCTTTTTGTTGCAAATATTTTCATTTTATTATTCTTATGGATAAGTAATTCATTGGTAATATAATAAATCAACAGAGCCTGTTAATGGGAAGCTGGGTTAAGATAAAATGTGAAAATATGCAAATTGTTCTGGTAGGTTTTTCAGGGTTATATTAATATATTAAATCCTTTAAAAAGCAACATCTCAAAATAAATACCTACCAAAATGCTTGTCCTTTTGTAGTTACATTAAAACTTGACAATGACATTGCATACTATACAAAATGTTACAGAGGTAAAATATTACAGAGCCAAATTATGGCAAATCAAATAATTGAATTTTTAATGAGGACAATAAATGGCTCAGCAATATAGCAAAAAAAAATTTTGGAAATGGAAAAATGCTGGCAAACTTTTCACAAGAAACTAACTCAAGAGAACAACATGTTATCAGCATAAGAACACTTCAGATAGGAAAGAGTCAGCAAAAAAGAGTCAGCTTTGAACAAAACAAGAGTACTTTAAAAATACTTTATAACTTTCATAAAACATCTGACGAAGGAGATTTGCTGAATGTTAAATACAGACAGAAAGAATAGTTGAGTCTTCACTAAGATGTATGGACACAGGCATACCCAAACAAACCCTAACCCTAACCCTAACCATAACTTAACCAAAAGCTAAGCCTAACGCTAACTTTAAAACTAACCCTAACCCTAATCATAACCCTAACTTAACCAAAAGCTAAGCCTAACGCTAAATTTGAAACTAACCCTAACCCTAACATAATCAAATACTAGACCAAACCTTAACTTTAAAACTAACCCAAACCCTAACTCCAACCCTAACCATAATACTAACCCCTAACCCTAACCCTAAACTATAACCTGAACCCTAACCCTAACCCTAATCCTAACCACTAATCCATATTTTAAGCATAAAACTAACGTTAACGCTAACCACTAATCCTAACACTAAAAATAACCTTAAAATTAATCCTAACACTAATGTAACCAAACCCTAACCCTAACCCTAACCCTAAATCTAACCGAAATATTGAAAACTTAACCTGACCCTAACCCTCCATCCTTAACCCTACCCTTAACCACTAATCCCAACCACTAGTCCTAACACTAACCACTGATCCTAACACTAAAACCTAACCCTAACCCTAACTCTAACCCCAACCCTAACGCTGATCCTAACCCTAACCCCAAAATTAATCTAACTTTAACTCTAATGTAACCAAAACTTAACCCTAACCCCTAACCCTAACCGTAACCACTAACACTAACCCTAACCTAAACAAACCCTAACCCCAAAACAAATCTAACTTTAATGTAACCAAGCCCAAACCCTAACCCTAACCCTAACCCTAACCCTAACCCTAACCCTAACCCTAACCCTAACCCTAACCCTAACCCTAACCCTAACCCTAACCCTAACCCTAACCCTAACCCTAACCCTAACCCTAACCCTAACCCTAACCCTAACCCTAACCCTAACCCTAAATTAACCAAACCCTAACCCTAAACCTAAACACTAACCCTAAAGCTAACCCTAACCCCTAATCCTAACTCTAATCCTAACCCGAAACCTAACCCTAACCTCTAACCTAACCCCTAACGCTTACCCTAACCATAAGAACCTAAACCTAATCCTAAACCTAACCCCAAAACTAATCTAACTTTAACCATAATGTAACCAAACTGTGACCCTAACCCGAACCCTAACCCTAACCCTAATCCTAATTTAACCAAAGCTAACCTTAACCCTTTAACTCTAAACCGTAACCCTAACCTAAAAACTAATTTCTAACTCTACCCCTAAACCTGACCCCTAACACCTAACCCTAACGTAACCAAACCCTACCCCTAACCCTAAACCTAACACCTATCCCTACCCCTAACTTTAACCTTTAACACTAAGCCCAAGCCTAAGCCTAACCCTATCCCTAACACTAAGCCTAACCCTAACCATAACAATAGAAGCATAACCCTAAACCTAACTCCAAAACTAATCTAACTTTAACACTTATGTAACTAAACCCTGACCCTAACCCTAACCCTAACCCTAACCACTAAGCCCTACTTTAAGCATAACCATAACCCTAACCACTAATTACACCCTAACCATAACCTTAAAATTAATCCTAACGCTAATTTAACCAAACCTTAACCCTAAACCTTAACCCTAACTCTAACCTAAATATTGAACCCTTAACTTGACACTAACCCTCTACCCCTACCCCTACCCTTAACCACTAATCCTAACCACTAGTCCTAACACTAACCACTGATCCTAACCCTTAACCCTAACCCTAACCATAACCCTAAATTTAACCCTAACCCTAACCCTAACTATAACCCTAACAAACTAAGCCTAACCCTAATCCCAAAACTAATTGAACTTTAACCCTAATGTAACCAAACTCTAACCCTAATCCTAAACCTAACCCTAACCTAACCCTAACCATAACCCAAAACTTCACCCTAACATAACCAAACTCTAACCCTAACCCTAATCCTAACTCACCAAAACTAACACTAACTTTAACTGTAACCCTAACCCCAACTGTAAAGTCTAGCCCTAAACTCTAACCCTATCCTAATCACTGAAAATAACCCTAACTAAAACAATTAACCCTAACTACTAAACCTAAGCCCTAACCCTAACACTGAACCCTCATCCTAACCCTTACCTGGACCCTAACCCTAAACCTAACCCTAATCCTCCTCCTAACCCTAACCCCTAACCTTAACCCTTTGCCCTAACCCATTGTTCTAACCCCTAACCCTAATCCTAACCTGTTGCCAAAGCCCCTTCCACAGTGCATGACAAATGTTCCTGTGAAATATGTAGCTTAAGGCTGACCTTCCTGGTCAGTTGACATACAAGTCTACATACATCATGGAGTCCAAAACTGTGGAAAAAGTTATAGAAATTTTGTGATGAGTTTCTGGCAGGGTTATGATCTTCAGGGAAAAAGGCAAGTACACTGATATTCAGTCAACTTTTTTTTTTTTTTTGCTTGCATTTAGTCTTAGAAAGTGATTAATTCCTATACTTAAGAGCTTCATACCCCACTCAATGAGCATAAGTCTAATTCAGAGCTTTGCTGCTTCTTTTCCTTGTTCTCTCTAAATGCCACCACTAAGTCCCTACCTTTCCTCCAGGTAGTACAGGAGATGGGAGCATTACCCAGTATGCCTTGTCTCCTCCTCTCTGCTGAACAGGTACTTTGGTTTATATCAGTGCAGCATTAGTGGTCTACTCTGGTCCCCTCCCAGGGCCTAGGCTATGATTAAATACATGGAAGAGAGGGGGAGACAAATCTTTGCCAGTGCTCTTCAAGCAAAGGAGTTGTTAATGCTCTTCACTCCTTGAAATTAATCTGAGAGGAAGAACTGGAAATAGCCCAGACACATCCATCCTTATGCAGTCTCAGGAGCCACAGGAGAACACTGTAGCCTTTGCTGTCAAACACAGTTTATTGAAAAAGGACCACTTCTGTGAAGCAACACTCCTTCAAATGGATAATCCTACTGAAGTGAAATATTCCCCTCCTGGGAAAAGGTATTTGACATCAATAGCAGCAGCAAAATGAAGCTCAAAATCATCCCAGAAAGTACGTTATCTCCAGCATAATCTCTGCAACATTTCAGCCCTGATTAAGAAGTCTCTACAGAGGTGCTCAAACATCCCCCCAGTTTGCAGACCAAGGACACAGCTCTCCACCTGGAACCTCCTCCTGACCATTGTGAGCTCCTTCCCCTGCATCAGGCAAGTCTCTTGTCCTGCCTCAGGCTGCTTTGATGCCCATGCGCAGCAAAAAGCTGTCCCAACACCGTAATGGCAAGAAGTGATTCATTTTGTGCTGATTTAGTATCCTGGAATAGGACATCCCTGTGGGGCCAGACGTGCAGATTCTGAGGGGGTGGCAGAAAACGCCAGGACAGATAAAAAGTAAACAAAACAACTAAAAGGAAGGAAAAGAAGTTTTCTGGTTCAGCATCTGCTTTCTCATAAAACACAGTTTTTCCACTCTGTATTTTTCTGAGGTATAATCACATACAAAGCGTAGAAATTATGTAGAAAATCTGCGAGGTGAATAATTTGTTGTAGTATGGGCAGCATAATGCCATGAAATTTTGGGGAAGTAAAGCTCAATAAATATGCATAAATTTCCATTTAACACTTTTTAAAATGCCCTTGGTCATCAAACCAATATTATTAATGTTTTTATATGCTTCTCCTTGCTACATTTAATAATTTTTTTCTCTTCCTATTTAAAATATGTTAGCACATACACAGAATAAAAAGAACCATCCATTTTGCAAATAAGCTGTCTTATTCTCCAAAGTCAACTCACCTAAATAACTTCTTTCAAATCCTGCTAAGAGGAAGTTCTCTAGTCCTGGCATTAGCTGATACTTTTTGCTAGGTAACATTAGATTGTAGTAAGGTCTAATGATAATATGTCAGAAGTGATGATATTAACAGGCCACAGTGCCCTTTAAATTATTTTGTAAATATTTTTAGTAGCGCTGAGGCAATTCTGCTGAGCCTTGGCTAAAACATTTAGTTATTTCAGGATGTAACTGGTATTATTAGCTGACCAAGTAGGAAACTTCAGTTTTGAAAAAAAGTTGATCAGGAATACTTTTATCTTTTTAATGTCCATCCCACATTGTCACTACTCTTTGAAGGGTAAAGGACCTGCCAGAGCCTTTTAAGGCACAATATCTTGAATTCCAGCAAACGTAACACCCATACTTGCTGCATCCTCAGGGACTCAGGAGCTCAGGCAGCACAAAATCTATCTTTCCTGCTTTCATGAATGTGTTTCCTTGAGCCTCTTTCCCCTCACCTTGCACTTCAGAAGTGGTGTCAAATGCCTCTGAACAGCTGAGTTCTGTGATCTATGCTCCTCTATAACCTGTGAGACCATGCCAGACAAAATACAAACACCAAGATAGTAGTCATGTCTTTGGGTGATGAAATTGAGAGGGCGATTTAGTCAAGCTTTAAATTAGTTATAGTCAAGATGCATGTCATGGCGTTTAGTTTCATTCTAAAGACTCCAGACACTCAAAATTAAGATGGCAATGTCATGGACTAGTTATTTCTACACTTCGAGTATCTGACATTCACTCAAGTTCCCACTGAACAGCCATTTACATGCGAGTATGAAATCAGGGCAGACTCTGGAGAAGACTCAAGGTATAGATTTCTCTCTTCTATAAATTCTGTGCAAAGAAATATCCCAGCCTTGCTCACAAGGAGATCTCACCACACCCAAACACATCTAGCAATGTGAACACAAACATGCAGGTCATCAGTTTGGCACACCATTGCCAGAGTTCAGGTTTGTTTTAACTCATCATGGAAGCTGACAGAGGCTCCTAATAACCTGTTAATAGTGAGCACAAACATAATTTGAGAGGAAAATTATAGTCTGTAAATTCCAGCTAGGGTTCAGACAAATAACATTCCAGAAAATTAAATTTTACTTTGAGTAATGATTAGTTGTGTTTGCTAATATCATGTTTGCAAAACATCACAGCATTTCAATCATTCACACTCATATAACAGCTATTGCAGATTATAAAGTTCATTTATGAATTCTAAGAATTGCATGATGGTAAATATCAA
Source organism: Calyptomena viridis (assembly GCA_013390005.1). Lineage (NCBI taxonomy): Eukaryota > Metazoa > Chordata > Aves > Passeriformes > Eurylaimidae > Calyptomena > Calyptomena viridis. Next base: position 46,684 of record WEIV01021029.1, read on the forward strand.
AAATATATTTATAACTACTCATTTAAATAAAGGCAATACATTCACTTCCATGGAATTTCTAAATGGTTTTATTTTTTTATGAGTAATCAGGTTGGCAAAATTTGTTTCCTTACAGACTCGAGATCAAGAAGTCACATTGCTTGAATATTCAAAAAAACCCACTACTAGATATAAAACGAATCAATCTTTAGAGTCCTTTGTGGATTTAAGAATCCTCCTTCTCGGGAAGGGAAATAGTACCGTGCCATTTTCACAAAGTGAAAATGTAGCAAAAGATTCCTGAGAAGTTAATAAATGAAATGTACTCTTTGACTTTAATTGAAGGGTGTTTTAATTACCAAGTGGCATCCTTTTTATTTTGTTTTAATTCTTCTTGTGCAGGACTTATTATCCGAACAAAATCACTTTTACCCAACAAATATATTGGCCTTTGATTAGCATATATAGAGTTGGAAGCTAAATCTACACCAGGTAGGCAAATGGCAGAGCTGGATTTTGGTTAAGCCTTTTCTGAATTAGGCACCAAAGCAGACATTTTTCTGGTGTGAATCACAATTGAGCTTCAATATCCTCCTAAACTGACATAACTTGCCATGTTTTTGTGCCACTTTGCCAATATAAGATTCATAATTAAATAGTATATAAACCTAAATCAAATAGCCTTATAATTGCAGAGGGAATAAATGTTTTTCTAACACAGAAATATTATCATTATCTTCACAGCTTTCAAGGTATATGTAAACTCTATTCCTATTAAAATTCAATACCTTTTAGCACGAGACAAACAGAAAAAGAAACTAAAGAAAAACATACATAACCATGACTACTGAGGTAACTCTTAAGACTGTAATCCTCTACAGTTATCTGGAGTTGTCCAGGACATGAAGATGTACTTCCAAGGCTTCAATACAGCAAATTGAGTCAATCAACATTTTAGATAAATCCATTGTAATAAGGGATGCTCAGTAGCAGAAATTTCAACATCAGAGGTTCAATTAACGCAAACATACTGTTATCCCACAGGTTTTATAGAACAACATCTATGAAACAACATAGTAATTTAAATTCAAATTTAGAAACACATTAGAAAGGCTCATTTCTCTGTTTTTAAAACTAGAAAACCTAAGTAACAAAGAAGGTGCCTTCATTATAAGTTTCAGAAAGGAGCTGTGAAAATGAAGTGCTCGGTGAAATATTTATGGGTCAAGGCTTTATGCTACTTTCTGAAGACAAAACATGGTGCTGAAATCCTGTGCCAGCTGAACCCTTGGAGTGAAGGATTTAATACATGAACTATGACCCAGTACCACATCTTTCAAAAGACTGTTGGCCTTGTTTCACCACAATTTCCTTTCATCATCAATTCTAGCCATATCATTTTGTAAGCCTTGTAATAACTTAAGGACATACAATGACACAGCACTTTTAGGTATACATTAATACCAGAGACCTGACACATTTACCTTAATAAATGAACAAAAGCATTCAAAGAAAATTATTTTCATTTGTTTGTTGAAATATAGCCTTTATCTAAGGTGCTGATAGTTGTCTAAAATGACAAATTATTTACTTATGTAGAGTACCTTAAACTACAAATCTTTGTTTTCAACTATACTTAAGTTGATTCAGCACTTAGAGTACTTATCACTCCAGAAAATATTGACACATTTTCATGCTTAGTTTCCGTTGCTGCTTTTAGAAAAATATTCAAACCCCAGCTTTGAATATTATAAAATATTGGGCATATAAACAACAAATATCACATCATTGCACATAGTTTAATGATTATTTTAATTGTTTTATACTCCAAGTCTCTGCATAAACTAAACAAAGAGGCCAAAATTGCTAAAATTATTTCATTAACTTGAAAATTAGTTAAATGGGGTGGGTTTACAGAAAAAATTATTAAAAAAAATGGAAAAGCAGTAAAGTCCTTGTAAGGCTGTTATAGGTATTTAATAAAGAAAAATTTGAATAAAGGAAGAAGGTGGAGATGAAAACAATAGGAGGTCAGCTGTAAGTGAGGAAACTTTAAAAGAATGGGGACAACTCATTCTTGGTAATCAGCTTCAGCAAGCTGGGCTGAAACACTTCCAGCTCAGTCTTGATAAGAGGATGTCCCACAGGAATGACTGCAAGGAGATAACCTTTTTTTTCCCTTTTTTTTTATTTTAACGTGATGCAAACAAGCACTTAATAAAATTTAGTTTTGAAAAGCATTTAAGTCCCACTGAAATTAGTGGTAATAAGCACCTGACTCCCTGTCTTGGCATTTTGTTTTAATTCGAGGTGTAATAATGCCTTCAGAATCTGACCCTAAGTGAATAAATATAATGTCCTGTGTTTTTAACTATATGCCATTCTACTTCCTTTAAAGCTACTCTGGAGCAAACTTTCTCTCTTTTCCATAAGAAGCTCAAACCTTCTGGATTCCCCAAACACAAAAAACACAATAGTCCTTCTGAGCCTCCCGCAGCTTAAAATCCACACTGCAACTCTGCATAGAACCCCAGCCTGTGAACATAACAGTCAAGGAAGAGGAAGTAAGTGTGGTTCTGTGGTTGTGCTTGGGGAAAAAACTAACAAAAGGGACTCTCAAGATATTAATTTCTGTACTTACAGTGCAATACCTTGCCTCAGCAGAAGAGATTTATGCTGGTGACAGAAACAACCCATCTTATTTTTCAGCAAGTTACCTTGTGGTCTGTCAGAAGAGGCATATTGTGGAGCTGGGACCAAGACTGGCCACAGACCCTGCTGCCTCTCTGTCCTGGTTTGTATCACCTGGGAAAGCTGCTTGATTCAGGCTCTCTTACCATATCATCCTTAAGATTGGGTCTTGTTTTATGTTCACTTGATTTTCAATTACATAAAACCATAGGACAAGAGTCAGAAGTAAATCCAACTCAGCCAAAAATTAATTGAAAAACCCAAAATTCCCAAACTTAACAAAATTATATATGCCCTTAACTACTAGTGTACGGCCTTAGATGAGAATATGGTTTGGTTTGTAATTTGATATGCACTAAAACAGAATATAACTAAGTATGTGTTCTGGAGTCTGGGGTATTTGTTCTTAGATTACTTTGCAATCAGCTCAGTATTTTTGATAGAAATTAATTTGCATCAACATTTACCCTTTCCAGCCTTAAACATAACAGCAGGGCTCATGAGAACGGGAACATAAACTTTGCAAATGTTAAAGGAGTAAAGCATCTGGCAGAGACTTTCAACATGCTCAAGAAAAACATATCCCACTGGACATGATCATTTCATTGCTGGGAAAAAACCACTATCAGTTCTTCTTCTACAACATTTCATAAGAATGTAGACAGACATAATGTTTTAGTAGAGAAGAACTAAGATCTGTTAAAATATACAGTTCAGTATAGAATCATTAAGGGCAGAAAAAACCTCCAAGATCATTGAATCCAACCTCATCATATAGTTCAAAAAGAGATGAAGCCATGTGAACTCAGATTATATACTCAGCATCTATTAACAAATTCCTTCAAATAGAGATTTTCCACCTTATGTGAGAGCAAAAATCAAATTCTTTTCATCTACTACTTTCTGCTGGCCTCCTCAAAACCCTAGTTTATAGTCTTGAGATCCACAGCAATGGGCGGTACAGGTGCCAGAGACTGGGAGAGATTCAATAATGCACCCTTTTCAGATTCCACAGAACACTTCTTGAAGGGACAAGACTGCATAGATTTACCTATTGGTGCAATTTTCCCTTCTTCTTTTGGACCAGATTTCCAGATGAGTATTTTCAGCTCAAAAGAACATTGGGGGGGAAAAAATCTTCTGACTTTTCCTGAAACGCAAAGGACAAAATACAGGGTAGCCACCACAGCTATGGTGGTTTAGAGAAAACAAAATGTGAGATAGGGTTGATGTTTTACCCAGCTACATATCCTTTACATTCCACTTTCCTAAGCTAAAGGAATGTTGTTAATCAAACAATCACAAAAACTTGAAACTTGGGGTTTATATTCAGATCTTGGAAAACTATCATCATTATTATTATTACTGTGATAACATTGGTCAAAGGCTTTAGTAACTGTGGTCTGATTTTGCTTACAGTGTAACAGACCAAATTGCTTTATGCACATCAATAGTGCTGTAATTACTGCTCTTGGTGACACCTGCACAGGAAGGTTCTGAGGCAAGACTAAGTGACAGTATAAAGGAGAAATATATAGTGGGGAAAATGCAGATAGTTACAAGATAGTTACAAGAAGGGCAGGATGCACTTTTTCTTGGTAAGCTCTGATTTTGATTAATTCACATGAACAAGAAATGTTAATGACTAGCAGGTCAGTTGCTGTCTTTATAATGTCTTTATAAATCTTCCATAGAAATTGTGCCCACATGATCCTTCAAACATGATTTAAGAACTAAGTAACAATTGTGGAAATCTATTTGAAGAAATTTTCTTTTAAGTCACTTTAGAATTGCTAAATACTTTTGCCTATGCCAAAAGATACCAAAGCATCAATTTATGACACTGGCCAGAGCAGATATTTGAAGGTCATCCAGGAGTAAGGTCTGAGTAATCGGCACACAATCACGGGCTTCAGACTTCATTGCCTTTTAATTAGTGAGAGAAAGGTTTGTAAACAGATATTCCTGAGAAGCAGAAGAAATGGCAGTAACCATGGAATGAGCCTGTTTATCTACAGTTTAAATTGTGAGAACAACTAATTTATTTCAGGGGCTGTGTCAAAATATTACTATTCCTTTTCTATGTATATTCAAACTAAAGATACATATATTTCTGGCGAAAAAAAGAAAAAATATAAAATAAGTATATTTTACAGGCGTAATGATAAAGTCCTAATTTGACAAGTATTTATCAATGTAAGCAGTGCAAACCATTGGCCTGGGACTAGAATTGTCTAAAATATTTTAATGCATTTTAAACACGTTTTTGGATTAAGAGAATTCTGGGAAACATAACTATATAAAATATTCTATTTTGAAGAGAAAAACAGGATTTTTCAAAACATTTTAACCAAAACTATTATCAAAACCTCTATCAAAGCAGTTAGTGACTTTTACCTATCCTGATACTAGCTACATGTGTGATTAAACATGTAGAAGTTACAGTTAATTTTGTATTTTACCATACGTCAACAGGATTTCACAACTATCATTAAGTTTTCATGTATCAGAAGTTTTAGAGATAGAAATTAATGTAACCAAAAGTATTACAATTTACAAGTTTTTCAGGATAATCAAAAATTGAAATCAGTGGTGAAAAAGGACCACTATGATAAAATAGAAAGGTACAAAATGGAAAAGCTGTATTTCTTTCTTGAAAATGAAATCTCTTTTTATAGTGCTGAGACTTTCACCAATGATAATTTCATTCATGGTTCTGATATGATTATCTTTCATGTTGTGAAAAATAAGTTGATTAATGTGTGTTGAAGAAACAGGTTGTGATCATGCTAAAACATGTTATACAAAGTTAAAATATTAAACCATCAAATCATCATCAGTTCTGCTAGAACATTTGTGGAAAATAGTTATATTTGATTTCAGGTAAAATGCAACTAAATCTTTTGGTGTTTCAAAGCTCTGAAGTTTCAGAGAGTAAAGGGCTCAGCTCACTTGTGGAGAATGATGACATTTTAATGCTCAGCTGAAATTCACCTAATGAACAAAGAAGGTTAGTTTCACACTAAGTCTCTGGTGATAAGTCAGCTGAAAGTACTGGTGCTAACTCGTCTGACTGGAGAAAATCAGGATCATTCCCAGAGGCCAAATCTGACTAAAACTAGTACAGAGGGTTGGCACTTGGCACCTGCACTTATTGTGAAGTGTCAGAGCTGTACAGCGCATGCTGATAGTGGCCATCTGCTACACACCTCGAGATTGCAGTGAAGGTCGGGGTGGGGACAGCCTTGGTTTCCAGGCCTGTGATTTGAGTGACAGAACTAGACTTGTCTTGTGTGCCTCTTCAGAGCGTGAGTGGGTTTTATGCTGTAAAATTGGGTGTAATTTCTGTTTGCGTCCTCTTCTCCTCTGTGAGTGGAGACACCATGGTATGTGCTGATCTGTTTGCATTAAACAGGAAAAACAATATTTTGAGTATGCATTGAGAACAGAAATTCTTTATGTCATTAAACTCATCTTCAGTGCTTTGCTATAAGAAATGAAAAGTTCCTAATATAAACAGCATATGTTTTTTTTCCAGTCATGCAGGGGTGTTTTGATTTCTTTTAACTGTCAGTTTTGCTTTCTATTCAGCCTCTTCGTATATCTTTATGATTAACAGCACTGAATGCTGTGATGATGAATCATTTTTAAATTTGATTTCTGTTTTATAATTTCTAACACTCCAGACTTTCAGTAAAAATATTGATAGCTTGGACCTTTTTCTTAAAAAAACGAAAGCAACAAGGAAAATATGTTTCCTTTTATTATTTAAATGTATTACTTTTACTTCTTCCTACGTTTGATGACTTTATATTTAATATAACCTATAAAGAAATATAAAGGAATGAGGTAGACTGAAGTAGCGAGTACAAATCTTTAACCCTAGATTTAGCACAAACTTCCTGCATGAATTTGGACATAATTTTACTGTTTTCCCTTCTATGGAAAAAGGATCAATATTGGTTACCTGGTGTTGGACTTCTAATGTTTGATATCCCATCATGTGCAAAAGAGGACTCACCAAATGTATGGAGCCAAGAACTCATTGCTCTTACGAATCATTTTAAACAACTAATAGTGCTCATTGGAAAGAAAAGGCTCATTAATAATCTGAATTAAACCATTATGTGAGGGTGGGTGGTAGAGAGCTGCAGCACACTACTGTTGTTCCAGTAGTATCTCCAGAAGTATGTGACTGTTGTGGCGGATCCCTGTCTCCTCATTCCTGAGTTTACTCTGATTTACCTGACCAAAAGTATTTCCAAGTATGTATATACTATGGAGTAAGAAAAAAAAATGTCCCTGGCAAGAAGTCAAAGACAAGCTGAGAAAATTAAGGATATTTCCATTAAATAATTAAATAAATGGGGCATCACCAAGAAACCTAAAAGTCTTTGGGACCCTGGAATGAGACAAGGGTGTTGTACTCATGTCTAAAGTTGAAAGCAAGCTTTCAGACTCTGTATTTATTCCTCCAGCTGTTTAATTCTCCTGCTTCTCTTAGTAATGTTAAACATCTAGAGCTGAATTAAAATTTAGTGATAACCACCTATAGACTTCATATTCACAGAAGTAGAAAGAGAAAAAGGAAAGATTTTAGTACTTTTGGGGGGGCTCATAAGCCACATTGTCTCCACAGGAGAGGACAAAAGCATGCCTTTGCCTCGAAGAACAAAATCGTCATGTTTAATGAAGGACATTTCCTATGAGTTTTCTCTCCTTACAAAATTGAAAGAAACCATAACTTACAGTTTGAAAGACTTACAAAGTAATGATAACCCCATGGCATATTATCAAATAATCATCAGGAGTGTTCCCACTGTGTTAGCACTGGATTAAAATGGACTTCTAACAGATTGTTCAATTTAACAGGTCAGATTAATTTAGCAGAATAACTGCTTTATGGCTTCCAGTATCCTTGTAGGAACTTTCTACTCTCATTAATTGCTGCGTTAATTGCTAAATGGAAAAGACTCATTCTTCAATAGGCTCTTTTGCATTATCAAAAATATTCATTAACATTAATTTTCATAGCAAGTGAATTTCAAAAGTTCCATTTCTGAGAAATGAAATTTTAAATTCCCATGACTATTTGCTACTGATATTCTTGACGGCATCAGTTCAGGATGGAATTTGAAAAAAAAAAATACCACTGATATACATTATCAATCTAACTGAGCAACATAGAACATGGACTGAATTTTACGTGCTACATACTTTTTAATCTAGAAAACAAAATACCCTAGTAGACTAAAGTTAATCTAGAAGTGATTCTAGAGAATATTGTTCAATTTTTGGATATTTACTTATTCATCAACAAACAATTACTTTCCCTTAAATTATGACTTCAACTTTTAGCTTATTTACAACCAAAGAACATTGTTTGTATTTTAATTTTAGCAGATACTATTTTAATTCTAGTATGAGCTAAAAATTTACTATTCCTAAGAACCTAACAGGAAAAGCACTTTGTCAAAAGTAAGTCTAGTTGGTGTGTTCTCATTGACCACTTTTTCTCATGGCTACCTAGGGAAGAAGGACAAGACATGGGTAATACAGACATCAAATATTCTCCTATACAGTTCAAGGGGCATCTCTGAGACACCTGAAAGTACTTCTATTATTTTTAATGACTCGTAATTGGGTTTTCCCTTCATTAAATTGTTAGGCTGGTTTCAAACCTATATTGGCTCCTAATGCTCAGAGCATTCTGAGAAAAACTTCTACAGTTTAATTGCTCGTTACGTGAAGAATTAGTTCCTTGTATTGAACATGTTCTTCCCTAGTTTCTTTTGGTGAATCCTAGTCATATCTCCTAAAGCAATGCAAAGTGTTCACATAATTTAAGACTTAATGAGTCTCATTTTTTCCTAATATTTTAGTGGAGGTGGATTACTGCTATATTCTCAACTAGGACAAAAATAGAGACGTGTCTTCCTTATCTAACAGGAGCAATTTGTAAATATTAAAAAAAAATGGAAGACTGACAGGTCTGTAGATTTTCAAGTTCTCAAATACTTTTACCGGAAGTACTAAAAATTATATTTATACACACGCAATAAAAATAAGACCCATCACCATTTGTTTATAACTCTGACAAAAACTTTACACAAATAACATTTCATAACATTATATAGGGCCCTCCCATATTGCCCTGTGTACATCTGAGTCCACAGGGAGAGTCACAAACTTTTGTTATAATAAAAGCTATACGCTACATCATGACTTCAAAAACAGTGTTATATTGGATAGATAACATGTCATAAAAATTAGGCAGAAAATGATGATGAAAACCCCACAAGAAATTGTGATGCATTTTTATTTTGCTGTAAAGAAGATAAATTGTTTTTAAATGAAATATTTGGGATAAAATGTCAAAATAAATGCCAGTGATAAGAGACTACTATGGGTAGTTATAAGAATGCACATTCAAGATGTCCTAATATTTTATTCTCCAAATATGATCACGGCTTTCATACCAATTGCTTTTTGAATAGTGATTTTGATATTCATTGGCTAAGCGTATGTAATTTCCATCTTGTTTTGAACATATTCCTCATGAACCACATCACGTAAATTTGCTCAGTGCTTCTGCTAGAAATTGTTTTTAGTCATTTCTCCATCTAGAGCAATCAAACATAAGTTTTCCCATTCCAAGATTTCCCCTGTGTGTTGGCTTTGAGCACTGCTTTTACAGTAACTCTCTGTCCTAAACATCAGCTACATCTAACTCAGTCCCTACTGTAAAAGGTAGCAATCAAAATCAGACACACCACAAGGCTAATTACAGGACTTTGGTCTGGTGAGGAAATTTTTTTCCCCTCAACAGCCTTTTTTTTTTTTTTTTACCCTTCTAATTCTATTGTAACTATTTAAAAGTACATTTGGTGTGATTTTGACCTAAATGTAAATATTTGTCCTTCTAAACTTTCATCTCAGTGGCATGGTCTTCTACTAAACACCACGTCTGAATTTATTTTCCTTCCTTTGTCTGAATAATTTCATTCTCTCTTAGACATGTTTTGGTTTTAATTTCTGTGTTGAAAATACATTTTGCAAAAGCTCTAAGGGATAGTAAAGTAACAACAAATAACAGACCTGAAAGTTCAAATCAAATTGAAAAAGATAATCTATATGTTTAAAGAGGGAGGTTAGACCAGAAAGAACAGAGCTCAGGAAAACACTTCCTGGTAAGGCCCTCTTGGTGCATGTAGAAGAAGCTGTGTCTGAGAACAGGCTGTGTGTAAAAGTGCTAGATTTTGATCCATTGGCCAGTTTCTCACTTCAGACCAATTTTGTGGTGCTGTTTCTCTGCCTCATCGTCATGACAAAGCCATTAACTTCAGTGTGATTCACATGAAAACCCAACAGAAATATAAAATTGCCAGAAGTACATTCACTACTTCTAGCTCCATCAGTTTGACTGTTTTTCAGTTTTGTTTGTTCTGATTCTGTTAAAAGCTGGTATTACAGAAAAAGAAAGAAGACTGCTTGGAATCTTTCCCCAAACAGTTAAAAACAAAATATTTGAAAGCAAAGATTTCTTGTGAAATTATGCATGGATGCATGTGGGTGGGAAATTATTTTCTCTTCTATTGCCAGAGCCAGTTCAATAAAATTCCCCTCTCATTTTTTCCTCCATGTTTTCATTTCACTTTCAGAAAGCTGAAAAAAGGGTAACACTGATAAATAATTATCTTTCACCTCTTATGTCCACATGTTTTTGTTCCATTTGACTATTTTTTTTACTAGTATTTCAAATTTTGGTGGAACAGATTGCAGACAATTGGATTGAGCTAAACAGATGTTTAAATTGGACACATATGTCTAAAGTATTTAAGGTATTGCTCATTAAAGTTATACATATGCCTAAGAGATTCCATGAATCATGGTCTAATGATAGTTTCTCTCAATCTCAAAGAAGCCAGTAGTAACACAAATACAAGTTCACCAGGCATTGCTAATACCCACTGCCCTGTTTGCTTTTTTCATCTTTTCCTCTTTTTCAGAACGAGCTGTTGTACAATGTCTCCTCACTCTCTCCAAGAGTTCAGATATAATTACATGTGCATACAAACTGTTACGAATCCTTGCTACCCTTCTCCCTCATTAGTCAGAAATCTGAGGTGGAAATTCCACCACTAATATGGCTTAAAACTCACTTGGTCTGATTTTTGTCAAGTTTTAATCCTATTACTTCAAGTGATTATTAATTTGCACTGCATGTAGCAATAACTCTTGCATAAATAAATAAAATGCAGTTGTTTGTGAGCCTCTGAAACACATCAACTCTCCTAAATTAGGTTCTCAGTTATTATGTATGTTATTGAGTTTGATTTTTCTTGTTAAATCACTCATCATAATTTACTTTTTATTAGCATCATGATGCCAATCACCTGAAAATGAGTTTTTTCTATATACAGCAGTTGTGTCCATGTTTCCTTTTAATATTGTTTATTATTTACATGCTAATTGTTTCTCCAGGCTGTTACTCTAATCAATATCCAAGACTGTACATGAACATATGAAGAAAGCTTTGTCTCAACCAGCCTGAATTATGAACAATGAAATATAGAGAAAAATTATCATTAATAGTTGTCTTTAGCATATTGGATTGCAGCTGCAAGAATGAATTGACCAAGGACTAAGATTTCAGTCTTGTTCATGACTTCTGCATCATTCAAATCTACAAAAATGAAGTCACTCTCCCTCCTCACAAGTGGCACCCTAAGAAATTGTCCACCACTTCAGACTTATTGTCATCTCAAACCAATGTTGGTTTCTGAGCCAACTCATGGCCACATGAGCAGTTAACCAAAGAAAGACCATATCTTCTTGGAAACTGGAAGGAAAAAAGTGCACAGTACTGATCACATTCTTTTTGTACACATTTCTCATGCAAATTCAACAGGTTTTTTTCATGTTAACACAGCTAGTCTTGACCTTGCAAACATTGCCTTCGCCTTCCTTTTCAGTGTCCCATCATTTTGACTGTTACACACTCCTACCATTTGCAAAATAATATATAAATACCATTCAGTGTCTCCATGAATTCTAGTTGACAACCCTTTTCAAATCTGGTAGTGCAGACTTATGTTTTGTGTCATCAGATCACACAAAAAATAATGGTAAAAATGCTGAAGAAATTCCCATGTCCCCATGAGCAGGGACCTTCCACTACACCAGGTTGCTCATGGCCCCATTCACTGTGACCTTGAACACTTCCAGGGATGTGTTATTTACAACTTCCCTGGGCAACCTCTTAAAGAGCTTCACCTTCACAGTGAATAATTTCTACCTAATATTTAATCTCAAGCTGCCCTCTTTCAGTTTAAAGCCATTATCCCATGCTCTCATAAAAAGTCCCTCACCAACACTCTTGTAGCCCCTTTAGGTACTGGAAGGTGTTATAAGGTCTCCCTGGAGTCTTCTTTTCTCCAGGCTGAACAACAACAACTCCCTCCACCAATGTCCAAAGCAGAGGTGCTCCAGCCCTCACATATTCTGGATTCACTTCAACAGCTCCACATCCTTCTTATGTTGGGGTTCCCATAGCTGGACACAGTACTCCATGTAGAGTCTCATGAGAGTGGAATAGAGGGGCAGAATCACTCCCTCAACCTGCTTTCATTTCTGACTCTCTTTGTTCCATTTACTCTTTAAATAAATGCTTAAAATGCGAATCATTACTAAATTGTTTTATTACAATGGATATTTAACGTGAATTGGATAACAGCCTAAATCTAAAATTATAAAGCCAAATATCTTTACATGAAAATTCTTAGAAGGGACTTTAAGTGTACCACTTTTCCATTTAGGGACAAAATTTATTATGCTTATGTGATCTGTTACACAAATATATTTCTGGTTTAGGATAGAAAAAGGAATAGTGCAAGGCTTTAGTTAAAACTCAAAACCTGACTCAGAGCATTTATATAAGACAGCTATTGCTGACTGCTATTAATTGAGTATTCTGGGGTTTGGAATGGTTCCAGTTCAGAAGCTGCTCTCCTGAGGATCAATAATGAGGTCCCAATTATCCTGCTGTGGGAAAAAGTGTGAGTAAATGGAGTCATACAGGCTCCATCTTTGGGAGGTCTACAGATAGAAAGGTTTAAGTGATTTCAAGTAAAAGTTTCAATCCTCTCAATTCAAATGATAACAGAAACTAAAAATAGAAAAGTTTAACATCTATGCAGGTGAGCAGGTACCATATGTATAATGACATTTGTTTTCATGCAGGTAATCCTCCAAATTTGCCTAGATCATAGCCAATGTAATGATTACTACATTCTCAATATGTTCTGTTTCTTTAGTGGGTCAATCCTTTCTTTATTTTTATCTTAAACCAGATAAAAATACCCTTATCTTTCCCAAATCTATTATTTAATGCACTTAGCAGTGAAACAAATGATAATTAGTAATGATTGTTCATTGTTCTGAATCTGTCTCTTTATATCTGTGTGGTTATTCTCATATTTAGAAAAGTCCTTGTCTAGCAGATGGTGCTTGAGAGACTTTGAATAAGATGATGGTCAAATTGAGAAATGTTGATTTATCCTGTTGAAAATTATTTTGGTAAAAGCACTAGAGAGACTCTTATGATGAAATAAAAAAAAAAAAAGGGTAATAGATGACTTGATTTTGTTTGGAAAACTGTACTTCTGAAACTTCAAAATAGCCTTTGAAATGTTTTCTCCTGCATGTATATTCAATATTATTCCAATACTAATAATGAATGTAACAATCTGTTTCTTTTATTTGTCATTCTTCTACAAAAGCGTCTCAAGTAATAAATAAATATTCAAAATTATAGATATGTGTGATCAAAGTTTTGTTAAACACCTGCCTTGAGATTTTAAGTAGTCTGGTACAAAATTCAATATTCATGGTAACATTTGGATTGTCTTGGATCTTTTACAAGGGAAAAAGCAAATCACTTAAGAGGTAGTTAAAGAGGTAACAAAGTCAAATTAACGTATTAGTCAGAAGATAGAAGTTGCAAAATTAATGATATTTCAAATGGTAGAAAATCTATTATTATAGATAAACTATTTTATTAGCCTTATGCAATGGGTGGCTAACAGCACTGGGGACAACAGAGACATCAAAATCCCAGGGCCAATTTATCTGAGCTCCTGATCTTTCCTTGTCTTTTCTTACCTGCTTTACAGAGCTGTCTCTCCAGCTGCCATAACTGATGTTTTGAAAGACAACAGTGGGATTCTCAGGCCAACTGACCTGGAAAGAAAATCTGTCGATAGGTTCCAGATTCAGATATGGATTTTTTGCATCATTGGCAAGTCAAGAGAGAAGTCATTTCTTAATTGTATTGTGTGACTTCATGGAGCTTTAAAGAAAAAAACTAAAAAGGAAAAAATTAAAGGAAAGCATTGTTCTGGCACTGTAGTGACTTTTATTTGGCAGATGTTAATTTCTCTCATAGCTTTTCTGAAAAATGAGAGTGTGATTCATTAAAAAATAAATTATTTAAATCTGTCTGATATCACAGTAGTATGCCATCATTAAAAAAACTCTAATGAACCAAGAAATTATTGTATGGCATTTAAACACAGCAAGTAGATACTTAAACACCAGTGAGGCACAAAAATTTGACCCTTTAGAGAAAGAACCTGGACTTGTCCAACAGCTCTGACTTATGCTAAAGCATCCAGAGCAAATGCAAATGGGCTGGTATATTGTGCTAAATCTAGAATATAGCAAGAGGTTTCATTATTCAGAGAGGAGGAAGGTATGTCTAGAGAGTGGTCAATTTTGGATAATGCTTCAGTTATCATCATTTTGGTAGAAAGCTACAGACACGATGCCTTTAAGAATGGCACTTTTATACCTCTTAAAATCCACATCTCGCTGTACCCTGATGATGAGGATAATGAATAATCTCAAACCGTGTCAAAACAACTGCACTTTTAGTCTTCACATAGAGAAAAGGAGGGGTGAATCAATTTTTAATTTTCTAAATGATGGAATCAAACTTGTACGAGAATGTTAAGCAAGAGTACTTTCTTTCTATCTGTACACTCTTCAGGAGTGTGCTGAGGAAAAATTGAGGAAGTTTTCCTTATGGATTCATTATAAATCACAGAAATGTGGACAATTCTAGCACCCGTTACCATCTTTTCACCTTTCCTGCCCTGGAGGCTGTATTTAAAACACTTTAAATCTTCTGTCAGCAAAAAATAGAAGAAGTCAAAAAAACTCTTAGGGTGTAGGAAAGGCATTTTTGGTAATAGAGCTCAGCATTATCCGGCAGAAAAGTCACAGGCTATAGGAAAATGGGGAGAGCCTGAGAAGAGGATGGATGCAGAACTTTGTGATGTGTTTTAAGTTCTACATATTTAAGTAGAGCCATTATCTAGTTAAATTTCTGAGGATTTTATAAATAGCTCAGAGATATATGAGATTTCAAAAAAATCATTTACTATCAAACCAGTTGAAACACTTTTGTTTAGTAACAGAGCCATCACAGTATTTTATTGAATATATTTAGACCTAGACTTCATGCTGATGCCTAAGCCATACTCATACCTGTCTACATAACTTTTGTGTCACTCATGCAAGAAATTCAAAGCCATGGTTGCAGAGTGATTCTTTTTCAAAGAAACACAAGAAAGATTATCCAATTGCTTGAACACCAGAGTCCAACACAAGAAGATATGTGCACATAGAGTTCTAATAAGTAGGAAGCTGACCTAGAAGGAAAATTGGGATTGAATCCAACAGAATAAATCATTCATTAAAATACTGACTCAATTGAAATTCCAAAATCAATTTTACAATTGCATTGTTTAATTCTTAGCAGACCAGTATTATTTATGGCCATTTATCCTCATTAATACTGTTGCATTTTTGTTTGCTCTTAACAGTATTGAAATTAATAGGGCTCCACCATGTTTTCATGTTAACAACAAAGAAGGATGTGGAAAACGTACACAAGTGAGATGATTTCCTTGAGTTACTCCTACATAGGTCCTCTAAAATTAGATTTTTGATGCTCAACCAAGAAACTTTCTAGCCTGATGACAGTACCTCACAGAGGGGCAGGACTGAAGTCTTAGTCTCTCTTTATCATTCCCTCAGCAGTAAAACAGAGATGCTAATTTCTTTCTGGCTCTGCAACGTTGTCAGAATAAAAACCTTGCAAGACTAATAAGTATCCTGAATTTAGTATTTAAATGAGCAGTGAGCACTTTGCCTTTATTAAGCAATGATAAAGAAATCTACAGACACTTGAGTAGTCATGTAGTGCATATCCTTTATTTGAAACAATATATGAAAATGAGGACCAGTTTTCCATACCACTTTAGAAAAAAGTTACAACACCATATATATGTTACCAAAAGTCTAATAATTGTTTCAGGTATTTGTACCATTTTCACTCACTTAACAAAGCCAGTTGTATCTATGGGATTTTCTTCTGAATACCTACAGTAATGTCTGCCAAAGGTGTGAAATAATGAAGCAAAATTTATTCAGATTTTGATTGAACACAGCACTTGCTCTATTTATGCTACATTACCTAAAAGGTCTAAGACTCTTAGATCCATCCCTTGATAGTCACATGGCAAAGTGCAGCTTGTATTTGCACCTGAATAAGTGGGAGACGGTGAGCTGATTATTTCTGGCAGTCAGTAAAGCAAGAAGCAAACAGACTGACAGAAATCCAAGGATAGCACTAAGACATGAAGAGGGGAAAAGGTGCCCTGCCCGACTCACTTGTAAAGAAACAGCCAGACAAGGTACTTTTACTAAACGATAAGTAAAGGATAGTTAATTAAAATGTTACTATCAAAGAACCACATGGTCAAATATGTCAAATAAAGCAAAAATTAATAGTAAATAAAAATTAACTTAGGAATCAGTACTTTTAGTGTGTATGCAGCTTCCTCACAAAGTGAGTGAAAGATAACACTTATTTCATACAGTGTATCCGTTAGTAGAAGAAGAATAGCATTTTGTTCTAATTATGCTTTTGTAAAACGAGAAAAATAAAGTATCCTTCTATTTCTGCGGGCATATCCCTGTGTTTACAGTAGCTTGTTTCAAAGGACTCTATAAATGCAAAGTTTACACTCTCATACAGGTCATATGTTTTGTGTTTCTGAAAAATGCTGCTTCTCACTGCAATATTACCAGCTATGGCAATTTTGAAACACTGAGAAAATGTAGATAAAAAACAGAATCTCTACTTGGACATAGAAAAAATAATGAAAAAAAACCCAAAAGTGAAACTCATGCTGTGTTTGTTTCTATCTCTGATAGCTATCTCTGATAGCTTATAATGCATTTTAGCCACAGGAACTTTCCCATCATGTATTAATTACGGTCTACAAATAAAATCATTATCATTATGTAATGAAAAATGTGAGTAAATGAGTTTTAATACTGTGTGCAGTAGAAATTCAGCAGAAACCATGCAATTTTTATATTGGCATTTCCCATTATCAGATCTGCTCCTACCTACTGTGGATATTATTTGGCATTTCTTTTCCTTTCATGACAAACAAACAGAGATTTACAGAAAGGTCTCTTAGAATAGTCATGCATGGCTCTTATGTATGTTAAAGAATAGCACATCAGCTCTTCACAAATGATCTCTTATTTCCTCTGCTGTCCTTTCTCATGTAAGAGCTTCGGAATTTCTATTTGAGCTCAATTGCTTTACTTGAGTTGATAAAACAGCTTGGCAAGCAGGGCTCAGTTAAGCATTTCTAGAGCTTTTGATAAACAAAACTCCCTTTATTCTGGGAGTCTGCAAAAAGACCATTGAGTGCAATTCTTGCAGACAATATGTTCTAAGTGCATATTGACATATCAATGGACAGTTTTGTAAAAACCCTTGCTTAGAAATTTGCCTTGATTTTACAGCTTTAGGAATCCCTGAAGATACCTTGTGTCACCATTTAATGGGGACAGTGGAAGCGAATTAAAATAAATTCAATATTAAATTGTTCAAGACTTGTTTGAGTATAAAGATAGAATTTTATTAAAACAGAAAAAACCCACATATGTTATGTATTAAAAACACCCTTATCAAAACAATAAGAACCAAAAAAAACCCAACCAAAATTAAATCAAGAATCTGACACAAGAACCACACGAGTAGCCAGCACACCACAAAATAATCCTTCTCGATGAAATAACACAAGCTTTTTGGCTTGAAGCAGAGACCTGCTTGCAGCTGTGAAGGGTATCGGAGGGGTTTCAGAGCTGACTCCTGGTGGCCAGAGGGGGTGTTGGAGGGAAGAGGGGGTCGGTGAAAACAGGGGCTCCTACAGGGACTTCCCAGGGAACAGAGGGAGAAAAGTTAGAGATAGAGAGGGAACGAGGCTGGATAAGCCTTAGGAGAGCAAACTGGAATTGACTTCCCCTCCCTCCTTGGGATTTTTGGGGACCCACAGGGTGTAGGACTGAGTTTTGGAGCTCCTGTGACTCTGATGGGGATAGGCAAAGAGGGCCAGAGCCCATGCCACAAAGAGAGAGGAGAGAGAAAGGGAAGGGCAGGGTAAGTTTTTCTAGCCCAAACCAGGAATTTGCAGTGAGGCAGGGATTCAAGTTGACACCGGAGCTCCACAGTGTTCGGAGAACAGTCTCTTAGGTCCCGGTCCAGCCAGCATGTGGTCAAAGATGGCATCATTAAGGTCTCAAGGAGCAGCAAGTCCGTCCAGCAGCGCAGCCAAAGAGAGCAATGGCGTCTGGGCTTCACTGTTTTCATACCCTTTGTCCTGGCCCAGAATTCCTCTCATCCCGTGCATGCGTGTATGTCCTTTTTCCCATGCTTCTCCCACCCCAGGGGGCGTAGCCTTGTGTCCCATTGGTGTGTTTTCTCCTCACCTACTTCCCGTCTTGAATTGCAGGAAGTCCCTTTGTCTTTTGCCATGTGCTGCGCTCCAAAAAATGGTGACTGCCCTCTCTCAACCTGGGCACCCTGCACCACCCCCCACCAACACAGTGGCCCAGGGGACTGTGACTGCGGCACCCGTGCTGCGGCCACAGCACTCCTGAGTGCTGAGGGGGCGGCGAGCAAGCTGCCACATGCCACAGCGAGCAGAACAGAATGGCCCGGCCTGTGCAAGGGACAGCAAGTGCAGGCAGCGCGGGGGCCACTGAGCATCGCCCGGCCCTGGGCGGCCGTGGAGCCCCCCCTTCAATGTCAGGAGCTGCGGCCAGCCAGTGGCTCCACTCCCTGGAAGCACCGGGGAGGGGGCAGCCCATGACAGTAGGAAAAGATGGGGGGCTGGGCTCACATCCCCTGCTTGTAAACAAAAGAGGAAAAAGTTTTCCATAAAATAAAACCATAACACCTTGAATGAAGAGGGCTCAATGCATTTAACATGAGACTGAAAACTCAACTTTGATGTTACTGAACGTCTCCCAGCAGATGCAAGAATAAAAGTAGATGTCAGAGCAAATAGTGATTAAATATGTTGATTAAGTCACATCTTCATGTCACATACTGTGACTGGTGAGAGACTCTGTGGAGCTGGCATCCAAATGCAATATGTAGGGATGCCTTCTCTAACAGTAAGGATGTACTCAGAGGTGAGAGGAGGGCCAATTTTTGTTGGTCTGTACACATCAGGAGCCTAGATTGGTCTATAATCAAATTCAGTAATTGACCCATAAGCCAAGCAAGACTTTTTACACAAGTGGAGACACACAAACTGAGAAAGAAGGAATATTGGAAGGACATGCAGTAAATAGGAGTAGATGATTCAGAGCACCCTGCATTCCTCTAAACTAGGCAAAAAAGGAGGTATTTGCTGCAGTAAATGATCAATACTGCTGAGCTGCAGATGGTTCATGGTGTACTACCTTACACTTTGCCTGAGGATGTAAGGTGATCATGAAATCTCAGCTTAGATTACCTGCTTCTATATGAAGTTGATCTCATCAATTGCATACTTTGCCTTCTTTACCTTGGCTAAAAGGGAGATCTTTTAATCCACATCCTGACATATTCACTTATACATTGCATGGCTACACTCTACAATGTACCTAAGAATTTATTCGTGAGAGAAACAAACATTCCTCAACAATCACAAGAGACAAATCAAGGCTCTCGGTGACCTGAGAAGAAAAATTTCAAATAAATATTGAAACAAAAAATCCCAGACAAAGAATGTTTACCAATATCATACTTCTAAAGAATTCCTCTCCTGTGCACCTGTCTAGTTACCCCTCCTACAATTCCTTCATTGCAAAAGACAAAAGAAAATATTAACTAATAAAATAATTTATTTCCTCAAAGTAGATTAAAGTGTTTCTGCATTAATATAAGCATGGGACCAGATTCTCAGCCAAAATGGAGCTCCTGTGCCATCAGTCATGAGTAATGTGAAAGACTTCTACCAGGCAGAAAAAATTGCTGTGTTTTTTTTTGGCCCTGATGAATCCAAAAAGAATTTGCCAGTAACTTCATTTGGGCCAACGTGTCCTTTAGAAGATGTATCATGCTGAAAGCCCACAGTGACATGACACAGCATTGTTCAGGATATCTCTCACCTCCACTGTCTCTGCATTCAGGCACTCCAGCACAGGAGGGACTTGGGCAAGTGTGGCAGTAAAACAGGTATCGAGGATCAGACTCAAACCCAAGAAAACAAATGTGAAGAATTACTCTTTGCCATAACTTGTCAGAATAAAATTAAAGATGAAACACTTGCCTGGGTCTACTGCAGATAGTGTGATAAAGTATAAAATATTGTTTTAAGAGAGCCTAATCACATGACTGTAGTCATTATAACGCAAATTGATTCAGAAGAGATTTAATCAATTTAATAAATTAATTTAATGCATCTGGCTGTAATTACTATTCTGCATTTTTTATGTAGGATTTTTATTAGCTTAATGGTTTTATACATTTATCAGATAGTCACTGAAAAAAATTTTAGTTACTCATAAAGAATCCCAATAAATGAGCAATTACTTTTTTTTACTTTTAAATTATTTTATTATAATGATTTGCTATTTTGGCTCTTGGCAGTCATGACAAATTTCTGCTGCTTCACTGAGAAAAAATTTTATCCAATATCCACTAAAGTCAATAATCAGATTCAGCTGATTGCATTGCACTGTACATTGTGTTTAGAATATCTTTATAATGCGACAATTCCTCTAGTTTTCAGATGTAATTCATAAGAATCACTTCCATTTTATTAATTTTTCAAGTGTACAAGTGATTTTAAATTATAATATTTTAAACATTTAATGTTTAAACATTTTTAACTGATTTTAGAGTAGTCACTAATACTTTTGACAAATATTTTCTTTTTAAAAGTATTCTCATTTTCTCAGAGTTGTAAAGCATGCCTGCATCTCTTTTTGAGTCCTATGCACATATGGTGAAACCCTGCAAATTCCATCATTAATTTCATATTTTAAGATTTTGTTCAGCTTCTCTTCAAACTAATAACATATAAGCATACTTTGTATAGGGAAACCCATACATTTAAAAAATCTTACTAAAAATATATTCAGAAATTTATAGCAAAATATTAATTTAAAACCGATGCTATTTATTGAAGTAGCAGCATTCACACTATAAAAACTTAGGTGAGCTTGGTCAAACAGCTTTGCATGGGAAAAGTCACCTGGTAAAATCATGTCCTTCTGTCCTTCAGACTTACTGCTGTACCCCAGACTCTACATGTTCAAAGACTACAGCTTGCAGGAGTTTAGTAAATTTTTTCCCCCTATCTGCAGGATTGCCTGATGTTCTCCCAGGTGTCCTTGTCGAGGCAGTCTACAAGCTTTTGAAGCTCTGAAAGTAAGCACTGGCAAGTGCTCTGTCTTTGCTTGGTTTGTATTCCAAATCAAGCAGTTTTTTTGTGGTTGCCAGTTCATCACCATCATCCTTCCCTGCTGTAACACAGAAAGGAAAACAGAAGCTTTTTGAGTTCTTAGGGCTCCATTACATTTTGCACACTCCATTTTGACTCAAAGTTCTCTTAAAACAACTGTCAAAAAATGACTTAAAATGGGATTTTGTAAAAAAGTGAGTGTTCTGAGGTATTTCTTCCTCTTTAGCATGGTTTGGGTTTACATTTACTTGGAGAATGAAATAGTTCTCCTAGAATTATTTCTAACTTAGACAAAATTTAAAGCATTAGTAATTTTCAGACACCAGTTTTAAAGATACTTCTGCCTTAAAAATGGATTTATTTTCATGCAGATGAACTCCACAGCAAGTTCATCCTTTGCAGGTTGCTATTGCTATAGCTGAGACTAATTAATTAGAAATATTAAAGTTAGGATTAACTCTTGGACTTGATTCAGAAATCATTGGAAAGCTGCTGGCTCTGGCACTCAAATAATTTTAATTTTTAAAAGATAGTGTTATACCAACAATAAGTACTTTAAAAAATCCAGATGTCTTGGAAGGTGAAAGGAATAATATTGTAAAACTTATAGTAAAGAAGTTCTTCTAGATTGTTCAGTTGAGAGTTAAATTTTTGTTCATCTAGTTGCATCTTCTTTATGAAAGGGTATGTAATTTTCATAGAGTCACTATGTTCATTGTGTAGTTCTCCATCCTACTAGCAAGACTGGTTTTAAACTTCTGGTGTCTTGGTTAAATGGTGAAGAATAACTTCACTCCAATGTAAACAAGGCATAGAACTAGTGGAGATTTCTTCCAAAAATGCTGGAAGGAAGGAATTAAATCTGGATCCAGACTTCATTTGGAGAGGTTTTCCCAAAAGGTGTTTCAGCGAGATTCTCCATAAACAAGACAACAGTCACTGTGCATGTTCTTGAATCTCCAACATTAACTTCTCCAAGCACGTATGAGGCACATCTAAAGACATATTTTCCAGAAGACAACAAGCACTGTTCTACCTTGGAACAAAACTGCCTGAAAAAATCCATTGTAATTATAATGAAGGAAGGAAAAAGAAATAAGAATTTTCAGAAAGAAACGGAAGAGGGGAAAAAATTTCTTGTTGCAGTGACCAGCTAGAAAGCATTAAGAGAAAAAATGTGAGAAAGAGTAAAGCAATCTGGTCAAGTTGCTGTCAATGTTTAACAAAAAACAACTCAAACTAAAGATATGCTTTAATCTCTAAACCATAGTTTAGAATTCAATGTATCCAGGAAAACTATGAAAGATATTGGAGCAAGAAATTACTGAAGTAATTAAACTACTTGCATTATTAATTGGATGAAAACTGGAACACAGTAGAAATGACTGAGAACCCCTAAAAAGAAAAGGAGGAAATAAAGTCGGAAAGAAACGAACAACCAATCAACTAAAAAACCCAGCAAAACACATTTAATTTGTCAAGTTTTATTGTCAGGAAACTCTACAATCAAAGAAGTACTTAAAAGAAAATTGTGACCAATGGGGATTTTTGTGTACTGTTGTTTTAAATCTTTGCCTTTTTTATTAGATTGAAAATAGATAAGTCTTAATTATAAGATAATTATTATAACAGTTTTCCTGAAAAGTCAAAGCTTTCATTTAGAAGGAAAATATTCTTTATCATTCAAATCAATGTAATTTTAGAAAGTAGAAACCCATTAAGGATTTGCTGTCTCTTAGTTTCTTCAAAGTAAGACAGCCAACAGATGGAAAGCACCAAAGGATGAGTCATAAAACACTGCAATTCATAAATGAAATTATTTCATTTACATTTCATGGACATATATATGGTGAAATTTATGATGCATTAGTATGGACCAATACCAATTATTTTGCATTTATTTTTTCATTTCCAAAATGAGGATGCCTGACAAAAATTTTGTTTAAGTCCTGTAGGGTCACACTGACTACTTAAATATACTATTAAAACACTTATATCCAAACAGCCAGCCTCACAGATGCCTAAGCAGATAATCCTCCCCTTCAGGTTCAAACAAATGTAATTTCTACAATGTAAGGCAATTGGCAACATTTGCCTTTTCTGTGTTAGCAAAACCCTTAAAATATTAAAAGAAAATCATTCATACCTTTGTCATGCTCGGCATTTGCATCTTAGAATAAAACACCTTACTACATAGCATATGATAGGTCTTAAAAATTCCAAATGCCAACAAAGTGAAAGAAAACTGCATTAAGGCCAAAACATGACTTTACATCTAACCTAATTTACCTAAACAACCAACCATACTACAGAAGAGTTTGGCAAGGGGCAGGAGACAGATTATACCCCTATACCCTCCCCAGTGGCGTTAGGTTGGACTATATTTTTAAATAATTTAACTTTATTAAATAAGTATCTGATCTTTGTAGTTACTATAATTTGAATGTGCAGTATGTACTTCAGCTGAATTTCCCATTTCAGTTGGCCTAGAATGAAAAATATTACATCATGCAAGAGATCTCCTGCCGTTTTTTTCATTCTGTATGATTATTATTCCTAGCATAGCCCTAAATGCTTCCTCTATTTTAACTCTAGCCCCCATATAGTAGCATATCACTAATCTATCTCTACAGTTTTATTATTGCACAATATTTCAGTTTAAAGGATTTGGCTTGTATCCTCTGGCAAGGAGAATTGCTGAATTTATGAAATATTATCCATCAACTTAGATAAATTTGTTCATTTTGCAAAGTTCTCTTTGCAAAAGAGTTAAGACAGAGGCATTTATGCTTTGTCTTATATAATTTTTCAGCATGTTAACGCATGGCTTACTATTTTTGAGTAGCCTTATGGAGATTATTATTAACTGTGGGTTTGTACTCTTTTTATATTCATTGATGCTTAGACCCCAAAGTTGGTAAAAATATCAAGAAACCACTCAGTCATTCATTTTAGTAAATACATGTGCATGAATTATAATTGTACATTAACTCATAAAGCCAGAAATTTCCAACAATAAAAAATTCTATTCACTGTCAAAAGAAAAGGAAGAATTCAATTGTGCTAGAGAGAGTCCTCCTGTTCATATCCTGCACCCTCTGGGGAGTTCTAGACATGGTATTTAAACGTGACTGTATTAACCAGCACTTTGTGTTCAAGAGGTGGTTTAGAGGTTTAGGGGTTACAGGGGTAGTGCTGGGGGGATGGATGGATTGGGTGATCCTGAAGGTCTCTTCCAATCTTGATGATTCGATGATTCTAGGACCCCCTCACTGCTTTTTCCCTAAGGAGAATGAAGCAGAAATTGAGATGACAGTGAGAAATAGTGCTCCAGCCCCTTTGCCAGTGCCCATGAGAGGACAAGAGCAACTTTGGTTTGATTTGTTCCAGCTAATACAAAATATAATATACTGCCAACTTTAAAAAACAATATCAGCAGACCTTCTACATAATAAAACATGATTGGACATCATATTTCTACACATAATTAATGGGCTTTCTTTTTGGAGCTTATTTTTACATGTAATCAATTAACATAGTCAATGAAAAATGAAATATTTGGAATTTTTTTAACCTAGAAATATTAATGGAGCAGCATCCCATGAAAACATCGAAATGATCACAAGCTTTCCATCCTCCAGAAGAATCCTAGAGAGCAGAATCTTAGCCCTTCATACCTTCATACGTCGAGACTTAGAATCCTAAATCTAAGCTTTTAAATCTATACAATGGAGTAAAAAAATGGATATGTGTTTACACAAATATGATATGAACTTCCTTGTCTAGTAATGACCAAAGACTGTTTTTTCACATGCAGTCCACATTATGTTTAGACTTGTAGTGACTAATGGGTTGATAGGCACTTACCGTTATCCTTCAAACTCAACAATAAGGTTAAGAGGGTGTCTTGGAGTGACTTTATGATATATCCCATATTCGTCTTCTCTATGCCAGGGAAAAAAAAATGAAAAAATGAATCTCGTGCTTTTGAAACTGAGTCCCAAGAGCAGAGAGGGAAAAAAAAACCCCAAACAACTAGCAAGAGAAATCTTTTCAAAACAATTCTACTCTTTCAAGGTCAATTTTGCTATGCTGCTGTGCAGTTTTGGTTTTGGTTTTTTTCCCGACGGCCTGGCTGAAAGCAGGGGAAAGACACTGGCCTTCTAGCTTTCCCAGTGAGAGTTCTGCCTGTTTTTCTTCGTAAGGAAGAGATTTGGACCTCTACATTTTCCTGGACTTTTTATTTCTTATTCTTCTCTCCTGCACTTGTTGGGACACCAGAGTGCCGAGACCTCACTGGGAGGCCTTTTCCACCAGTCTGGCCTGGGGGGGCCCCCCACGATTGGCCTGGGACTCTGGAGGGGACTCTGGGTCTTCCAGTCTTCTAGTGAGAGACCTCATTATTTATTGTTATATATATATTACTTAATGTTTAGTATTATTGTTTTCCTTTTGTGTTTGATAAATAATTTTTTTTTTCTCTTTCCCTTTCATTTTCCTTCGAGGAAATATTTCTTTCCTCAAACCTGGTGGGAGAGGGTGATTGCGGCCTGTTTTTATCAGAGAATATTTATCCCTCTGAATATATTTGCTCCAAACCAGGACAGAGGACTAGCAGGACTGAGAAACAACTGCTGTCATTTATCTTAGCTGCAGAATCAATTTTTAAATGAAAAAATTATCATGTGAATCACCGCTTTAAAGGAGGCGTTTTATACTCCGCTTTTCTTAAACTAATCTTCCAATTAGCAACTAATTAAACTAATTAAATTAAACTAATTAGCAACCCTACAAACAATATATTTTACACTCACAAATCTAACATCTGACAGATCTCAACATATCTTCCCAACATGCGTGCTTAGGAAAATTTTAAATTTTGAATAAATCACCACATAACAATTATCTTGAAAAAGGCTGAAGGAACAAAGCCAATCAGAGTTTTTTCTATTTTTTTTTCCTGCTAAGACCTCCAAACTCCTGATGGCTTCTGTATAATTAACTCCTTAGAATTTTAGTTTAGAGCTGACCTAAAGTGTTCATTTACAATATTATGCAGTGCCAACAGATTATTTCATTGCAAAACAAATTACAAAACACATCTAGTTGGATTTTTTTTGTGCCTTTCATAAGAAAACCTGAAGTGTAATGTGTAAAAAAGAGGATAAGAAGTTTTTGTGATACAGATCTGAAAGCAGAAAATATCATTAAAAACGAGCACATTTGAAACGTGATTAATACTTCCCCTATGAGCTCACAAAACTAAAAATGCAAAGAACTATATGGGAGAAAATACTCTACATTTCCTTCAGGAGCTCACCTCCAGATCACTCTTAAAACTCATAGACGTCAATTATTCAGCATTGTTTTTACCAACTTGTCATCAATTAGCATTTCATGGTGTCCTATAACCTTCACTAAATCACTAGATCTCTATATTACTTGTGCATAATATAAATAAAATATAACAGATATGTGGGCAGAATGGTTCTGTTGCATCCAGACAAGAGGTTAAGTATGAGTTAGCTTATTTGTAATTTCATAACTTATAGATAAATAAGACCAGCATGCAACATAGCTATTTTCAGTCTCACATAGGTAAATGTAGAATGAAAATGACACAAAGAGTAAATTTATTTATTTTTTTCTCTTGTCTTACTACATAATTTATTAGGCTGATGCTGCTCATTGTGTTTCATACTCCATCATTTTTCTGTGTGAAGTCTCTTACAATTTAAAATGAAAAAAAATTCTATTTCATAATTTCATACCCAAACATTAATATTCAAATCAAATATGGTGCTATTGTTGGGCTTCAGGAAGAAAAAAACTTT
Organism: Calyptomena viridis; assembly: GCA_013390005.1. Lineage (NCBI taxonomy): Eukaryota > Metazoa > Chordata > Aves > Passeriformes > Eurylaimidae > Calyptomena > Calyptomena viridis. Next base: position 74,012 of record WEIV01021029.1, read on the forward strand.
TATGCTGAGCACAATGAAGAAGTGATAGGCATTTCTGTTATCTCATTCATTAGTCATTCTGGACAGTTAAGAAAAGTTGTTGCCTCCAATATCAGAGCATTTTACTTTCAAAAGATTAATTTAAACTTTACTATATACTGAATTGCAGCAAACTATTTATATATTTATATATATATATATTTATATTTATTTATATATTTTTATATTTATATATTGAGTCTGCCAAAATAGTTATTTACATTTTTTCTAAAGGAATAAGTAATAGTCACACTGCTGTAACCAGGAGTCTGATATGTGATAAGCAACATATTCTGGTTCTGTGGGAGGATGATCACCTATGTCAAACTGTGCACTTGTCTCATAAATTTGTAATACATTTTTGGAAATTTCTAAAGCAGACAGGAAAGAGGAGAATTCTTATGACTGGCTTTGCAAATCTTTTACCTTCAGCTCCTATCTCCATCACTTCTCTGCATAACTCCCCTTCTAATTTAAACCTGCCCCTTGTTTGTTCATTCAGAGACAACTTCCAAATTTCTTCGGTGATAATATCAGCATATAAAGTCAAGCACAGGTATTATATCACTAAGCACAGCTACTGTATCAATCCTAGACATCATTTTATAAGCTCTGAGCAGCCACATTTCTCACTTGCATAGTGGAGAGTAACATCACACAAAAAAGTTAAGGTTTGACAATTGTAAACTTGCTTACGCCTTCTGAATTTTCAATGGAGTCTATCATTTTCCTTCATAAAATGACAGCAAAAAACCAAACTATCAGCAAATATTTGATTATTATGGTTTTTCTATCTTCAGCATTTTTCTACATTGTACTTTTTAAAACACATATAAATGTAAAATAATTATTCAATGAATATATGTATTAATCCAACAAAATATTTAAATAAAAAAACACAAAAACTTCATGAAGTTTAAGTATCAAAACATATGTTTGATATGCTTAAAAAGTAATTTTATAAAAAAAAAAACCCTGTGAAGATTCTAAATATTCCTGTTCATCTAAATTATTATAACATCAATAAACTCTTAGCATATCAATAACTTCCTATTTGTAAGCTAGCACCCAATTCATTCAGTCAGAAGTGAGTGAAACATCAGATTTAGATGGATGGCAACATAAGGACTGTAGGGAATGAACAGGCTTGTGGAACACCAGCTGTATCTGACTCCTTCCCTTTCATGTTTCTTCTGCCTGAGTCTCCACCCTTTCCTGCTAGGTCCCATCCAAGCTGGTCCTCATGCCAAAGACATCTCTTTCATGTCCCAAATCTCAAGCTGCCTCCTGACTTTCTGGAGAATTCACAGATTTGCTTCAAGACTCAGGTTTTGAAGAAACAAACCGACAGACATATGGAAATTATTCTGCTCACCTCTGTGGATCAACCAGCAAACTGAGCCATCATATATTCTGCTTGTGGGGGGAAGGCAGGGTGAATAATTAGCTGCTTTAGCTTAGCAGAGTCATTCCCTTGTGACTTTAAAAGCTTGAACTGTAAACCCCGTTCTTTAAGATTAAGTCTCTTTTTATCACTGTTAAAATCACCCCTGGTATTATAATTAAAACGTTGGAGAAAAACCTACAACTTTTGAGCATGCACTGTTTTGCTTTAGCACTGATGTTCCTTTACCTTGCCCTAACTGTGTGCACATGTATGCACACACACTTGTACACACTGAGGAGAAATAAAGGAGGATGGCACTGAAAATCGGAGCATTTGTACATGTTTGGATTCATACTCAGAACAACTGGAAGATGACGAGATTCACCCCTCTGCTGGGTATGGTCATTGCAAGAGCACATACTGTTCCTGGCACCAGCTTGGATGTGCCAGCAGCATGAGGAGACCTCTGTAAGTAGTAGGGGCATGGGACAGGGATGGAGTGCCTGAGGCAATGCCTCCTGCTTCTTCGGAAGACAATTCTCTACACAGATGACAATATCTTATGGGTAAGAACTAACGTATTTTATCTGTAGCTACTGTCTCTAGTCATTAGTGCAGAACTGGACCAGTAAGTGGAGTTCTTTCTTCAGTACAAGACAACAAATTTAGCACAGAGAGCTTATTTGGGTCCATGTTTAACTCCAGCCATCCATGACCTCCAGAACGTCCTTCTGATGCTGCTAAGATTTGAGCTGATCCAAAGCTTGCAGGTATGTGATTTTTCTTAGAAAAAAAACTGCACAACTGCTCGAGTATTAAATCACAACTATTGTGTATTGAAGGACGCTGGTGCAATTTATTGGACAGAAAGACCTCTTTAAGATTCTCAAAAAGCCTTGAGTAGTTTGCTGAATTGGTAGAAAATATCTAGCATAGCTGTGACACACTCGATCTTTCTGCAAAAATGAAAGGGAAGAGGTTAGATTGTGCTGAGAGCCCCTTCAGGCAGATTTTGGTATGTAGAGTGGGTACAACTTGTACTATCATCTTTGGATCACAGGGGCACAGCTCATCAGATTGAATCCTCAAAGGGGTGGCATTTCTAGAGATTTAGGATGTTTTGCCCAGTTTATGTCTATTTCTAGTGGAATCAAAGGCTACTATTCTGACCTTCTCCATTTTCTGTATAATGATTTTTTTTTAGTTTTCAGCTTTTATTTACTGTTTCTTCACAGATTAAAAGTATGACTTGCATGAAGGCACAAGCACTCTGCTAATAAATATTTCTGGCATTTATGTTTTATGAGTAGAATGTGTAATTATATTACTCTCACTGTAAATAACTTAAGCGCTGATGCTTTTATGATGGAAATGAATTCAGAAGACTGAATATTTATGAATTAGTATCTTTCCTCTAAGAGAATATGACAGCAATGAAAACATGCAATTACCAGAAATACCTATAATGATTAAAATGGTAATTAATGACAGCCCCTCTTATTAGCATAAAATAAAGCAAATTACAGATAAACCTATATTTAAAAAAAAAAAAAAAAGAAACCACAGTTCAAAGGAAGAAAGCACTTACAGACTGCTAGTCTGTTTGTCAGCGACAGGTGGTGCAAAATACCTGGAACAGGAACAAATCCTTCCTTACCTTTCGCAGAAGGGCATAGAGCTATTTCCAGAGGGGAAAAAGAAAGACATTAAAACAGCGTCCGAGTTTAAAATATGAAATAATTTCAAGTAGAAAGCCAGTCTCTTTGCCTTCCTCACAAACACATTTGTGATGTTTATGTCCAAATTTTGCCGACACTGGCATCTGGAGGCAGAATCAATGTCTTGTTGTGCACTGAATCAGGAATTTAATTTACAATAAAAATTACATGTTTTCATTTTAACTCAGAGTTTTGAGCTGCTTACAGCTTCCCCAAAACAGAGACACATAAATCACACATCCAGACACCTATGGCAGGCATGCTGCCTTTGCTCAAAATATTTAGTAATGTCATCAAGAAAGCCTTTCCTAAAAGGTGGAAACTTATGCACAAACTCAGTAAGCCAAAGTAACTGTTATTAAAGACTCCTAAAGAAACCATGAGAAAAATCTTACTTTTTTTTTCTTGAAATTAAGATGTTCAAAAAATGTATTAGTCAGCGTATATCAAAAAATTCTAGGAAGCAATTTTCTTAAAGTTTTAAATGTAATGGCTTCCAGGGTGGCAATAAAAGTTTCAGAAAGCTGTGAGACTTAAGATAGATGCAATCAAAATATCCATTTAAACTTCATCACAGGTTTTCATACAATAAAGGAAGTTTCATTTTTAGTGTAGAGTAAACACAGCTGCCTTGATTAATTACTGCAGTTGTCAGGTGAATTAAAGCTGCTGAATTGTTCAGTATTTGGGGATGCAATTCTAAAAACTAGAAAATATTAAATATTTTCTGTGTAACTTGAAATTCTTTTCCAATTTCTCCAGTCTCTTACACCACATGGGTTGGTGAGCAGTCCTGCACATGACTTTTAGGCCACAGAAAATTAATGTGACAAAGAAACCAGCACAAGTCAAACAGATTGACAATTTTTTGTTGTTGCAGAATTTTCTTGGGAGAAATCAAACACCAACTCTGTGACTTTCACCTTTCAGAAGAAATTTTCTGCAGGGCAAAGTGTTTACATTCAGTCCAAAACATGAAATTTCTCCTTATGCTCTTAAGTAATACTTGGATGCTCTTGTATAAGGCCATGCCTACCACTAAACATGACTAGATACAAAACCCAGTCCATCTACTGTCACACCTAGAGACAATTGAAAGACACAGAAAATTGGAGAATTAAATATTGGACCTTTGCATTGTGTTTATCTCATTAAGCTCTTGAAAAAAATACATAGGTTCAGTGCCTTTTAAGTTTTTGTGTCACAATTCAAATGAGTAAATAAATCCTCTGACCATCATCTTTCTTTTGGGTGTAAGTGACCAAAGAGTTAGTCTGACAAAGATTCTTGGACAATGTGAGGCTGAATTTTGTGAAACCAAAAAAGGGGAAAGCCAAATGCAGATTATTGAATGAAATACTTTGTCTCTGTCCAGAGTCCTGAACAAAAACCTCAGAGAAGTGTTCAGAAAAAGCACATATTGAATTATGTAATGAGCATAAAAGTTATGTCAAAGCTGGATCCTAAATTTAGCTGCTAACTGTATTCTATGTTACCTACTAACTAGCCTAACAAGTCCTAGTTTCGAGTTGGAAACTCGGGGTTTTGATTTTCTCCTCTTTTACGCTGAAGTAAACACCCAAACCATCCAGTGGCTGATTGAGATGCTGAAAGGAACTGGCAGCATCATCCTCTGGAGCTTCAGGTTTGCATCTGTGGGTCATAACAAAGATGAAACTAAGCTGGGAAAAAACCAAACTTCTTCTTTATACAAGACTCTATGTCAGTAAATTGAAATAATTCATAGACACCCAAAACACTAATCTTTTTATTTCCATTCCAGCCTTAGGTAAACTTCTAATAATTACATCATCCTTAAAATGCACTGCATAATACTCAAGTGCATCTATGTGACTTCAAGATCTCCAAGTACTGCATAACTCCCAATTGATATCAGCCTGTCAGGTATGTCAGATGTCAGAAGGTGCACTAAATGCATGGGCAAATATAAACTCAAAGATCTATTAAAAACACACATGAAAAAAATCTGCAACTTCTCCTGTCGTATGCTCTTTGTCCACAGGAAAACTTTAGATAGTGCTATAATGATTCAAAATCCTCATTCTACACAGTTTTGTGGTCTTCATTTAATAAATTATTCTCTGCCCAGAAAACACAAAATTTAATAGGCTGGTTTACAAAATGATAGGTATATCATTTAATCAACCAAATCAGGAAACTGAGCTAAATTATATGTTGTAACAGGTTCAAAAATCTTGGCTGAAGATTTCACTTTGGATAAAAGTACTTTAAATAATTTTCAGAGAAAACTAATTGTGATAAAGAAAATTTTTGCTTGCTGCATTGCTTCTTTTTCAAACTAGTATTAAATCACAGGTGGGCAACAAATTTCCTGCAAGCAAGTTGAAAAGTTGTGAAATATTTTCAGATAGCTGCAATGGAACACATTTGAGAGATTATGCTACCAGAAATTCATTAAGTACCTGAAATTTTCTGATAGTTTCTCAAATACCTTGGTAATTCACTTAAGTCTAGACTTCTGCTTGTATAAAAATTTAACCTGTTTCTTCTTGAAATACATTTTTCTTTATAAACTAGGATAAAAAAATGTTATCTTTCATTTTTGCTTGCTTTTCAACATGATTGATGCAGACCTTTAATGTGTTAATTTTATAATATTCATTCATATTCTAGTAGATAGTCTTGTTAAGAAAGATGAACAGCATCAAATAGCCAACAATGAAGATCTGAACTACCCACCTTCCCCACCCACTTCTCATCAGGAAAGCATCCATTAGTGAAATTATTAGTACTTTTGATTTCTGAATCTTGTATGAGATAGTATTTACAAGGAAACTGGAAGCAGAACTAGAACCAGAACTGGGAAAAGAAGACTGAGAAAAATCTAATAACTAATTTAAAAAATTGCAAAGTATCTATGAAAAATTTCCCTTCCCTTTAAAGAAATTAAATTTTACTTACTTTTTATATTCACAATACTATAATACCCAGTAAACATGCCTTATCTCCTCTTTTGAACAGATTGTGCAGCGTTACACAGGTTTCAGAGTACTGTTGGTATTTCCAGTCTATAGGCATGATGTGTGCACAGCGATGGAAGTCATAACTAAACAGCACTTGGGCAGAGAAATCTTACACCTGAGATAAGGGCACTCAGACAGGTGCTCAAACCCATAAGTAGACCATGGCTCAAAACTGTGCTGACCCACTGGCCCCATCACTCCCAATTCCAGTCTGTGTCCTTTCAAGAGCTCCCATAGCCTATTGGACTGGCATGGACTGTGTCTGACTTAGGTGCAAGAAAATGCTATTGCAGGGAGGCACAGAACTACAGCATGATGAAACAGCAGTTTGTAAGAGCTTGCCGACAGTTGCCAGCTAATAACTGTGGTACAATTAGTACATGTGCACACTGTTACCCACATCCTGCCTGCTCATCTCATCAGCAGATCAGACAGCTGTGCCTCCCACTTCCAGACAGCTGCTGCAGAGAGTTCCAGCACTGCAAAGCAGGATTCTGTGGAGCAAAATGTGTGTATTCACAGCACTTGAAATACATTCCTGGTGGGGATGTGACACACAATTGAAAACTCTATTCTCAGTGGAAACATGTCCCTCTAAAGCAAGTTGAGCAGGCCTTAGCTGAGGATATGAACTGATGTGTTTGATTGACAGTGAAAACCTGGCAAATAGGCCAGATGAAATGCGTTTATCCCTAATGAGTATTGTCTTGAAACATCCTACTTTTGGAGCTATAGCTACCTGTTGTGACTTAACCCCAGCCAGTAACTAAGCATCACCTTAGTTAGGTGCTCACTCAGTCCTCTGTGTGGTAAAACTCATGGGCTGAGACAACAGCTTAATAAGTAAAAAAAAAAAAAAAAAAATTGTTTTTATGGGATGTGGGGTTTTGTGTTTTGTTTTGTTTTGTTTTTTTCTGAAAGGACAATGAGAGAGAGGAATAAAACCCAGAACAGATATGTGATGCCCCATCCACTGACCAATGTTCAGCCCAGCTCTGAGCAGCGAGCAGCCCTTCCCAGCCAACCCTCCTATTTTATATACATATATATATCTATATGTATTTTCTGGTGTGGAATATGGAATATCCTTTTGCCTAGTTCAGATCGGGTGTCCCGCTCCCTATGCATTTCCTCACTGGCAGAACATGGGACACTGAAAAGTCCTTGATTTAGGGTAAGCACTGCTGAGCAACACCAATACACCAGTGTGTTATCAGCATTATTCTCACAGCAAGTGCAAAACACAGCACTGTACCTAAGCTACTAAGCTTAGGTATACCAGCTACTGAGAAGGAAATAACTTTATCCCAGCTGAAACCAGGACACCTTCTTATGCATCTGGTAAAATGTCCCCGTGACTTTCTCCAGCCTCAGCTAAAGTTAGGCTACAGGCTTGGTGACTGTGGAACAGACAAGGTAGCTGCTGCAGTTTTGTGCAAACAAGATGTAAAAAACCACTGTTTTTCTAGGAATCCCAAAGAAATGTTCTGCCAGGGTCACTAGAGAACAGGCCTGTCTCAAGAACTGGCACTATTCAGAGTCCAAGACAGATCCCTTCCTTGCCTGCACAACTTTTGTGCTAAACATTGCACTATCCCATCCAAGAGCTCCATAGGGAATCTTGCCAAGAGCCAAACACTGTTCACATACAAGGGTAAAGCAGCATGACCTTAGGAGTCTGTAGCTAATTATACAACTTAGGAAGAAATGCTTAACAGTGTGAGGGGACCAATATAGCTGAACCAAGTATAGTAGGATTAAGGGTGATTATAAATCAGGTATAACTGAAAATCAGACATAACTGAAAATTCACTTCTCTTTTTTTTTTTTTATCATCTTGAACCTACATCCCAAGTTACTGAGAAAAGCTGAAAGTAACTGTTGAAAAGTAATGTAAAATAGGACAAAAAAGATTATGATTTTTTTCTTTCAGCTCAAACCTTCAGCTTTAAAGCAACTGTTTTTTTTTCAAATTTCATTCCTTTTCTGATGAATCTTCACCTTCCTCCCCATCCCTACCCGATATCCACACATAAATCCATTTGGAAACATTTTAGTGCAGCTTCTTCCTTGCCACTTGCATTCCTTGGAAATCTACTCCTAGCAAGAAGGCTAGAATGGCCATCCAAACAAAATACAGCATATTAAAAAGGTCGAAGTACTACAGCAAAATAGAATAAATCACAGAACATAATATGCATTAAAATTCTGACACCTCTTCGTCGTGACCAAAATTGTAACTAGAGTGAGAAATTATATGGAATTAGCTTCTTACTGATACGCTCTGAAAACTGTAATTTCATGGTGCCTGAATGTCATTTTCAGAACCTTCTGCCTCTCTGCAGTCCTGTAGACATGCATTCAGCTATCATCTGGGGCACTTGAAATGAAAGTGAGAGTAAAGGAGAGATACATAAATGTTTTACTTGGAGCAAGAAGTCATGCTAGTTTTCAAAATTACAGTAATCTTTTAGTGTTGTTCCTACTGAAGTCAGAAATCTTCAGGAGATGCCTGATCTCTTCCTGTAGGATGTACATTATTAAGTCTCATCTGAGACTGAAAAATGAGAGAACATTATGCTGTAGGAAAAAAAGTAGATCTCAATGTTAGAATTGATTTGCCTCATGTTGCCTCCTTTCTGTTCAGGCCAACAGGGCAAATAGGACAGAACAGAGTCAATCCAACTCGTGAAATCTAAAAGCATGATGTGGATGACTCCTAAATCCTTTAACTGATGATATGAGAGCTGAAGTATTAAATGACCAGCAGTAAATCTCTGTTTTTTTAAGGTGGTGCACTTTTGAAGATCATTTGATTTAATTAAAGCACACAAGGAGAATTACTTTGCTGGCATCTTGTTGATTTAGTTGACCTGGGTTAATACATTTAATGAGTTATGGTTTGTTTACTTTTTTCCTTGTTTTATGACTGTCTTTCACTTCTTTTGCCTCATGCTCTTTGTATTAAAGAGGCAAGGAATTGACATCAATATGACTATCCCTGAATAAATGGTTCGTTAAAGGCTCTCAGCACTTCTTTACACCTTTGCTTGGCGAGTACAAAAGGATGGAGGTGAGTCCGAGGTGAAATATGTATTCTCTAACCTCTCAGAAAGCAGGTGGGGCCTGAAGAAGTTGGATTTCTCTAGAAGCGTAACAAAGAGATCAAGTGTTAGCATTGGGTCTTGAAAATCACAGAGCCTGAAAGACTTACAAACACAAAGAAAGCTGGAATAGGAGAGAGGAACAGAGAGGACAAGAGGCAGAATATACGAGTTTAGGCATCCCACCCTGGTTGCACGGTGCTCCTGCTGCTGGATGGGAGCTGGCTCACACACAAACTGCTGGGAGGAGAGGCGGAGGAGGTCAGGGACCTCTTCCGGAGGAGACATAATCTCTCTTATTGTTACAACAAAAAGGCTACTGTAATGGAAGACAGAAGGGACTTTGTCAGTGCAAAAAGCAAAAAGAGAAAAAAGTAAGCGAACCAGATTGGGAGGAAGAAAATAACACTCTGTGTGTTGGGTCGCAGTGGTAGCGAGGGGAGTTTCATTGTCTGTGATGTGGTGCATGGGAGGTACAATGCAATCTCTTCAGTGTAGGCTGAAACCTTTGCTATTCTGTTACATTAGAAAGTACAGAAAGAGAGTATGGAAACAATTTAGTTTAGTGGGAGTGCTGAATGGCATGAGTAAGAAAGTTCCTGTATTCTATAGTAATTCTTGTTGTGAAATTTGCTTTATTTTGATGAATATAAGATATTTAAATGTTGAATGAAAGACTTTAGCCCATAGATTATTCTACATATAAAGGAAATAACTTTTAGTTAAGCAAAAAACAAAAGTAAGTCAAAACTGACCAATTTTGAACACAGCCAGATATATTGTTTCTTTTGGGCATGTTAAATCACAGAATGATTTGGGATGGAAGGGACCTTAAAGATGATCTCATTTCAACCACCTAACATGGGTAGGGACACCTAATGCTCAGTTACCTCAAGGTTTTCTTAGGGGCATTGTTTTCTACATCTAAATTTCCCTAGCTTTGGTAATTCTTAAGCATCTAATCTAAAAGAGTAATCCTACTGAGAAATAATACTCAACAGTTTTAAAGGCACTGTATGGCTTTGTCTCTTCAGTAGAGGGATGTGTCACACTGCAAAATAAACTGATGCAGAGCTGGGATTTGTGCAGAGGCATATGACCATCCTGCCTTTGCCTCAGCCCACTCAGATGCTGGAAAGGATACAGCCTGTACCTAGCCCAGAAAACCCCAAACCCCACATGAGCCTCGCACTACTGAGCAAAGATTTCCTTTGCATTTCAAACTCAAAAGAAATGTGATCATGTAATTAAATAGTTGTCAAGAACTATTTACTTAAAAAATTAATTTGAACTCATTTGTCTCATGTGTTGCCAGTAAAAGTAACATGTCAGGAAAAATGCCAGAACAGAGGGGTATTTTATAATTTTTTTTTTTTTCTGGTATCCATCTGTGTCTATTCTTCAGCAGTACAGCTTATAAGAGGTCACATTATCCTACATGATTTTCCTCAGTTATTACATTCAAGCAGACTACAAATCACTTGTTTCATTTCAGATTACAGTTGCTTTGTTCTAAAGAAGATTTTCAGAAAAACCTCACTACAAAATGTATTGCTTTTCAATAGAATCTATAGGCTATTTATCAAAACCACATAAAAAGGGTAAACCACAATCATAAAAAAAGATGAAGAAAAGCTTTGCAATCTGATGTCCCAAAGGTATGATTATCTCCTGATAACCATATCTCTCTCTTCTGCCTTATTGCTAATTAAATTAATTAATTAAGGAAGTCTTTCCCCAAGTGGACTTGATTTAATATGCTGTATGTAATTAGGAGCTCTTGGAAATGAGATGATTTCTCCCTTTTTTTTTTTGTGGCACAGAAAGCTCTCACAAACTTTGCAAACACAGTGAGTGCTCAGGCTTCTCTTTTGGTCCAGGGAGAGCCCAAATATCACTGGTGGTTCTGGTCACACTGCTGTGGCAGAGATGGTACCACCACAAAATATACCCCAATGCTTTTATCCACTGCCACCTGCTCATCAGTAATAGAAAGTCGGTATGTATTTCTGAAAAAGAAATTAAAAAATAATTAAATGCCACGATAGGAAAGAGCTAAACTGTTTTTCTTAAATGCTGGTAGTATCTATTTTAAAAGGTACCTTTTTTTCCCGCTTTGCCAAACATGTTGGATACAGATCTAATTAAAAATGCTCATCTTTACTATGTTTGTGTGATTGAGTCTATTTCAAAATGTAAAAATAATAATAATATTAATTTCACTAGGTAAAGAAATTATGTATATGTGTAAAATAAATATATAATATTTATATATACTTATAAAATAAAAATGTCTTGCAGATCAAACACTACAAATACCAAGATGCACATCTTGTTAGTAAAAGACTCCAGTCCTTATTACTCGCAAATACCACTATGAATTAATTTTTATCAATAAACCTGCAGTTCATATTGCATTATTTATGCTGTATTGCCTCTGTACTTTGACTAGATGAACTTACATATTTTAACATACAAATTAAAGATGGGGTAACTCTTTATGTGAGTCACATGAAAATAATATTTACTTAAGTCTGTGAGACAATAATTTTAGTACAATGAGATCAAGATACATTGGAAAAAAATATTTGCAAATAAAGATTTTAAATCTGTTTATAAAATGAAATGTTATTAATTGTTAACATTCTCTATTGTATTCACCAAAAATGTTACAAGTAGATATTGAACAGACAAGAAAACCACTTTAAAAATCCACTCTAAGGCCTTGCATTAGAACTTATACCACAGGGATGTTTTGGGGTTTTATTCCACCGACCACATGGGTTAACAAGTCAAAAGCTGAAATGCAGAATAATGAAAAGACAGTTGTGAGCATTATGGGAAGAACACTGTAAGCAGGATACATACACTATAATATTAGTGTCTAATAGTATTTATTCACAGAAGGAAGAAAAAGAGTCATTATGATTAAGGACAATGAGACAGTGATCCAGGCATATTTGTATGAGGTGACCTGAACAGCTTCCAAATTTAAATGAATAACAAAGAAATCCGTATTAAGAGTAGACACAACTGCTATGGGGATGATGCTGCAGCCGTGGAAATCTGTACAGAGATTGTGTGGTGGGTTGACCCTGACTGGACACTGAGTATCCACACCATCAACTCTGTCACTCCCCTCCTCAGTTCGACAGAGGAGGAAAAGTTTAACAAAAGCCTCGTGGATTGAGAGAAGGACAGGGAGAGATCCGTCAATTACCATCATGGGCAAAACAGATTTGACTTGGGAAAATCAGTTTATTACCAATAAAATCAGAGTAAGATAATGAGAAATAAAACTGAATCTTAAAACAGCTTTCTCCCAACCCTCCCTTCTTCCAGGGTTTAACTTCAATTCTGAATTCTCTATCTCCTCCGCCTCTTAATATACATTATCCCAGAGGCACACTACCTTCATCACTATTGGCCTCGGCCTTGGCCAGTGGCAAGTCCATCTTGGAGCCAGCTGGTATTGACTCCTTTGGACATGGGGGAAGCTTCTGGCAGTATCTCACAGAAGCCACCCCTGTGGCCTTCTCTGGTACCGACCTTGTCACATAAACTTAGTACAAAAACACAGAAGAACTGCCCACAGACCTGCCAAATTTTGTGAAAATAACCCTTTAGCATAAATTACAAGTCAGGAATTTGAAGGAATATGCTTTGTTATTGCCAGAGATATTCTAGATTATAGATTCATCTCTTAGTATCACAGAAAATGCAAAAGTTAACTAACAATAACTAGAGTAGCTTTGAATTTGGGGGAGAGGAGAGGCAGACACTGATCTCTTCTCTGTGTTGACCAGTGACAGGTCCTGTTATCAGTGTGGGGAGGTTTATGTTGGATATTAGAAAAAGATTCCTCACCCAAAGGGTGGTTGGCCTCTGGAAGAGGCTCCCCAAAGAAGTGGTCACAGCACCAAACCTGCCAGAGTTCAAGAAGTATTTGGATGATCCTCTCAGGCATAGGGTGTGACTCTGGGGGATGGTCCTGTGCAGAAGTAAGGGTTGGACTGGATGACCCTTGCGGGTCCCTTCAAACACAGCATATTCTGTGAGTCTGTGTGTTTCTGTGATTCTGTGAATTTGTAACTGTATTATTAGATCAGTCATTCTATTCATAAAGTAATTTATTTTCTAGAGTCACACCCCACACACACACCTAAATACACTACAGAGGCAGAGACAATGTCCAAGCAGATGGTCAGGCACGTTTTTCCATTGCTCAGACTGCCATTGCTCAGATTGCGTTATCATCTACCTCTGACCTCCTCCTCTGCCTGCTCACATCTTCCTCAGATTTATTCCAGGATGCCTGATATCCTAATACCTGCCAGCAGCTGCCAGTGATAAAACTTCAAGTGCCAGAGGAGACTGTTTCTGCTTTTATTCAAACATGTTTAATTTTGCCTCCAAAAGACCGGGATGCGGAACTCTTGGTACTAAAGCACGGGCAGATTGTCCATGCCTAAAAAAGGAACTTTAAAATCTGAGCATTTTAAAGGAAATATCAAGATGAAAAGGGTTTTTTTTAGTGCCATTTTCAAATAGCAATTTCATGCTTTTGATAGACTACTGACTGCCCAGAGACACACAATCCTCCACTCCCCAGCATAAATGTAGTGCCAATTAGAGCTGGGAAAAAGATTTTGAGGTTGCCAAACAACATAACAATAAAAAATATTCCTTTCCTGTGTGTGAATAAAGCTTTTCCCTTTGAATTTTTTCAAGGAAAAAGAAACCTAGGGGAGGATGTACATTTCTCCCTCCAAAATCATTAGTGATGAGCTGATGACTCCAGCTTCAGTGACCATTCCTTTTTGTTAAGTGTACACAACAACTCCTCCAAACAGGCTGCATTCAATAAATGTAACAATAAAATAAACGAAAAAAAATCTAGAGACCTTTTTCAGTGTGCTCTTCAGCAGCAAGGGGTTCTTTCCCAGTGAAATCCTTATTGACATTACTTATAAACTGCTCAATAATGCCAGAGCAGTATTTCCACCTATGTTTCATAAATCAGAAGGGTTCTGAACCCTTCTGAAGCTAACCTGTAGCTGAAAAGAAATAAGGAAAATAATCAGTATTCATTGTCGTAGTATTTGTGTTTCTTTATTAAAAATTCAACTTTTTAATTAAATATTTGGGGAAGGGAGATGCTTACTGTTTCAAGCAACAATAAATATTCCTGCACAAGAAGCCTTGAAAAAAACAAACAACAAAAAAAATGGACACATACATTACAGTGTTTGAAATATCCTTGTGCTGTGCATTAGAGAACTTCCCCAAAAAAATGTCCTTGAGGGATTTTCCTCCTACAGTATGGATTAGTGTGATACAGATATGGGAAAATAAACCCAATTCTTATACCTTAAAACCACAAAACAGAATAGAAACAAGAAGTTAGGCAGAGCTGAGAGCAAGAGGGCGGGATAACTGACAAGCAGTTGTGGCTTGCAGATGCTACTACTACACAGAAGAAAATTCCTCTTTAAGAGGAATAATCTCTAAGATTATTCTCAGCTACTTAGGACTTGTATGTCATACATTGGGGAATATAATTCTTTACTTTTTATGTGTATGAAAAGGTCCTGGAGGCTAAGATGCACTGCTATGCATCTGCTAAGACTGAAAAGTCGTCACTTTGGAATGTCATTTATGAAGTTCGTTAGTTACTAAGATCAATAATTAGAAATATCCTGGGATAGAACAAAAAGACTATGCCAAGAAAAATTCCTGATTTGTTTTCTAAGGACCTTTGGTACAGATGCCATCACTTTGGTGACACTTTTTGGTACTTGGGACTCCGAGAGAAATCTCATTCTATTTCCAGGTGGGTTTATTCAACCTCTCTTTAGCTGTAGAGATCTGAGCGGGTCCTCAGTGCTCATTGACCCCCAGAGCCCGCACAGGCACAAGGGGCTGTGCCAACAGCCTCCAGAGATGAGGAACACCCCAGACTACAGCACCATTTCCCACCAGAGGGCACTGCAGGCTGAGGCAACGAGTCCCTAAGGGGAGTTAAAAAAATACCAAAAATCCCCCCAAATCCAACAACAACCCAAAACCACACCAAAATCGAACAAATGAAACCCAAAACAAACAAACAAACAACAACAACAAAACCCACAAAAACAAAACATAAAAGCAAAAACCAACCAACCAAAATACAAAGCCAAAATCCCACCAACACACACAAAGCTAATCTCTGTCCAGACTGAAGATAAGGATTTCCAAACCAGCCAAGAAAGGCAGTTGGTAAATAGCTCAGACATTCCCCAAGCTCAAAAACGCTTACTAGGGATTGTATTTATTTATCTTTAAATGCTTTAAATACAATAGAGAGGAGCTGCAGGAGTCAGTGTTTCAGCAACAGGATTCAGATAATCTCACTTTGGGATCAACTGTTGGAGTGTGACAGGGGTCAATCCAATCACATATAACCAGTCCCTGCTTACTGACCAGAAATCAACTCTGGATTTTGTGGTCTGCGTGCAGGAATTTGACAGATGTCAGTGACACTGGAATAATGTGGCAATATCAATAAAGACAGCAAGAACCACATTGGTAAGGACCAAAAATCGAAAACATAGTCAATCTGCTTCAAAAATTTCTCGGGGGGCTACTGAACTCTTCCAGCAGTACCCAGGGAAGAGCGAGAGCTGATATTTTTCTAAAGCTCTCAGTGCCTGCACTCAACTCCTTGCATGAAGACTCCCACCAATCACCCCAGTTTTAGCACCTCTTATAGACACGGAATTCAGAAGGAACATCTGAAATATCAGAAAAATGGAGGATCAAAAGAATGCATTGAATAACTAAAATATCAGTGTTTTCTTATATAAGGAGTGGGCTCAGGGAACATTAACAGCCACCAGCCATAAGACCAAGCATATCTGCTCCAAGCTTCCTTATATCCTAAGATAGGACAAGAGCTTAAACTGAAAGAGGTAAGGTTGAGATAAGATAATAGAAAGAAATTCTTTACTATGAGCGTGGTGAGACACTGGAACAGGTTGCCCAGAGACGCTGTGGAAGCCCCATTCCTGGAAGTGTTCAAGGCCAGGTTGGATGGGGCTTTGAACAACCTGGTCTTGTGAAAGGTACCCCTGTCCTTGGCAGGGGACCTGGAACTAGATGGTGCTGAAGGTCGCTTCCAACCCTGACCATTCCATGCTTCTACCAATATTAGCAATAATTTCTGTGTGTGTGTGCATATGTTGATGTGCAATCAGCATATCTGATCTCACATACACTCAAGAGGAATCAGAAGCAGTGAAATAACATGCCATCAAGCAATGCTATGTGCACTTTTCCTACTGACCTAAATTGTTCCTCCAAGTTCAATTTCTAACATCAGGGAGCTGTTCATCCTGCACCAGGCTCTGTGATAGTAAATCATCCTAGTGGAACTGCACCAATCACATAAACCATCTTCTGGAAATGTGTGTGACTCTCTCCACTGAGCTGTGGCCACAGGGAGAGACAGATTAGATTCATTATAGAATCATTAATTAATTAATTAGGTGGGTTTAAATTTAGTTAAATTAGCATTTTTCCCCTGGAATGGTACTTTGTTGATGATATCTGTATATCCAAGAAAAAGAGTGCTTGGATGAGTGCTGTAAGTTATACAGTGAAAATTACTAGATAAATTATATATTTACCTCTCTGTCACATTGCCAGAGAAAGGACAAGGAAATAAATGGTGTGGTTCTCTATTGTCTTTTCCCTATGGCTACGTTTTCAAGCTAAACATGTAAAAATGAACTAGTTATTTTGTATTTATGTTTACATACAGAATTTCCTCTCCCAGGAGTGTTTTGCTTATAGTTGAGCTGCAAAAATCTTTTGGGAGGACAAGTGTTACAGTGCTAAAAGAAACCAAATGACATTTGAAGAAATTCTTTGAGGGAAGGTAAGGGCAAGAGGGAAATATTTCTTTCCAGGGACCAGTCATAAAGGGTATCCATAGTGAAAGATATCACCAAGGTAGGTGAGAGAAAAGGAAGACTCTTGCAGAGACTATAAAGGCAAATTGAAGGGAGGAATCAAGGAGAAAACTGAATGCTGAGGAATCTTCGAAAATTGCTTATGCATAGGTCTATATATGCATATATTTTACCTTCCTTAATTATTTCTTTGAGTTATTAAGCACGTGAACTGCAAACACAGCTGAAGAAACTACCAGAACTATACTTTTATACTTCTTTTTTTCTTTCTTCAGTTTAAAAAGTTTCATTATGGTCACGGAGATTTTTATAAAAATCCAACTTATCTCTATGACACATTGATTATTCCTCATGAATAAAATAATGATTCTGGCTCTCCAGCTTTTTCAGAACAGTAGTCTTTAGAAGAACTAATAACTTCATGCAGTCAATGCTTTTTATGTTCTCTCAAAAATTCAGAAAACACGAACTGAAAGACTTTACTACCTAGAAGATATTTTTTAAGGAATCTCTCCCCACATTACATTTGTATGTGTAGAGGTCCGGAATTCATGTCTCAAAACATATAATGAAAACTTGAAATAAAAAATAAGATAAATAAACCAAAACAAAATGAAATGTGATCCTTATTTATATTGATATTTCATTTTACACTTCCCTGGTTTTTAAGTCACAAGCCAAAGCTAAGTGTCTATGAGTAAAGTTGTAGCAAGGCTTTATCTTCTGTTGTAAGAGTCAAAAACAACCCCTCTGTACAGTGAAATTCCCATTCCCTCTCAGAACTATGGAAGACAGTTAAAGCCAAGATTCATAAGGCTCTAAGATTTTAAGAAGTGATTTTATTTTATATTGCCAGCCTAATAAAAGGCAAAGGATAAAGATAAAGATAACTTAGGACATTAATTCAGTGCTATACTATTTGAATTATAATAATGAAAAAATGTACAGTATCATTCTGATCTGGTAATTATTAAATTCTCTTGAACAGATAAAATTAATGTTTACCTAGCAGATATGTATACATGTATATATGTGTATATATAATAACATGCTTATATTCAATAAATGCAATATTTGAAGTGTGGGACTACAATATTTCTGAAGCAATCATCAGCTAGAGATGATAGAGATAAGTGATCTTGTCCTGCTTTCAAGTGGGCAGGTGATTTAAGAGGTGTAAAAAGGCACCACACAGCTGGAATTTTGGGAGTTTTGTAAGACGGAAGAAAATGATAAATTTTTGTGGTACCAGCAAGCTTTCTATCTGTGTCCTGGAGCATCATTGATTGCTGTCCAGCACACAGCAAGACACAACCCTGGGCAATAACTCACCAGGGCTGTTGCCCAATAAAGTCAATGGGGAGAGTTGAGCTGATTTCCGATAGTGCTGGGCTGAGTCCACCCAGGGTTAGATTTCACACTCCTAAGAAACAGCCAAATTATCAGCTGGCATAAATCAACTCGACTTCGCTGAAGTCAAGGAGCTGTGTTGATTTAAAAGGAGGCAGCAACATTTACATTATGTCCTTCAAGAGGTGTTGTGGGGAATGACAGTCAGTAATAACTTCAGCCTTTTGCTCAGTGCTCCAGATGACGGGAGACACACAACAAATTCGTATTTTTGACCAGCCATTATCACAGGCATAAGTAAAATTACAGTAAGCTTGGTCTCTGAACATCCTCCTCTTCAGCACAGTTGTTTTTCCTGCATATCATAATGCCAAATTTTGGAGCTGCATCACTAGAGGAGCCCAAGGAAGCAGGAGCCTTTCCTCCCACTTTGCAGCACTGTTTGGCCTGGGGGACAAAGTCCCTTGGTTCAAATCACACTTTCTGTAAGAGAACATGCCAACAACCCCACTGCTCCAGACTGATTCCCTACCACTATGTCAGATAGTAGTATGTCAGATTTTTCCAGGGGGAAATTAAAATTATTTACCAGTTTGGTAATCAATTGTACTCCAAGCTTTGTGAGGTGTTGTCTAATCCAAGTGCTTATTGAAGGCAAAAATATATCCATTCAAGCCCGATCATGCCAAATGGATTATCAAAACATTATCTCCAGACTGCTGTGATAACTTTAGTACTTTATAACTGATACATTACATTACCAGGTTTTCAGCAAAAAAAAATGTGCTTTCTTGACTCAGCTTGTTGTACCACATAAAATAAAATTTTGCAACCTATACAATGCAGCAAGTCATACCATTATCTTCCAAATCAAGAGTCTTTTCTAAAAGCATCTACCTTAATAAAATCCCTATGTAAGTGTACAACACAAAATAATATAAAAGTCTCATTTGTTAATTCTAGCTGGAAATCCTGGCCTCTCTTTTCCATATACCACTTTTACCAATCTTTCTGTCCACCCCTCCCCATTATTCACATACTTCTATGATAATTATTTCACCAGCTATAGACACAAAAAGTTTGTTTGAAATCATCTCAGTGCATGCTATTTCAGAAAATATCATTTGGACTTAGAGAAATATTTTCTCATTGATCCCCTTTTCATTCAAGAATGATAATGACACAGACATAAAGTTTCAAATTAATTTGTTTAATTGTGCTTATATCATGAATATCGGTGTGTAGGACAAGGCTTTTCCAATTCTACATGGAGCTATTATTTAAAGATAAAAGCCATTTTAAATAATCTAAATGTAGCGCCATAGAGGAAAAATATGGTAAGACTGAATATTAATTTTACATTCCTGGCTTCTATTGTCAGCTGGACCTGCTTTGCTATCACTTCTTTCCCTCACCAAATACCTGCCTTTATTGAATCTCATTCTTTTCCTGTTCTAAGAAAGGAAATGTAAACAGTTCTCATTTCCCTTTCTGCCTCTCCTCCTCAGTCTGGGTGTAATCATCATCCTAAATTCAGATGAACACAAGAAGTCCCTTTATTAGTTACGTGATTTGATCCACCGCATACTTCATACTTTTCCATTGATATGATAATAAAACAAACATAAAGATCTACTTATTAAAAAAGAAAATACATTTATTGATATAATTGTGAGCATCCTTTGCTAGAACTGTTTAGCTGATATTGTTTATTTTTTACTACATGTATTTGCACGTATATGAACATACAGAGAGAGAGAGAAAGCAAGCGTGTACCCATTGGTACCAACGTTATCCTTTATTTGTTTCCTTTCAGTGTTTCTGCATTTGTCTTCAATCTAGAGATGAGCTATTGATTTAATAGCTTACCTGCCATAAACAAGATAAGCAAGAAAGAATATTCTAAAAACTAAGTAATATTTCTTTTTCTTTTCTTCTCTTTTTTTTCCCCCCTATTTTTTTCCTTTTTCTTTTCATTTCTTTTTACTCTCCGAATTAGTAGGGCACCTTTCGCTATCATGCAGTTGTTTAAAATCTAGTCTGGGTAGACAACTGTTATCGTTTGAGAGCTGCTTGATTTCTCTCACAGTCACAGTAACTGAGTTTGAGATCTCAATCCAAAAGCACAGCTCAGACTGAGAGGTATCTGCACCACAGCTGAAGTTTTCCTGATGGTTTCGTTGAACAGTCAAAATAAATTCCCTTCCTACCCCAGTAGCAGTTCTCCAGACAGCTGCTGAGAAATGATTTGTGAACAGGGAGTAAATAAATACACAATAGATTTCTGAAAAGTGATAATAAATAATTCTGCCTGGTCCTTGCACTATAGTTATATTGAAGATAAATAAAGGTCTTTGGTGTCAGGAGCTGTCAATCCATCTCCTGTAATGTTATGACTGCAATATCAGAGCCACCACACTGAGCCCTATGCTGGAAAAGCAGACTTCACAGAATACATCTCTGTGCATAAGACACATCTGTTTGCACCAAACTTCACCGGACTTTCAAAAATGTACAGGGATATATGACCCAAAACCAGCACAGAAGAGCAGCAGGTTGGAGTGCAAACATTGCAATCTGAAATGTCATTGTGACCTTTAGTGCCCTGAGTCACGTGCCACCTCACTGTTATATTTTGCATGTTGCAAAATAAGTGAACCTGCTGAGTAATAAGAGGTTCAGTAAGAAAATTTTATTTATCGGCCCACTGAAATGAACATCTCTGTGTTCCTGTGTTACAAAGTGCTCAGCCACATATCTGCTTTTCAAAAATTGCAGAGGGAAATGTCAAATTCTATAATGTAAAATTAGCAGCTTTGTACCACACACAGCTGGATAACAAATCTAAAACTAAACAAATTATTCTCAAAGTATACTTATTTTACTCTCTTTTCTCTCACTGCATTTTAACTGTGGTGTATCAGGTTTTCACTGACACAAAGATGTCATTTATATGACTGAAAAATCCACAGCCAAAGCACAGGTGGGATATATACAAACAAAACTATACACAGGTATTTTGTCCTTTATTTTTCTATATAGCTACTTCTTAAAACTTTATATCTAACAATGAAAAAGATGATGTCTTCTCAATCTGTTTTGTCTGCTTTTATTTGCTACCATTAAAGTAATTACATATCCACGTGTCATTTCACTCTGAGAAACAGTATTGAAAAAGGCAAATTGTTCCATGCTCATGATGATCAGAGCAGACAGTCTGTGCTGCTGTAGATTAGTATTAAATGTAAAAATAGTAGCACCACCTATTGGCAAAATGCATAAACTGAGCCATCAGATTTCATACTGGCATTCATCCTGTTACTGGATGTTACAGTTACAAGCTATTATTTTCAGTTTGTTCAGAATGAACACATTTGTTAATATGGCTTTTTTATTTCTTTTACAGTAAATCTGAAAAGGGTGTGGTTTTCAACTGGGAAAGCAACAAAAATGTAACCCTTAAATTCCTTATGTCACGGTCAAATTTGTTTTGAATATATCTAAAAGGTCTGAAAACTTTTTGTGTTGTGAATTTTGCACATTGACTGATGCCATGATAGAGAAATTTTAGGTCTCAAATTCTTGAAAAGTCCCTTTTATTTAAATGGACTATAAGTGGGGGCAAAAATTAGTCTGGAGGGGAAGTATTCTAGAAGTGTGGTGAAAAGACAAGATTTTCAAATGTTTGTGCATATCAACCTCTCTCTCTATATCTGTATAAATAATATGACCTATGGACTGCCCTTGACTTGTAGTTACCATGATTCTGCCTAATACAAATAAAAACAAATTGCTTCAGTCAAGAGATGGAATGAGAAATAAAAAAAGAAACCTTTAATTTAACTGACCATGAGAGGCTAGGAGTTGGGTATGAAACTTAAATTTTTATTCAGATGGCATGTAAACAAACTATTCAGGTTAATTCATAAATTCTTTCACCATGCTTCTGTTTAATTTTGGCTACTTGGGCTGCGTTGTTCAGAACAATCCCAGCTTAATTTTAACTTTATGGGACAACTTATTTCTAAATATTTCTTTTTTATTATTTGTGGGATTGATATTATGGAATCTTTATTATATTTATATTTGCAAAGTAATATTATTTTACTTTTTAAACATCAATAGTATTTATCAAAACAATTGCTTTCATCCATACATTACTGTTGACACTGCTACTTTTTTATGCCTTCTCTTTCCCTGCTCCTCTTGTTTATTGCTCCATCATTTCTTCTGAGAAAAAAAACTTTACTAATCATGGTGAGATCCCCACAGCAAAAAACTTGTTCTGCATGCTGAGACTGACTATTGATCTTCATTTCTGCATTCCTGGGCGTTTCATTCTTTTCTCCTACAGTGCTCAATTATTTTTTCTTTAGAATTCTGGTTTTTCCTTAAGTGCAAAGTTAAAAGTTTCCCTGTGCTCAGGAGTGTGTTAATTTTCCTTTTATTTCAAAAAAGTGTGGTACTTTTTGGAGTGTGCTAACAGTATTTGTATCTGCAAACCATCACCAACAGGATGAGTTTGTTACATAAAATCATGCCAAATCCTGTAGTAACTCATCAAAGCGCTGAGGTGAAAATCTCTGCCTGGAAAGGGGGTACTTTCTGTGTTTGTAGTCTCCTGCATCTCAGGATTCATGCTCAAGGCCTCATTTTAGAATCATAAAATCATTATTAATGTTGGAAAAGACCTCCAAGATCACCAAGTCCAACCTCCCACCAAATACCACCATTCCCACTAAACCATACCACGAGGTGCTATGTTTGCTCACTTCTGGAACACTTCCAGGGATGGTGACTCCACCGCTTCATTTAAATGCAAAGTGGTTGCATCTGCCATCAACACTCATGTCTCCAGCCTTTGCCTCTAATGGGTTCTCTCAGTTAACAAGCAACAGGATGAGTTAATATGGCATTGAGCTGCATGATTTTACTAGAAGCAAGGCCAGCAAGAGCAATATCTCGTTGGTCTCCTCTACAAAGTCTCTTCTCTAATCTGAACTGCACTAAGCACAGTGATTAAGGTTGAATTTATCACCTTTTTATGGCTAAGGTTTACACTTTCTCAGCGGCATGCATTTCTTCATATTATTTTCTATAAGAAACACTGGTTTTGTACGGCAGAAGGAGCAATTCAATTTATTTTTTAATCTCCAAGAATGCTTCGCCTTAAGTAATTTACATAGACTTCCTTGGCTCCATGACACTGTTTCAGCAACACAGAGCCAGCCACACTGTAGCTGTGGGCTTGTAAATACTTGCCCAGCAAAGCCCTCCTACTCAGCTGATGAATCTTGGGGAAGACAACATTGCTTTCCTAGATCTAGCTACAAATGGAACTTTTATTAGATAAAATGAAAATCAGCCAAACTGACTGACAGCACTGCACCATTTCCTTGGGCCCCCTGAAGATGTGTCACATGCTATATATCATCCTGGCTTGAGCCAGAGTTTTGTGTTGTTCTGTCACATTATATATGTGTTGGATGGTGTTTCTCCATAACTATCCCCATGCAACACAAAACTAGTACATTGGAAATCGGTTAAGGATTTAGAGGTTTCTGAGGAACAGACATAACCCCAACATCTTGTGGCAAAAGGACTGCCATCATATCATGGGACAGAGGATGATGGCCTCATCTGACAGACCCCACTCACCATGACATCCAGTCCTCACAGAAACTTCCCTGCAGTGGGTGGAAGGCATTATGGCAGGATAAGCAGAACAGAAAGATATAAACACCTTGTCCAAATTCACAGAAATGATGCACTGAAAGAGCCAAGTAGTTTTGACTCCTCACAATTAATTTTAATCAATAATCACAATATTTAATGAATGTGTGATTTTTATGCCTGCATCCATACCTCTCTAGCAATTGGTGTCTCTGAAATGCATTACATTTTTAATTCCTGCTGCAGTTATGTCAATTTTAAATGTATTATGACTGTCATCACTGGAATTACTCTTAACTTGCCCTCATGTAGCTCAGAAATAAAACTCAGATTAATATCATTTTTAGGGAGCTATATATTTTGGTACTAGAAGTTTATTTCACTCCTAACTAATAAACAAAAGCAGATTGTGCATCCAAAAGAATTTTAGCAGGGGACAAATGATTTATCAACAGAGACAAAATTTATCATGACAAGAGATTTCATATAGATTACTCTTGTGTAAGTTTCAGGTAGTTGCACATTTTTTAAATCATTACCAAGTAATTCAAAATAAGTAAACCTAACATAAAAAAGTCATCATATTGTGTTTCTAGGGGAAATGGGGATACTATTTGTAGGGTATACCCTTGGTATGCACTTAAAGCCATGGACTGATACAGTAGATTATGTACACTTCTTGAACTCCAGCAGTATATGGCTTGTTAGAGTACATGTTGCAGTGGATGCAGTACTCTAAAACATGACAGCATGGAGCTACCAATAGATTGCATCCTCCACCCTCACATTATTGAGTGATTATTCATTATCAAAAGAAATGGAAATCTTTCACCAAAAAATTGGAGGTGGCCCTTCCTGAAATATGGAAGAGGAAGCCTTGACCTGTGAATCTTAGGAGTTATACAAGGTCCATATTTAAATGATAGCTAAAGAGATAAACTACTGTAATCATCCTACCTTCATAATTTCATTGTTTCACCTGGCAGCTTATAGAGCCGGATGGATAATTTTTTTCCAATAATGATTGCAGTGACTTTTACTCACATTTTTTCATTATTTTATGGGCTTCAAGGCTATGCAATTCCCTTCATTCTTCATAATTATTCACATACCTGTTTTCCCATTAAACAGTAGCAGTACCTACTTCCCAGCTGTTTCCTTGTAAACTCAAACAGCCTTTAACAAAGTATTTCCTGTGCACACAAAGAACAAAAGGATGACTTTTATACAAATGTATAAATAGATAGATAGATATCTTTTTTTTACATGTGAGAATCATCACTATGACTGAGAGAGAAATAAAACAGAGGATAACTGTAATAGATAAATCTAACACATTTCTCCCTAGGACAAATAATGTTTGGAGCAAAGAAAACATTTGAAGACACTAGGTTCTTGCTCTGTCTGAGGAAGACACTGATAACCTTGATAGCCACCCTTTGTTCATTTGCATTCTTCAGACCAAGCAGGTCATGAAACCAAAGCACAGAAATGGGTAAAAATTGTAATTTAAGTAATGTTACACTAAAATCTTTCCACCTTAGACACAGCAAGTGGAGGATTCATATGGAGACAGAATAAAAAAAAAGCAACTCATTCCCACTTTCTGAGGCTAGAAGCCTCCATGCAGGGAGGGAGATCCAGGTCTAGCACCAAATAACTCCAGCCAGTCTTGACACACGTGGCATGAGCCATGCCCCATGTGATAGATGGACAGAGCACACTACTGCTCCTTCCTCAGCTCCCAGCCTAAGGCACCACTGGTTTGTGTCCCTTTTCCACTTCTGTGTACTTGTCTACAAGTTCTTAAGATAAGGATTGTGTCCAAGAGACTGTTCCAAAGAGCCATTCATGGGCTTTTCTTCCATAAGTTTATCTCAAGGAAACCACTCACCCTTCTGGCCTCCCTGGCACCCAGCAGCAAGGGATCTCCTAATTTAGTCCTGTGTTCTCCAAAGATCTCTCATTTCCCAGGCCACGCCAATAGCTGAGTCTGAGACAGGCTTTGCTGTGCCGTCACACACATTGACAGCTCACCCTGATGATGACACCAGCCTTTTCCACAAATGCCAAATAATCTTCCCAGAATTGCAGGGATCAGGCTTAACTCTAAAATGAGACAGAGATCCAGACCTCCTACAGAGATGAATCTGCTGCCCGATATGTCAGGGATGCTCTGGAAACTGCTTATGGATTGCAGACACGTATCATAAATGTTACGTCACTTTTCTCTGCATCCTATTGATGGGGGCGGTGAATAAAACAAAAATCATTCCAACATTTTAAGAGAAGGCTGCTAAATTCCCCTGGATCAGCTGTAGTGATTCTGCCCACTAGGCCAGGGGATATCAAGCTATATTTTTCTTCATTTCAGATTATTAAACATAATGATTTTAAAAATAAATTCTGATAAGAAAATAGATCGGATGGATAAGACATCAGGATGCAGAAGTGAAAAATTATTTAAAATATAGGTTAGAAATCGTTCTTTTTCTTCCTTGGAGCAAACTGTATTTGATTGAAATTAAAATAATCAAAGCCTTGTATCAAGGTAACTTGACTTTTAGTCAAAGGAAAATTTTTGGAATGTCCTTGTTTCTGAAACAATTCTGTCCCAGAGCCTGGGCTCTCCACTCAAAGCAGTTTGGGTTTCTGAGCTCTATTCCTTTGTGGTCAGGGTGGTGCTTTAGGTTTTTTCCAGACTTTCTGCTTTCATTTTCATCTCTCCAGTTCTGTCTCTTACCTTTCATTGTAGGGGATGCCCTGTGTTCTCCTCTCATTTCTCAGGAATTCTGCACAAATTGATACAAATGGAAGCCATTACCCATATATTCCCCTTAATTGACAATCATATGGTGCTCACAGGAATGTAATAATACCCAGTTTTCTCTAGTCCAGTTAAGGCCTTTGCTTCCAAACTTGAAAAGCAGCTCCATGAGGCAGGTAAGGTCAAGAAGAAAACTGATGTAATTATCCCATAATTCTTCAAATACTAAGTGCTATCAGGCTCTGTATATATAATATAGAACTGACCAAAAGGCTTTAACAATATGGGATCTTGCATACCAAAGGAATTCAAGAGACTATGGTTGGAATTAATTTATTTAGGACAAGGGAAAGAATCACAAAATATAACCAGTGTCACCATACTGTGAAAATCCAGCACATAGGCACTACTTCTGGCTGTCTTTTAGATCCCCTTGCATTAATTTTAGCTAGCTGGACAAACTTTCAGACTGAAACTTTCTAGCAACTGAGGGTTTTTCGAAGTGAGGGGTGGGGATAAATAGGTCAAATTAAACCACTGGAGGCAGCTCATTCTGAACATGAGACTGGAGTGATCATACTAAAATCAGCACACTATGGATAGTAATAAGCAGGTTGATTTCAATCATATGTTTCACAAATTTAAGGTTTTAAAGACAGTTTGGATGACACATGACTGAGGGCATTCCAGAGTGAGGAATGCCTTCTGCTGTTTCAAACATGGGCAAATCATAAAATTTGTGTTCTGCCCTGAGGAGCACCACACACTGTTGTCCACTGTCAAAGACACTTTTAGTTCTCTGAAATCTCTCCAAGACTGAGGAGAGGAATGAACAGGGCTCCAGGAAAAAGGGCTATGAATGAATATAGGGAAGAGACTTGGAAAGGTAGATTAGGGCAAAGGGAAGAAAGAAAATACATTGAAGATGGTAGTGAAGGGCAGGAGGTGTATTCCCCTTGCAAGACTCAAGCACCTATGTACAAGTCTCATGGATGCCAGGATTGTTCATGAGAGCCCTGAAACTAGAGAGCCAAACTTTCCAAGCAAAGAGTCACTAATCCAAAAAAACCTTTCTAGTTAAAATGCACTAGAGGCACAGATCTTCAGGTATTTTGATCAGGTTATTAAAATTATTAGAGATGCCTCTGTCCAAATTAAGGTGCACATGAGACCATATTCCATAGACAGCAGTATGGATTTTATTTAACAGTAAATATGAGGCAGAGAGAGAGACAGAAAAAATAGGAAAAGACAGGGCAGGAAGGGGGAGGAAGAGAGTGACAGAGATTAATAGAAAAAGTATCACCACTCCATGGAACCCAGCTGCATCCCATGGATCTTCTTCTGGTCTTCTTAGTGGTGAGGGTCCCACAAGACATAGGGTCCACTGGATTAATACACATTCAGGAGATGCCCAGACACCTTCCCTGGGTGAGGGGAAGCTTTGCAGTCTCTTTGGAAGGCTCTGGATGTGCTGCCTCACTTGGATCACGTGCAGACCTCTGGTGGTGCCTCATGGATGAGTCTGGGGGCACTTTGGGGGTCTTTACTGGTTTGTGACCCCTTCTCAGCTGCCTCTCATGGGAGTGTCCTGTGTGTACGTGGTTTCCCCAGAGCAGGGAGGTTTGTTCTGTTGGTGTGGAGAGATTTCACCATCACACCCCCAAAACCCTTCTCCTCCCCCACCCGATGAGCCTTGTTTACTTCTCCTCAGACCTGAGGGGATCAGACAACAGAATTATCTCTAGTTCTCCTTTACAGCCCAAGTTCTGGTTAGGAAGCATACTGGGGAAAAGGGATCCTTTGCAGACAGGCAGCTGCTTCCTTGCAGCTTGAAAAAGAGGCTTTCTATGATTTTGACAATGTTCAAGACATCAATAACATTTCAGTTTACCCCATCAGGAAAGGAATCGGTGAAGGATTTGAATAGCACAATCTTTCCTCAACAGTCTTTTCTTGCCCCAGCTCTAAGGTGATCAGGATGAATAGTCATTGTCTTTGGAGAAAAAAACCCCACAACATTTCTTTCCTTGAAAATTAAGTTTCCTTTAAGACAGGTAGTCGTTGTCATATTTTAGCTGAAGTGCATATTTATGGAGTTTTTTCTCTACCTATGTTCCTTAGAACACAAGAAACTATACACATCAATGAACATAATACAAAAGAAGTAGCCCACAGGGGAAGTGCCTTAACATTTATGACTCTTCAGTACTTTATCTTGCATTTTCTGACAGATTTTTCACTAAGCATCAAGTTCTTGTGCTAAATAGAATATAATATAATAATAAAATATAAAATGATACCAAGGCAATACTTAAATTCGAGATGGGGATGAAGAATAAACAAGAAACAAAACAAGATTCACCAGGCAGCATGGAGTTCACAATTTGTTCACAGCCATATCTTCAATCTGCCACTTCATGTATCACAACTCCCACCACTCTCTATTTTGAGAGCTGAGGTGGGACTAAATGAACACACAGATCATGAATCAGTTTTTTTGCATATGGGTAGATTTCACCTGCAGAGCTTCATATTTTGTATATTTATATATATTTATATAAATATATGTATATTTATATATAATAGAGGGTGACCATGCTTCTTGGTTCTTTTGCCTCCTTTATGTTAAAAGTTTAATGTAAATGTTAACACATAAGAAATAAAAATAATACAGTTACTTTAGAGAAAATGAAGATCAAGTAGAAATGAAATATGCTGCCTGTATTGGAAGCCAGGAAGAATGTGTCAAAATTTGACTGCAAAGACCCTGCATGTTTTAAATGATAATCTCACTCTTCTGTGGCTTAGACAGTAGTAATGATGGCAATTTGTGTGACCAGTGTTTGTCGAGCTACACAAAATGAAACTGCACTAATGAGATATATTTAAAATCAGTAGGACTGCACTATGAGAAAAATATCCATTGCTCTCCCTTGCTTCATCTGTGTGTGAAACCAGTCCAGAGACTTCAAATGTATGAGGAAAAACCCCTGAAACACTTGCAGTGTGCTACTTAACACACACTGTGACAGTGATAAATTCCCTCAGTGATTCTCAGGTGCCCTGTTGTTATCTTAACTGCCTTCAAGCTTGTCAATCTTCTGCTTCCAGATGGTATCGGTCATTCACACAGGCAAAACCTTGCTTAAAGGGACTTACACTTTGTGCTGGTAATAGGTGTTTTATCTTCCAGTGGATTATTTTCCCACTGTTCTTGTGGAATTCCACAAAAGAAGCATCTCTGATTATGTGACAATTTATCTTTTGTACGGATCTTGTAGGAAATTGAGTTACTAGAAGGAGTTGGGTCTTTCAAAATGGAATCTCTCCCTGAGGCTTCTAGTGCAGGATAATAAGACTTCATCTTCTGCATCTCAGAAACCAGGGGATGAAGAAATACCTACATCTCCAAAGTATTTGATAGGGAACACCAGCAATTCTATACACTGCACATCCTTTTGAGGTGTCTAATACAGCTGGCCCATACAAAAAAGACAAGTATATTTTCTTAATCTCCACTGAAGCTCAACCATATTGTATTTCTTCGCATGGTTATCATTTATTGCTTTGACCACTTGAGGCACAATTTTTTTCTTTTACTTGTAATTAAAACCATACTAATTTATCCTTGACTAGGTGCTACACTATGCACCCACTATTGAGAACCCATTACCATGTTTAAAGGCACCACTAATTCCTCCTTATGCTGCTGACATGTGATTATCTCCCTGTCCTGAAGCTATATCAGAGCTATGTATAGGTAAAAGCATATTAACACATCAAAAATGGTAAGGATTCTATCAACTTCATTTTATTTGATGGATTTCACAATATCCTGACATTTCATCTGCAAATATAAATATTTTCAAAAACAATATACTTTTGAAAGCAATCTAATAGAAAGGAAATGGACATTTTTATCTGGAACATCAAACGCCAGATAAGTTTTGTCTAAATACTATTCTGCATGACAATGTAACATACAATGTTTCTTAATAAAGTTCATTTTTGTGTAGAGAGGTTGAAGTATTTAATCAGTAGGAGACCTCATAGCTGACTCATTGAAAAGAAAATTACAGGTGCTTCATAAAACATCACGAGCCATGGAGAAGTACTATACAGAGTCACTCAAGACTGAATGATGAAACATTTTTTCTATATTTAATAGGCTAAATAAAATAATTGCCAGAATTCCTAGACAAAAGCAGGAAAGAAAATATATTTGCCATGAGAAGGTTAGAACTGTGTCATTCTTTAATTCCGACAGTGCATGCCATGACTTTTGTTTCTTTGGATTGATTCGTTAATTTTTTTTACTGCTTAAGGCATCTAAAGCAGGGATAAATAGGTCAATGGCATAAAAAATAGAACAGGTTTGCAGCTGCTCATCTGAAGCCAGAGGAAGAGGAGAAAGTTTTGCTTTAAGAAAAAGAAAAAAGGAAAAAGACATTGATGCTATTGAAGGTACAATGCAAAAAACTCTGAAATCCAGGTGACATTTTTAAACCCAATTCATTTAGTCCTCTTTGTATAAGTGACTTACTTTATTTTATTTTTTATTTTATTTTTAATGTTTTGTTTATAAGAGCTGATTCCAATAACTCTAGTAATCAATACTGAACAACTCTTCTAAGAAATTATGTGAGAGGTTTGTGGTTGGATTTGTTGATATTAGAGGTCCTTTCCAACCTTAATGATTCTATGATTTCAGGGCTTGATAAGGTTAAAGAATAAACAGCATTTGGGGGGGGGGGGAACCCAAAAAAACCAAACAAACACTTTTTCTGCTTCTTTTTCTTTTTTTTTTCTTGAGCCACATGAATTGAAGAACTGTGACAGCTCTCACTAAACTAAGTATAATATTGCCTGTCTCCTCTACTCAGAACTTTTCAGTTTAGAGTTAAAAGAAAAATATTATAATTAAAAATGGAGACTGTACTGGGTCTATCTGAGCCCCAGCAGCCTTAGCAGTGCTAGGAGATAACACTCCACTGTTTTGACTGCTGTGAGGGAGAGGCAGAGGGGACACGAGCAGGTCAGGAGACCCAGACTGACCAAAGGGATATTCCAGACCATACGACGTCAGCTCAGATATAAAAGAACAGCAGGGGTGGGGGCACGGGGTTGTCTCCGATGGGTGCCTGCTGAAGGGACAAC
Organism: Calyptomena viridis; assembly: GCA_013390005.1. Lineage (NCBI taxonomy): Eukaryota > Metazoa > Chordata > Aves > Passeriformes > Eurylaimidae > Calyptomena > Calyptomena viridis. The sequence goes on from WEIV01021029.1 coordinate 106,146, forward strand.
CAACGCGTAGGGCCCTGCTTCTCAGGANACGAGTCAAAGAGGAAACGGAAGTTACCCGGTCCCTGACCTCATTGGAACTCCGAGATCTATGAAAAGATTACACTCGTCAGCCAGGTGAGCGGATTTCAACCTGGCTGCTCCGATGCTGGGATAATGGGGCTGATAGCCAGCAATTGGAAGGCCATGAAGCTCAACAGTTAGGATCCATTACTAGAGATCGGGAAATTGAAAGAGGTATTGGAAAGGAAAGAGCAATTTGCAGCCATCGGTCTACTAACTACAATAACTTTCTGAGGAGACAAATCAAGCTGTCTAACACACATATGATTTATGGTGGTCTTTTCAGGTCATATCTGCAAAAAAGTCACAGTTGCTCTTAACTTCTGTCACCCCAAGACTGACTTGCAATGCTGACTGAGGGATACAGGACATTAGACTCACCACAATTAGTCTCTGAAACATACTATTTTTGAGTCTCATATATAACAAGAAGCTCTATTTTCATGGTTTCTCCTTTAGCTGAAGTACACCTATCCCCCAAATATATTTGTTCTCAGTAATAAGGTCCTGTTACCTCAACACCCATTTTTCACTTTTTGCAAGGGGAAAATACTTGTATACTATATTCATAAGGAAAAAACCAAACAAGTCCCAAAAGCCAGAGAAAAACAAGGAAAATATTGATGAAAGTAATCAATAACACAGACATGAATATTGGAAATTAACACTAGAAACTTACTTTTTCTTTTTTTTTTTTTGTTTTATTTCAATAAAACCAGACAACTTACAGCTAATTTATGTTGCTTACTTTTTTTCCTTTCTTGCCTCTTTTTATTAAAAATGTGAGTGTATATTTTTACATTGTAGGTTATTTGATTTGAAGTTTTTAAAACTTTAAGTCTGATATCTCAAATGGGCTGAGAAACACTGACCCTGGTGATCCAGCTACCTGACTCCTTTTTGTTGACAAGAATTTCATTATGCATATGGTATCCAACAGCTTGACCTTTGAAATTGTAAATCTTTGTGCCTAGTCAGGGTTATTACTAGGTTTGTTAAAACACTGTCAAGTGTACAACAGAACCTTTCCTGTGGCTACTCTTCTTGGCTGAGGGACTGGTCACAAAAGGTTTTTAGTACGCAACCCTCCCTCAGATCATCACATAGAGGTGCTATGCACCAGTTGATACCCTGAGACAAAAAGAAACAAAAGCAAAAAACTGTAAAAAGAGTTAAAAAAATAAAAGCTACTAGAAAAACTGAATGTACAGTTGAAAAAGCAAATCCTCAAATTTCAGATGAGATCACACCAACTTGATCAACTTGACTAGTGAACAGGGATGGATGGCTGAGAGTTTGAATGACTTGAAATATATCCATCTAGTGCATGAATAAAAGCAGTAATAAAGAATTCTGAGAGAGGATTCAGAAAAACTTTTGAGTTACCTCTCTGTAAACAGATAATACAACAACAAAAATAGCATGTTTTATACAAAAAAATAACTTTTTTTCCATTAACAAGGTTTCAATTAGAATGAGACCAAAATCAGACCATAAATTTTGATTATTTTAAGCATAATATTACATCATCTTTACCAAACTTTTCTCCTATATATACTTTTTAAATTCCCAAATTCTCCAGCATAAGATATCTGCCATTTTTTTCAGAATATAAATAAAACTCAAGTGAAAACATGCTAGATTTGAGGCCAGTTTTCCTGAATCCTAAAATTCCTGATAAAGGTAGTCAAATTTGGCTATACATTGATGTCAGATTTGCTTACAAGCAGCAGCAGAAATAGAAAATCCAAACAAGTATGAGTGATTACAGGAACATACATCAGTGTTCCAGAGGCAATAAGAGAAAATGAAAAAAAAAGCTATTTCTCTTTGAATATCAGTGTTTGCATCCTGTGTATGAATTTGCATGATTTGGCTTTATCAGAGATGATTTTGGAGCCAAGCAGACTAAACTTTTAAGGTTTTGGGTTACAGCAATCCATGTGTTCATTAATGCTCATATTAGGCTTTATAAAAGTACTTTTTTCTTTAGCATGAAAAACCTTTCTGTCATAACTTAAAATATGTTAATTTGTCACTCACTGCCATTGTAAGGTTTTGTATTGTTGGCTTCTTTTTTCCCTTGTTCTTTATCATTCTATTTATTTCACTAAAACTCTTAGGAGAGGTTGCAGAAGTAATTTGTAGCTGCATAACAGCTGGTTTAGATTTTGTCGGGATTTCTGTTACATTTTAGTGTGGTTTCAGATTATGTTGTCTTGTGCTTAATGTGTGTAATCCATGTCTGTATTAAAAGGATACTTGACCGCATTTAGTGTAAATAACGGTGCCATCCAGTTGCATGAAAACAACCAGTAAATCAGCTTACAATTAGTGTGCTTCATTTTATCCGAGGGACAAGCACTAATTCGTAGTGCTAAAGATGGTGATAGCAATGCCTTTAATTAAATAGAACATCATGGCTATACTAAATGTAGGCCTGGAATTCTGACACAGTTAAAACAAAAGATGCATAATCCAAGCAGTCTTTGAAACAGGTAATGCTGTAACCAGCAATAGATTAAAAAAAGCTTTTTTAATTTTAAAAATAATAATAAAAATGCTGAACTGGTATATTTTGGGGGTTGGTACCTCCAATGCACCATTCTTAATCCCTTCCAGATGGTTACCAATACATTAGCAGCCACTATTAGAAAAAAAAAAATTCCTATGATTTTTGTCACTTGCAGGGCTTTCATCAGAAAAGAGCTCTGAGACCACACACACATGCAGTCCTATTTCTGAGTGCCTCGTGCCTCTTTCCAGCACAAAGAATAGGAAGGAGGGGGCAGATGAAGGTGACGTTAGTTACCTTGGCATCTTCAGTACCCCCCAGAAGTTTAGTCATCCATAGCTTGGCCCCGACACTATTCTGAGCACTGAAGGCACATGGCACACAGCTGCTGAGATGAAATTAACTCAGCAAACCCACCTCCCTCCCTTCCTGATGTGCTGTTCCCTCAGCTGCACATGGGCAGATGCAAAAAGGCCAACACAACACAGCCCTTTCTCTCTTCTGGGCATAGATACAGAATATAAGGTAGAACCATGTACAGATACCTCTGTCTTCTCTTCTTTTGGTTTATTAACATTGCTTATGGACCATAGCCATCCAAAAGCAATGTCAATAAGATAGTTGCTTTTCTGTCTCACAAATAATGTATTCTTTTAGTTACCTGCAGATACTTCCTTGTGAGATACAGGCACAGCAGTACCACTCCTTCAGGAAGTACAGGAAAGCTCCCTGGGAACTGTGCTGTGGGTGAGGGAAAGTACATGAGGCTGTTTTGAATTAAATACTTCAGGCTCAGAGATGTGGTATCTTCTCACTAAACATATTTTTGATCACTTCTAACCCTCTCTGTTCTGGAAAGCTGCCTTGCACTATCATGTCAAATTATTTTGACTATTACTTCAAATTATTATCAAGTGAGGGCCTGGAAAGGGACTGCACAGACATTGCTGCAAACAGCATTACACAGAAGGCACAAGTTACTTCCAGTGAGAAACCAAGTTTTGCAAATGCTGTTAAGTTCTGAATTTTTGTATTTTCCACAGCACAGGAGGGAGTGCTCAGTTCTCTTGGGTCTGTGTGAGAAAACACTCCTATCTGGAGAGGCTGGAGGATTTCCACCAGCTGGCCCTGGGGGTTCAGAGGGGTGCTCTGTGCCCACTGACCTCTGCCCAGAGCCGAGCAGCACACAGGCACATGGCACATGGCTGTTTGCATCTCCCTGGGCTGCACTGCAGCCAGTCCCAGTGCAAACACCCACTGCCATGTCCTGCAGGACCACACAGCCACTGATGTCCCCTGCCAGCACAGCACACACTAGAAGCTGCACTGAGGCTCTGGGATGGGCAGTTATGGAGACCCGAGACAAGGGAAATTCAGTGGTTCCAGTTGTGCCCAACACCGAAAACTACCCAAACTGCCCTTAGGCTTTATACTGCCGAGTTATAAAATCTAGAGTAGGCATATTACAAATCTGGAAGCCTCATTTAGCAAGTAAAGGTGATTATTACTGCTTTTATTATACTCTTCCAGTCCACAATACAAGATCATTTTCTTCTCGGCTTCTTTCCTAGATAGGACTCATTATATTTAAATGACTACCCTGTGACTTGCCAAATTTTAATGATTGTGAAGATGAATACTGTGGTTCAGCTTGCAGTGAATGAGCTCCTTGTGGGACATACAACCAGTTATTAAAAAGTTTAGCTTCCCTTCAAAAGTTTATTGTGATGCTCATAAAACTGGTTTTTCACCTAATGGCAAAATTCACAGAGCAGTAAAAAATATGCAGCTGTAACTTTGCATAATGTTGAAAAAGCTACCATTAGGTGTCATCTATTATATTATTTGTGCTTTGTTTCAGATGCTTATATTTGTAAATATGTTATTTACTATTTTTAATATGAATGTCTGACATTTCAATGGAATGTGCTGACAGACTACTCATGTCTCTGGAAAGTTAAATGCTACACAAATCAAGTAAGCTTTATAGGAATTTCATTTTATAAGTGTAAGCAATTTTCATAAATGTCAAAATATCTCATTTCATCATTCAGGGAACCAAATGCTTTCAATTTTAATTTTCTTTTTAAATTTATATTTTCAAGTTTTTGGAATATTGGGTAAGTTTTCTAGTAAGAGATGTTAAACTTAAAGAATTAAGATGTTTTAGTCAAGAGTTATCTATTATTTTGTCTTGTGCAGGCAGTATATTATTAGTTTTTCCTTCTTTTCAGAAAGAAACCAATCTCCAAGAGCCTGTCATGCCTTGAGTCATGACTATTGTATTTGTTTTAAAATTATTCACTGTAATATGGGAGATATCTAAGGGCAAACAGACTAGGAAGGAATGGTTGAATGTTACAGCCAGATAATCTTTAACTCATGGCAGATTCTCATGCTGGCTTTATCCCTAATACTCCTGTACTACTTACAGCTAAAATACAAAGCAGTCTGCGGTGTTGTTAGGCTTTAATACTTTTAAAGACACATTGAGTGTTAATGGGGTCCTCTGGATTTAAGGCTTTGTTGTTTATTATACCCAGACTGCCTGGGTTTTCTCTAATGACATTCTCTAGCAAGTTACCCAATTCCTGACGTGCTGTTAAAGTCAGAGAGATCTGGATTATCTCCATCCACTTCCCTGCCTGGAGCAGCCTCACTTCAGCAGTGCAGTGTGAGTCTTATCACTCCCAAACCCATGCTCCAGACCTCAAAATATGCTCACACGCTGCATTCCATCAGCATCTCTGCAACACAGAAGAAACCAAAGTACATCCAAGTTCCCAAACTCGGTGGCATTCCCCATCGCTGGACCAGTGTGATACCCAGGCGCAGCTCAGCAGTGCTGGCTTCTCATCCCCAGTGCAGAGCTGCACCGTGCTAAAGGTCCCAGCACCCAAAAAGGAGAAATAAGGACCTCGAGGCACAGAACAGCATGTCAGAAACTGCAAAGGCAGCCAAAGAACCCAAGGTGAAAACTGAAAAAAAATGGAACTTCTATTAACAATGTTCACTTGTCATAAACAGAAAATTCACTTCTGGATGCTAACAGTGAGCAGGGCTTGGGGTCAGGAGTGGCATCTCAGACTTTATACATGGCTCTGGGGCTGGCTCTGCCATGCAGCTGCCTGCCAGGAGATTGTTTAACCAACAAACAAAAAAAGAAAAACCCTGAGTCCACGGAAAACCATTTCTCTTACAGGTTCCTAGCTCTGGATCAACGTTGTTCTCATTTGGATGTGCTAAAACTGAAATAGAAGCAGTATTAAAGAGTTAATGCCACTGTTCTTGACTCTCCTAAGACAGATGTGTTCATCTTTCCAAGGGAATTATTCAGAGTCTTCTGTCATTTAAATCAGCAACAAGGTGCCCACTACCTCTATGGCGTGGGACTGGGACACTATAGCAGTGCAAACAAGAGGTCAATCACTGCTGCACATGCAAGTGTTCATAGGCATTGCAAAATGGAATCCATCATTGTGATTTTCTAAATACTTCTAATAGATTTGTCTCAGCTACAGCACAAAAAAAAATCTTCACTTTAGACTTTCCCAGTGCCGCCTCCCAAACTTCCATTACGTTATACTCTCAGCTGCGGTATTTTTTTTTAAGATTTGGAAGTGAGTATTTTTAATAAATTTAAGGGTTTCTGCTACGTGTTAAAATCTCATTGAATTTCAGTTAAAGCTAAGTGCCTAAGTCCATTAGAGTACTTGAAAATTATGACATACACTCAGAGGCACAAACTAGATTTTACTCGGTGTTTTTTCAACTTAAGGAACAATTGGCATCCAAAAGTGCCATGTTTTGGTTTGGCTTGGGGTTTTTTTGTGATACAAACAGTAATAACTTCTTACAAATCTAGAGCTGACTAAACTCAGAGGTATCAGAGGGAGTTCATCTCAGGGCTGTACAGGGACAAAGAAAGGGAAGATTGTGGGGTTACAGCAGCAGCCCCAAGAGAATTCAGTTTAATTTCTTGCTGTACAGACAGCTTTCTGCGTTGTACTGAAGAGAGACATTTAGGTTCAGATCTTCAAAGGTACTTCAGTGCCTAACTTTCATTGAAACAGGTGACTAGATGCCTTTGAAGAATTGCAATTTAATCTCCCAGATTCTCATACAAATTAAGGTGCCTAACAAGGAGCTTAGATAGAATTGGGAAAAATAACTCCAGGAGTCCAATTCTCAAAACCTTGCAAAATCTATTTAAGGTGGTATCTATGGATGTCTATATGCTTTCACTTAAGAATTCTTTCTTGAGCTGCAAACATTTGTTTCTATCTGTACTGAGGATTGTCTCCATATAGCTAATGAAGGAAAGTACTTGTCTTTGTTTTTCTAAAATGATAAATGTTCCTGCCATCTCACAGTTGCTTAACAACCAGTAGTGAATTATATCAAAACAGTGATCATTGGCCATTTATATACAAAAACGTATCTGAAGGAGGAAGCTGTAGAAATGTAGAAATACCAGTTTTAAAATGGTCACTCAGGTGCTGAATCCTGTGCCAGCATGCCAAAGATACATTCAGTGGCTTCTTCAGCCTGAAAGAGTTCAAATCTTCATCTAAGGAGAATCCTTCAGCTCCCCTGCTGTAATGGAAAGATAGAGTGGAGGGAATTTCTCTTGCTTCTAAATTTTAATTTTTTTAAATTTTGCCTCAGAGACCGAGCAAAATTCTTTATTGTATTGATTAGAGCATGTGGTAAAAGAGATGCTTTCCCTTCTAATCTTGCCTCCAAAAAAAAATTATTTTGCATCCAACATTTATTTAATAAGAAGTTTAAGTAGCCCTTCAAGTTTTTGCAAAGGAGCAGCTATGAGCTTTATTTTCAGATGAAAGAATTTGTAAGCTAACCATAGGTGCTGATTAACAGAACTACCACTCCCAGATATTGCCCATTATTCTCCCTACTGGGGCTATGACTTCTTCTAATGAGTCAGATTTGTTTGTCCAGAAGATTAATACGCAGCTCTCTATGATTAACAATCTCTTACAGAATTATCCAGATATTCTTTCTGTAACCTAACTCCTGGTATGCTGACAAGACATGACATGTCCACGTCTTACATATGACAGAGTGTCTAGTGATTTATTTCCACGAGGTTCTTTTTGTACAGAAAATCTTAACATGCTGTCCAGGTTAAAAATGACTAGCATCTGTTAAGCAAATATAAAGAGCTTTTTTGTTGTTGTTTGATTTGAACTTCTGATTTTTTTAGCCTATACCAAACATCTGTGGTTTCAAGTTATTCTTATTTAAAACATTTCCTTTAAATATAAAAAACAGTTATGCAATCTGCTTAAATTATCAAGTCAACTAAGAATCCCTTTCAAGAGTTAATTACAACAAGTAAAAATGGAAGATATTCTTCACTCATTGCTTATTTAATTTGTTCAAGGTTTTATATTGTAGTACTTCCTACTTACTTCTTTAGCCTGAATAATTTTACATTTTTCATTCACATTTCTATTTTAAGTAAGGAATGTCCCATTTCAAGTGAATGAACATCTCTATTCTGTAAGGCTTGATAAAGGAGAACATTAGATACACCCTAATGAAATTCCCCATCCTTTTTTTTTTTGGGTGCTGCAGATTGTTTGTTTCCCAGATTGTGATTATTTGGAGAAAAAGCCCATCTTTGATAATGGTGCTAAACAATGTGTGGCTTCATTGATATTTAATAGATAACACACTTTGAACAACTCTGTTGGAGTATTTCTTTTGTACCCAACAGCTGTTCAGTTTAAAAAAGACAGAAGTACAATACAGTATTGTATACTTGAATTACACACTTAGTTTAAGGGATAAGAATCCCAGTAGCAGATGGCATTCCAGGCTGTCTAACATTGCAGGGAAAAGAAAAAAAATTAAAGCAGGCCAATAGTCTGCCTCGATATTATAAATCAACAGAATGGTTACTGCTGAACACATGAAGATTAATACATCAAAATCTGTGGGTTATTTCTGACAAATGAGAGTAGAAAACATCTCGCTGTGTGGACAATGTCATGACAAAACTGTGCTTCAGACTCTAAAATATGTAAACAGGGAAGCCTCTGCTAATTGAAGTTTCTGTAGTATTTCTCATTAAGTGCAATTAGGCTCTTGAACTGAATTTTGAGGGAGAAACCTGAGGACAGATTCTCCACTCCCAAGAAGGTGCAGGTGTTGCAGTATGACAAGGTATGGGAATCACAACTCCCAGGCACATCACCCCACAGCCGAACTTCACAGCTTGACATGCCACTGCTCCAGTGCATCAGGGCACAAGGAATTATCCAGTTTAATCCTGTTTTACTCCAGGAGAGAGCCCCTCCCAGCCTGGTTTCACCCTCACAACAGCCTCAGATTAGCTTTGGGATTTAAATTCCTTGTTGACAAATAAAGGCATATGGTATGAGAAATCTTCCTTAGAGCTGGAGGGATTAAACAAGCTGAAAGGAGTACAGTGAAGAACCCAGGGCTGGCAGCTCGGTGCTTGTTCCTTGTGATAGAGCTCCTGTACTGCACTTTTGGACACTGACTGCTAAACTGCTTTACAAAAACCACTTCAACAGTGAAGGCATCTCCAGCACGATAGCCACCAACAGGACCCAAAATGGGAATTCACCCAGAAGGGTACAAATACACAACACAGATTACACTAATGAATTAGTTGTTTGAAAGCTTGTTTGAAAGTTTGTTTGAAAGCTGAGCGAGTTACTCCATGCACGGCACTCCCTCTGGATGCCCTAAGTGGGTAAGATTTGGGGTTCCTGTACATTATTCTCCCTGTGCATGACTCCGAAGCCTCTGTGCATGGGGTTTTGATGACTAGGTCTCGATAAACTCTGCCCCGGCAACCAGGACACAGCTTTCAGGAATACAGCTCTCCAAAAATCAGCCTTTTGTCAGCAATTGCATGATAAAACAAGAGAATTCCTGGTTAATTTGGACATGACAGAAGCAAATATTGCTATCAACAGATCAGAAAATGTAATAAATGCTTATGTGATCCAAAAAAACCCCACCCAAAAATGCTGGAAACTCATATAAGAATTGGGGGAAAAAATTAAAACTTATTCATTGCCTGAATCCCCATCTTGAGCCCCACACAACATTAATATTTTTAAAAGCATCTCTGAGTTTTCATGACCATCTCAGGTCACTTTTATTTGAGATTTTGCTTATTTCTATAGCATGTTAAATGCTGAAAAAGTAATCCTTTAATTTGGAAAGACAATATATTACCATGGCTTCATTGGTGGCATAAACTGATGCTTTTTTTTTCTGTTTTGTTTTTTTTTCAGCTGCATTTACCAAGTTGTCTTAAACTGGTTCTGCATTGCTATTGCTGTCCTCATTACAGTAATTGCAACATAATTACATCTATAATTCACGGGTTGTAATTATAATATCATGGTATGAAAGGATATAAAATACCTAAGAAGATTTATAAACTTTTCAAACAAATGATGAAACAAAAAATAAACTATAGGTACAAAGAGATGTGAAAGCCTAGCTCTTCTTACTCAAAGCCAATGTGGTGAGAGGATGAATTTTAGTACTCAATATTTAGAATTCATACAATTTCCATATGCTGTATCTGTTGTCATGGGTTTCTTTAAATAACCTTTTTTGGTTTTGAAGGGAAAAAAGTGAAAAAAAAGGCTTGTTTCATTTAACCATAAGAAAGGGCAGGGATTTTTTTTCCTCAGTTAAAAAAACCCCAAACAAAAACCCCAAGGAACAGGGAACAAGTGGTAGAGTGCACTGCATAACACACATACTATATAACACACCAATATCTCTTGGGCTGCCCTCTGGAAAACAGCTGCTTTGAATGCATTTGTCCAGGGAATTAAAATCCAGTGAGGATTTTCTTTTGGTTTCCATTCCAAAGAGCACCAACAATTAAAACTTACATGATATTTTACCATTTTCAGTTGTTCCATCATTGTATGTTAAAGTAAATTTATCCTATTTTCAAATCCTCAGGAATTTGGGGTCTGTGATTAGAAAATGTGGGATAAGGAAAATAATTTTTACATTGAAAAGTGGGAAACTTCCACAAATGATGAGCATTATGAGTTTATGCAGCTATTAGATCTCATCCAGCAAAATACTTCTGTGTCATTTTTGAGTGTGTAGTTGAGCTTCCCTACCTCAGAAACAGGAGAGCTTATATAGTGTTTTGCTGTTATTTCAGGAGGCTTTTTTAGCTAAGGCTCAACCTAAAAACAAACCTTCATTACTAAAGACCACCCAAATTAATGACATAGATGTTACACACTAGTCAGAGTGACATCAGAGCTGAGTGACATGTGCTGACCAAACGCATCACAACATGTGGGACATGAATATATCTATATATATGTATGTGTTTGCCTGATTCAACTGCTAGCCCACTGTTTTTTTTACAATTTGAGTTATATACATTCCCACGCCTTTAAAGGCTCAAATACTTTACATAATTGAAAATATTTTTTTCAAGAGTCTGTACTGTATTTGCTGCCTAGGAAAATAGTTATCCTCTTCTTCAGAGAACAGCATTTTGCTCAAGCAAATAATAGATAAATAACCTTCATGATGTCGTACAAGAGTGTATTTTTAAAGTAGTAATTAATTTGTTGAGAACTCTGAAGACTTTTGCATCATATGTTGGTCTTCCTACATGTTTATGAAATAATTTTAGCCTATCTGCTGTTCAAGGTTAAACCATGCAATACTCACAGAATTATTTACACAGTAAAAAACTGTGGCCCTGACAGCATCTGTGATAACTCAGTGATATGTAAAAAACCTATTTCCCAGGGGAAACTTAGGCATAAGTTTTTCATCTCTATTATTAATGTGTATTATCTATAGCATTCACAGATATTCAGTAGAGATCTATGAACTGCCTACATTAATTTTCAATATTCCTAAACTGTACTGTTCCGTCCATTATTATTGACATCAGCACAACTTTCCATAATTTTTCAAGAGGATAGCATGTGTGAAACACAGACTTAATACTTTTTTGTTATATTTATCCTGATCTGACTAGCTGAATGGCTACCTATCCAGTCTATCTGAATGGCTCTATCATCCAAAAAAAAAACAAAACCAAAATCAAATAAAATTGACAGGTCCAATAGGTCCTTAATCAGAAAAAAGAAAAGCCTTTTTACTGTTCTCCCATTTGTAATATAATTTTCAAAGGCCAACAAAGCAGCCTATTCAGCAGCTTTGAAACCTCACAGATTATGACATATTTTAGTACATTTTTCAGATATTTATGATCATAGAATATGCTGAGTTGGAAGGAATCCACAAGGATCATTGGGCCTGCACAGGACCATCCCCAAGAGTCACACAATGTATCTGAAGATACCATCCAAACACTTCTTGAACTCTATCAGCCTTGGTCCTGTGATCACTTCCCTGGGGACGCTGTTCAGTGCCCAACCACCCTCTGGGTGAAGAACCTCTTTTCTAATATCCAACCTAAACCTCCCCTGACACATCTTTGGGCCATTCCTTTGGGTTCTGTCACTGGTCACCAAATGGAAGAGATCAGTGCCTGCCCCTCTTCTTCCCCTCCAGAAGTAGTACTGAATCACTAACAGAAAAGGCTATTTTCACACTTAATAAAATATTTTATATATACCATTTGTAGTAAAATATAGTTCAGAGTGTCTAATGTCTCTGTTTATTTTTCAGCACAAGTCAGAATATGGAAGAGTTTCTCATGACTACTGCATTCCTGTGGCTATTAGAACAATACATGTAGTACACAGATGTGGCTTATTCCTCAGATGTGTGGGAGTTAGGGCAGCTCCACTGAGGAAATCACACCACACTCCATTGTGGAGGTGAAATAAAAACCATCCTGCTGGAGAGGTTGATTGAACCAGGGATCCTCTGCTCTAACAGAGGAACATCTGCTGGCAAAATAGGTAAGACTGCTCTTCATGAATATAGAGGAATTACTAGAGCACACATAGAAGCTCTTTTAAGAGGAATCAAGGTTGAAATCATCCAACTGGAGCTTAGTGGTAATAAGCATAAAGGAATCTTGTGAACATCTCCAAATCAAGTGTCCCAAAGCCCACAAAATTCAGCTATAGTGGTACATTAAAAATTAAAGTAAGAAATATGTAACTAATGCTTTTGAACTTCAGGTTTTGATAAATAATTTTGAAAACCATCAGTGTAAATATATAACTGAAATTTATTTTATTGGATACCTAAATTTACTTCTCTATTTTTCTATATTATTTACTAGATGTCTTATTAAAAATCAGTCATATGATGTAATCTTTTGTCTTATATAATTACTCTAGATTATCAAAATTTATTAAATATACACCTAAAAAACCCAATGCTTTGACTAACAATTGGAAAATATTGGATAAGAACATAAACAAAGCTCTTTTAGTGGTTTATATATGTTAATGATGTCATCATTCTAATATCCAGTATTCATGTCTCAAAATAAGTATACTTTTTAAAGGACTGAAAAACTAACAGACACGCTTTTTCTCTAGGAAATTTGTTTTACAGTGAGAAACTTAAGAAAATCTAACCTACTTCATTTATTAAAAAAAGTGCTTCTAAATATATACAAGAAACTGAGTTTTAATAAAGGAACTTTGATGCAGACACTGTGCAACGTGACTCTGCAGTGTCTTGCTATTGACAGTAGATATATTCAGACAAGAAATCAGGTGAAAACATTTAATAATAATTATATTGGAACAGCTTATCTATTGAAGCAGTCAATTCTCTGTTACATAAATTATTTAAAATAATATTAGATATCTTATTAAACAATACTCTCTAGCTCAACATGAAGTTGTGGACTTGATTTGAAATCAGCTAATAAAATTATGTTATCAGCTATGCCACAAAGCATGAAAATTATCATATTGGTTTCCCTTGGTCTTCAAAGTTTAAGCAAAAAATCAGGGATACTGATAAAACTTTTATAAAAAAAAATAGGAACCCATTTTCATTATTCCCTGGCCATTTCTATTATGCCAGCTTTCAGCACAGAAATTTTCCATTTCCCTGTATTTGCTTTAGGAGTCATCCTTTACAATACTCCTTGAGTGCACATGCAGGTTTCTGTTGATTTTAGGGAGTTATGGTTTGAAATGTTCTACATTGCTCATCCTGAGTGCTGTCTACCTATGGAAATCATCATCGTTGATCAATGGGATAAATTTCAAGATAAGATACCAATCAACAGGAGCTGGAGTGGAAGAATAACATCCTCTATGATAGCTTTCCATCAGATTTGCCTTCAATTACTTTATTCTTCCTAAACATACAGGCATTTACTAAAAATGAAAAAGAACATGCTTTGAAATTTAAATTTTCCTACCAGTATCAAAATGCCTACATCCTGGTTTGAGCACATTAAAGTTACTATTTGCAACATTGTTTGTAACCACTTTGTTCCTAAAGAGACAATTTATTTGTATAATTAATCAGCTGAAATATCCCCAAGGATTTTTTTTTCCCAGAAAGACACCTTTTGTTGTTTAGAAGTAATGAAAACATTTCATCAAGGCTTTCTAGTGTGATTGATAGTCTTTGCTGAATTTTGTTGAAGGCTTTCTGTCTGAGTGGTGCTTTGAGCTCTTTATTCACTTTCATGCGTTCTGGAACATTGTTTTAATTCTCTACTAGTAACAGGTGTTTTCTCTATAGGAAACCATTAACTTGCATTTTTAAACAATGCAGTTCTAATTTTGATTTCAGGCTTGAAAATTTTCTATTTTGTTTTTTAAGATAGATCAAACCTTTATTAATTCACAAATAAACTTCAGATCTTCATATAAACAACTAGTAGAACACTGAAAACTTCATTCACTAGACAGGCTTCTAAGGATACTCCTAAACAAATGAACTTTCTCAAAGAAATCTGCATATTATTGATGTTTTAAACTCTTCCCTGAGACTGTATGTGGAAAGAGCTGGGGTTTTTTCCTCTTGTGCTCAGAATGAAGGGGAACAAAGATCAACAGCTACCCCGGTTTCAATAATCAATCTGAAAATATAGGAATGAACTGAGTAAAATAAGATTATTTTGTAGTACATGGCTACTCTTTGAAGCTACTCACAGGCTAATCTTAACCTAGAGGCTACAGAGCCCAGAAAACAAAAAAAAGATGGAAGGAATTGGTATGATTACATGCACTGACTGATAATGATCAGTGATGCTAATACTACTCTGAAGGGGGTAGCTTTACCTCTTTGATAATTCAAAGAACATGTGACTAGCAACGAAATCTGTGAAGAACAGGATTTATCTAAAAGGCCATTTTTGAAGCCCCTAGAAACATCGAATATACATTAGGAAAACTCAGTAGGGAAAGAAAAACTGAAACGTGTGTGGAAGGAAGAAATTTACAGTATGTATGTTATATATAAAAACACATATAAATATATATATATATAAATATAAATTTCAAGACCAGGTTGGATGGGGCCTTGAACAACTTAGTGTAGTGGGTGGCATCCCTGCCTCTGGTGGGAGGGATTTGGAACTAGGTGATCTTTAAGGTTTCCTTCCAACCAAACTTTTCTATGATTCTATGAAATACATGTTTATATGTTTGTGTGTGTATACACATAAGTTACTGAAAACTAACAGAAAAAAAGAATTAGTCATATGTAAGTATGCTTACTATTGCATGTGTCATTACTGACTGGATCATGTGTAAAACACTTACTACAGAAATTTGAGTTGGCTGTTGATGTTGCTCATCATTTTGGCTTAGCTTTGATTTTTCACAACTTGTCGGTACATCCCAGACTGATTTGGCCAGTGTGGTTGCCTCATTGACTCTACTGTATGCAAGACCCAAATGCAGCTATTTAACTACCAATGGAATGGAAACTCCCAGTGGTAGTCATGGGTTCATGTGCAGATATTATCATCAATTAGGGTATAAAGTTGGTTAAAAGGGATGAGTACTATTTTAGATTTAAAATGCTTGTTTGATGAAGCACAAATAGCCATTTGAACTTTGAATTCAGGTATGTACAAATATATTTATTACAGAACTGACAGACTTTACTTCTTAAGACAAATGCTTTCGATACTGCATGAGAAGTAGGAATGCTGAAAAAACATAGAGAGGAACATGCCTTTAATCAATCTTTAATGTATGTTGCTGGGCAAAGCTGTGAAAAGTAGGCTTGAAAAGGTAAGAACAGATTTCTAAACACTCAATTAATACAAATGACACTTTTAAATCTAAGGAGGTTTAAACAAACTAATTATTCCCAGCAGAGTGGATACTCTCTCATGCAATGTTAATGTTGGATAGAAAATTAATACCTTTCCTTCTACCTGTTAATCTGTCCATTAAAAACTGCTTGTTAAAATCATGTACTGCTTTCCATACAATCCATGAAGCGAATTATCAAGTGTCATAGTAAGAATAGGTACATAAACAAAAAATTGTAGTTCTTACAGTCAATGCTTCAGAGCATTGAAATTTTGGGTTTGCAGAGTAATAATTGGTCCTGGCAGCAGTGGCATCATTAGCTGATTTTTAATTCATATTTCATCAAAGATGGAAAACGTGGTCAAATAATTATTCAGTGGCTATATAAGTGATGTTTATCTGAGATCTTGCTCATTAGAATTAGAAAGAATTAGAAAGAATGCAAATAGGTTGTCACTAAAACTGCACTAGCAGGCAGCTGTGGGGAAGACAAATGATGCACATAACTAATTTGTAAAGGCTTTGTATACAAACAAGTGTTATCTAAGCCCTTTATTGCTTAAATTATTTAACACAAAATAATTATATTTAGCTTTATACAAACTATTAATCTACCTTTTTGGTTAAAAAAATACTAAATATAAAAATGTGAATCATCTGAAAATTCCAAGCAACCTTGTTCCAGATGTTTTGGAAAATTTAGCAAAGTGATGATGTTTTGTGCATTTTTCTACATAAGTAAATTCTTATTAAAACTTTTGCTGCAAAAGTTGTTTCCTCATTTTCTGAGAAAGTTTTCTCTCCTTCTACCTTGTTAAAAGGACATTGGGACAAGGAGAAGAGGGTTTGCTGAAGTAAGAAAAATATCAATTATATCAGAGCATGCTTTTAAATCTACTTTTCCCTTTTTTCTGTTTTAAGAGGGAGTCATTCCTATTACTTTTTTTAGTGCATTTTTCTCTCAGATCTAGTCGTAGATCTAGTAGTAGAACAGCTTTCAGTTCAGACTTGGACAGAACATGGTACTTACTGAAATGACTCTTCAAATTCAGATGTACTGGATCAGGACTAGCTCCAGTTGTGAGTGTCTTAGTTTTCCAAGCTGCAGAAAAAAATCCTCTGCTGACACCTGGCTCACTCTGTAGCCATGGAAGGGATCTCCTGGATCCCTGTTATAGTTTGATTCCGGCTGGATGCCGAGAGCCCACACACACATCTAAAATTTCTCAGAGAAGAAGATGTGGGTCACTCGATGGCACAAGGGTCCTTCCCAAGGGACACCAGCCACCAGGCGACTAAGGCTCCCTGAGGCAAGCGGTACTCCCTACCCACACGTTCTTGACTGGGAACTGCGTGTGTGGGCTAGTTAGCCTGACCTCGCCTAGGAGTCCTTGGTTTGATGGTATAGTTGAGGCGCTGCGGCTGTTGGAGGGTAAAACGGTAGAAAGAGACTCACTCTCGTTGGGGCGAAACAGGAGAACAGTTTATTGGGGGTCCAAACCCCATGGCAACCAACAGGGAGTGAGCGCAGACCAGCTCAAGGACAAGGGGTTTTATAGTGGGTAGGATTGAGGGGCGGAGAGAGGGTAAGGACCAATGGGGTTGAGGGAAAGGTGGGGTTAAGGGAAGACAGACAGGAGTATAAGCCAGAGGCCTTCTACTCAAGACGTAGAAGGGTAGGGGGTAGGGGGTAACAGAACAAACCATTACAGTAAAACAAACATAAAAAGCACACCACCACAGGACTTCACTGATGAAAGAGGAGTTTAAGGGCTGTTAGTATCACCAAGAACATTTGAGACTATTATTGGAACCATTCCAAAATCCCTGGGACATTCATCTTGAACCAAGACTGAAGAGACTTTCAGGCCACAGGAAACTGTCATATGAAAGATCAACTATTAAGTCAAACAAGGAAAGTTTTATAGACAGTTTAAATAATTTTTTTCAGAAGACAAATTTAAACAGACTTTGACCTTTTCATTTATTTTCTCCATTATTTGAATATTTTTCTGTAATGGTGCAAAGAAAATCATATTTGAATTATTATTGTTGTCAAGGAATAAAAATGAGTAACTTAGGAATGATTACCTAAATGTCTGATCAAGATATTCAGACTCTATTAATGTCTCTGTTACAACGTAACATACTTACCACTTTTTCCCTTGTTCTGCAATTCCTTATTTCAGTCAAGTCTATTTGACAGTGAGTGTACACTCACTGTGTGCCAGAGCACACTTGTGGAAGTACAGCTAGAGTTAAGTCTTTCTTTAACATGAATACCAATAGAGGAGAGTCAGGGTGTTGCAGTCAATCCCAATATTTAGATACTGGGAGGCAAGATGGGTTTGTTTCTGGTGCATAAGCCAGGTACTGGGCAGACAGTTCTCTATCTATGAAGTGCACATGCAAATCCACTAGCCTGCTTTTTGTTAAGTACGTTTCATTAACTATTTAAACTGTTTGCACTAGCAATGACTTTGGCTTGATTAAGAGTTCTCTTCCATTAGCAGGGCTGTTTACAAAGAGTCTGCTCAGCCTGACTGCTTCTGTTTGCAGTACAAACCTATCCTGCCCAGAAGAGCTTCTGGTCTCTACAAAACACAAACCTTGAGCAAAAAAATCTAGTTCCCATAAGGGAATCATCTCAAAATACATCCTAATTTTCTAAATATAAACCTGATCTTTTTAAACTTTAATGCTATGTCAACACATATACATCCCTCAGTATGCAGCACTAATATCATATTAATAAAAGTAATTGCTCCGTGCTGAGGTCCCATGGAAGTCAATGTAGCCACATAAGGGACAGGTTTGGCCTCTTATGTCTTATCAAGCCAATGAGCTAGACAAATTCTGATACAGCTAAAGGAACTTAATGTCCAATTAAGAGCTCAGCA
>WEIV01021029.1:131447-149086 GCA_013390005.1 Calyptomena viridis
CCAAAAAACCAAACCAAAACAAACCCCCCAACCCCCCCCAAAAAGCCCATAAAAATATAGACAAAAAAAAGAGAAAAGCCCAAACTCAAAATCTACCATCATATAATTAAAAAGTTACCAAAAATCATACTAAAAACTTGCTGTGCCTCTTATTGTACACTTGACAACCAAACTACTCTATTTGAATTCCATGTTAGATAGAAGAGAGGTATTTTCAATGTTTTCCATAAGCCATACAAGAAGCTTTTCCAGGGTACTGTTCTATACTGTGCTATCATCTTGCTTCCAGTATTATAATTCATAAAACAAAAGATGAAGCTGCAGAGAATATGAATACCTTTTTCCTTTGCATTACTGCTGACATCAAACATATTAATAGGAAGAAAATTACAGAGAAAGAAAAAAAAATCATTTTTTAAATGGAAATGATTCAATGTGTGGCTTTTTTTCCTGCTTGGAGCTCTAAAAATAGCTTAGAGTGGAGCAAAAGGACAGTTCAGTTGACTGATAAACATTTTGGGGCAAAATCTATTTTTCAGAGCAGGTTACAAATATGAGGAATAACTACCCAGTAGAGATCCTGTGGCTGAGCAAGGAAATCATTCCTTTAGAAAGCTTTAAAAAACACTATTTCATTTTTCCTTACAATAGGACTGCATGATTTATAATCTCTTGTCAGCCAGGTCATAAATAACAAGGAGGAATGGACTCAGGAAGGAGTTGCAGGCATGAAGAGAGAGCAGGGGTGTGGCTGAACAGGGGGATGATGGATGGGTGGATGGATGGATGGATGGATGGATGGATGGATGGATGGATGGATGGATGGATGGATGGNNGATGGATGGATGGATGGATGGATGGATGGATGGATGGATAGTTAATTGGGGCATTACTGAAAGAGATTAAGGGAAAGGGAAGACTAAGAAAGGCAGATGCAAACTGTGAAGAGCCTGGTAAATGGACCAAATGAAAGTCTCCGGGAAGATGGGGGTGCTGTCACAACTGGGTATCTGAGGCATTTCAGAGGCACAGCACAACTCCATGCAGGCAGACTTCCACAGGGAATGTCTCATCTCCCCTCTCTTTGGAGGGCGAGGTTTCTGAGAGAAAGATATGCCCTTCTTGCAGGAGGGAAGGCACCCCAGGCTCAGTTCTTCACAATAGAATTTAAAGATGTGGATGGCAGCAACCCTTAGTGCAAGCGATGGTTTTCAAGCAAGACAGACTTGGTTCTGACACCAAGTCCTCTCCTTCAGTCTAAACCAGGCTCCCTTCTAGCTGCCTTCACTCCTGTCTTCACTTAGGAAATCTTCCAGTGTTTATCTACCTTACCAGGAGAAAGTTCTACCATCTAGGGAATCTTAGTTCTTTTCATACAAAGCAAAGCAAAAAAACCCCAAAACTCAGACATCTCTTTCTTAGACAAGACATCTAATCAGAGTGGATTACACACAGGACTCCTGGTCAGAGGATCAACGCTCAGGGCTAGGCACTCACCAGTGCCTGCACAGGAAAACCCTGCCCTTGATGCTTTGTAGGAGCATTTTAGTAGGGGAACAAGGTGCAGCTAAACTTCAAAGTGCAAATAGCTGTTGCAGACTGTTTGAAAAAGAGGTTTGCAACTTAAATAATTTGTGTTTTAAATGTAATATCTCAATATAAGTTGCATAACCTGAAACTTACTGCTAAATAAAATGGGTTCTGCTGTAATTGCTGTAAGTTATTGGGTCATAACAAAGGGCTTGTTGTGTAGTTTCCAATACATATCTGTTCACCGATAACAACTTAATGCAGTTTTATAACAGGTCCACTGATTCTATACAAAAGCCTTGCTACACACCTGCAGTGACATGAAGAAAGAGTTATAAACCTCTCAAAAATATGGTGACTTAACATAGGCAAAAGAAGCCTTAAGCTACTGGTTACAATGATCACAACAAAAGACTTCATCTGTAAGACTAAATCATGCAGATAAACAATACAGCTGCAAATTCTGCACACTGGCTTATCTTCAGGGCAGGTTTAAGGGTAGGGGAAGCTTTAGATAGGATGCCTATTTTTAAATATCAGTATTAAATTCCTCACCCAAAGCATCAACTAATCACATCTGGGAAACTACCCGTCCTCCTCAGCAAACAGGCTGCTCACTGGAAAAAGTGGTATTCAGCAAATGAGACATTAACTGACAGCATTTTGTGTCAAGCAAAGAAGCTTCGTTGTTCTAGGTCTCCTTACTGAAGTCATCCAGTTTGATTCAATTTATCACTTTAGGAAATTCAGATATCCACTAACATCAGTCTCTGAACCCAGTGTTTCTTAATGGTCAGTTATCTGAATACTTACAGTCAATAAGAAATTATTAGAGGAAGGTAATTATCTTAGGGCAATAGAAGTTTGATACATTTCTTTTGAATATCTTAAAATCATCCCAGATGTGAATCACCACTGTTGATTGAAATGACATCGTTTAAGTATTATATAAATGTATAGATTCAAGCCAGAATAAAAAAGGCCACAAAATGAAACTGGAGCAGTCATCTTTTAGAATATTACAATGTTTTCCTTAGTCCCTAATGGATACTTCTGTCTACACAGTTAATAAGCTTGATGTTTTAGTGGTTTATGTCCACAAGATTATTTGTAGGGCTTAAAGTGTCTTTCTTCAAGTAGAAGTTCACTTTACAGAGTGCTGTTCTGTCATGATAGGGGTGTTTCTTCTCTTCCAACATCTTTGCCAGGGAAACACTTCCTACAGCTACCTGCCCTTTCTCCATACCTATATCCAAACGTTGATATTAAAAATCTTTTCCAGAATTTTCAGCATTTTATTTTTGAATTTCAAGGCTCCAATATTTCAATTAGTAACACATCAGAATATTAAATGCCATAGTATAATCAGAAGTGATGTTCACAAGATGCTGCTTGTCTGTCATGTCAACAGTGCTTAGCTCACTATTCAGTCTTTCCATTAAGTGTCTGTTTTCCAGCTACAGCAAAAAACAATATTTGTGATTGGAGCTCCTTTCCACATGCTGTGTGGACCATGCCTATGACTGCTGGGCATTTCACGAGGAAATCATGGACGAGATTACTGAGCTTCCTGTGCTCTCCCAAATCACACAGCTGATGTGTCACTTTAAGCCAGTTCTAACCTTTATAGCACTGACTGACCTCAGTTTTCAGTTTTCATGGCAGAGAAATGCCAAGAGAAAGTATAAACACGGAGGAATTTAATCTATATAAAATGTGAGTTCTTCAATAAGTATTTGTAGGTCTCTTCTGTAGCAGTGGAAGACAGTGTTGCATTGGAGAAATTACACATTTCTTCTCTCCTACTACATGAGGTCTCCACTGAACTATAGGATTTCATTTTGTGTCCTGTTTATCTAAAATGTTCAGTAGTTTTAGAGATAATACATATTTAACATAGACCACCATTAGACCAAAAGACAGAAATGTAATCTCATAAGCAAATGAGAAACCGGACTTACATCTGAAGCCTCACTCCTCAAAGAGACAAGGAAATTATGAACCCCTTAGCTAATGCAACACAAGCTTATCACAGCTTCCCACTATTCTTGACCCTGAACTATGCACACAACACCTACTCACAACATAGTGTCGCAAAGACCCAACACTGATGTTTTTCCTGCACTGTTTTCTTCTCTTATGGCAAATTAATAACTCCAGGTCTTCAGGCTTGATATATTTCAGACTAGTCAGGCTATGACTAAAGTGAATTTTAGGCCTGAATTTTAATGGAAGATACTTTAACTATAAATTGAACTTAATCATCTAAGCCTAAATGCAAAAGTCAAGTCTGCTTCCTGTAGTAGGCATGAGGCTCAAACTATGTGCTAAGAAAAATCATTGTCAGGTACAATAAAATAAGCTGGACTATCAAGTCTCTTACAAATATATAATTAATTGGAGTCTTAAAAGGGACAAGGAGACCTGTTTAGGAAAATGAAAAGGTTATAAATTATTTGAAAGTGGGGAGGCAAAACTGAGATGAGTCACCAGAGATTTGTAAAGAACAAATCATATTAAAATTGTCTCATTTCCTTCAGCAACAGGGTATCCAGCTATGTGGTTAGGGAGAAGCAATAAGCATCATGTATCTTGTCTTTAAAACATGATACTATTTCCACATTACAACCTTTTAAGCTAGGGAAACATGGTCTAGATTAAGTTGCTATAAACTGGGTGCAATAGTGGTTGGGTAGTACCTCCCAGAAGACTTGCCGACTGTTCTGTCAAAATGGAAGCAAATATTAAATGCCTCTCCACAGGGCCTTGTCTTTCATACAGCTCCATTCAATCTTTAATTAATGAAAGAAGAGAGAGTAGACTTCTGTGTAAAATTAGAGAAAACACAAAGACAGGAAGGACTATGTTGGAAGTTGGGACTAGCAATCAAAAAGATCTCAAGGAGGTAGAGAAATGGTCCAGAAGCAATTTGGAAGGGAGGGGTATGAGTTGCTATACTTAGGAACAAACAGCTGCAGATGTACCAGCCAGAAAACAACCAAGCAAACAGCACTCCTCCAGGAAAGGGCCTGCAGGTGATGTGGTATTACATGCTCAAGCAAAATTGGCAGTGTCATGTTTTCACGACACAGGCAGATGTCACCTTGGGATGTATAAATAGAAGACCATCCTGAAAAATAGATGAAGCAATCCTCCTCTGCCAAGTGCTGACAAGACCTCAGCAGGATGCAGTGCCTGCCTCCATCACTCGGTTTTGGTAAAAGGACAGACCAGCGGGACAAATCCCAAGAGAGAGAATACAGCAGTGTGAGGGGTGACAGGAGGAGACCTGCAGGGCACTTCTGAAACAACCAGGGTTTCTTCCTCTAGAGAAAGATGAACCAAAAGGAGTCCCGGAACAAACAATGCTCTTACACCTCAGGCAGGTGAGGTGATTTACTGGGAATAATCTCTTCTCCATGCCTGTGCCAGATACAGAAAAAATTAAAAGGGTCACATCACTCACTCGCAGTCACCTTTTAAATTTTTTGCATAGTGAGCACTCACTTTTGCCAAACTTCAGTCATAAAATGGCACTAATACAGTAGATCCCACTTTGATGAAGAAAGACTGATTTCTGAAGGTCCTTCTCAGATAAATGTTTTTACAACAGTATATAGACACATACTGACTCAGGTTTGTCTGTATCAACATATGTAATTTATTATCGAAAAATTCCTTTTCAAAGGATTGGATGACACCAGCCAATACTTTGCAGTCAAATAGGTCTGACTATTATTATAAATGTTGCTTTTAGCACAGACACTAAAGGACATGAAAAAACTTTATTATGAGTAAGTATTTATGCAAAATTACATTCATTATCCTTTTTATTTATTTGCTAATTGTTAAAATAGTCTGGTAAAAAGACACTAAGAGTAGGCATAAGTATTTAGCTGGATATTTAACCTCAAAGTGATGCTATGTAAATAGGTGCATTGCAAATATTTAAAATTCTATGACTAAGCCTCACATTAATCCTTATTAACAGAGTTTTAGTGTGCAGAACAAGAATATTATCCACGCTCCTTCTCTAAGCAATGTCCTGTGAGAAATGATGTTGATAAGCCCAACCTCTGGAAAAACAAGTGTGTAATCTTTTTCTGTTTGCTTCTGTGGTGTGGGTCACTGGGTTACATGCTTGAAACTGAACTGGAATTAGTTGTTTTATTTATAAAGCCTATGTACATATAATTTCATTGCTATGGTACAGTGAAAGATAGAAGATATTAAAGAATGCTATGTTCCAGATTTACAACAAGTATCTCAGGTGGCTGGAGAGTTGATCCCATAGCAATCACCATAGAGATTTGTAGATGTGATTTTCCTATGTCTTTTTTTAAAATAATATGCAAATGGCAATGCTAATATTTTAAGGTTCTTAAACTTTCTTTTGCCTGTACATAAGAGATTTAAGTGTTTGTAAAATTCTTTCATTTTACAGGCTGCATTTTCCTTGAGGAATTCTGAGTTATATAGCTTAATGTATAGAGTTATACCTGCATTCTTTTATTTTGTCTATAAATAAAACATCTACGTTTAGTTTTCTGTGTAAAACTTTTTGTGTATGTGTGTGACAAAGACAAATATGGTGGTTAGCTGATTTCTCTTCAGTAAATATGCCTCTAACATTCATACAATCTTTTTCTACATATTAAAAGACAGCACAATTCCTCATGCTTATATTATTGCTGAGACATTAAAGTAGCTTTTCATCCCAGGCCTTGGGAACAGAAATATACAGGCTGATGCAAATACAGACCCACTGTCAGTGAAGGAAGAGTATAAGAACTCTTACAAGTGCTTGACCTCCACAACTCCATGGGCCCTGGCAATATCCACATGAGAGTGTCAAGAGAGCTGGCTGATATCCTTAAGTTGGTCTACATAAAGGCTGAGAATTCATAGAGATTAGGGGATGCCCCAGAAGACTGGAAGAGGGTTAATGTCACTCCCATAAGAAGGGCTCAGAGGAGGATCCAGGAAATTACAGTCTCCTCAGTTATACCTCAGTCTCTGAGAAAGTTACCCTTTCCCAGAGAAAGTGAATCCTCCTGGTGACTAACACAAGTCAGATGAAGCACAAGACTGGGAAATCAACCTTGACAAACCTGATCACCTTCTATGACAAAGCAACCTGCTCAGTTGATGTGGGACAAGTGATGGACATTGTCTACCTGGATTCCTCCACAGCTTTCAAGATAGATTTCCACAGCCTCCTCCTAGAGAAACTGATGCGTTATGGTCTAGACAATTGGTCCCTGCACTAGACAAACAATGGGTCGTAGTAAATGGCTCCTTTTCAAACTGGCATCCTGTCACAAGTGGGGTCCCTCAGCAATCAAAACTGGGTCCATAAGCAATCTGGAAGATGGGATCAGCTGTACCCTGACAAAGTTTGTTGGTGAGATCAAACTGAGTGGGGAAGTGGGCACTTTGGAAGAAAGAACCATCTGCAGGAAGAACTGGATAGACTGGGCTAACAAGAACCTTATGAAGTTCAACAATGGCAAGTCCAGTGTCATGGTTTGACTCTGGCTAAAAGCCGAGAGCCCACACATGGATCTAAAATTTCTCAGAGAAGGGGGAAAAAAAAAGAACCNCACAGGACTCCACCAGGCCCCTCTGCTCCAAACACAGGATCACAGACTCTCTTTTCCGGCATGTCTCTGTTCCAGCGTGGAAAAAATCTCCCAGTCTTTCCACGGGTTCACAGGCTGAAGAATCTTCGCCCCTATGATTCCTCACAGATTGCTGGGGCCCTATTCCAGTGTTTAAGGCATCTTCTCTTTCTCCTTTCTCTGACCTTGGTGTTAATCAAACTCCTCACCCTCCTGTCTCTTAAGCGGCCATGATGTTCTGTCCAGCTTTTTTTTCTCTACTCCTTCTTAAATATGTTATCACAGAGGCGTTGTTGCCTGACCTTGGCTAGCTTAGAGCAGAGAAAAACTCTAGCAGCTTCTTAAAGAAGCCTCTCTCCTAGCCCCCCCAACAAATAAAAAACTCTGGCTACTTAAAACCACAACATCCAGTTTTACATCTGAGAAAATATAATCCAGGAGAGCATCACAGGCTGGGATCTACCAAGCTGGGGAGCAGCTCTGTGGAAAAGTACACACTCAGTGGTGGACAAACTGGTGGACAAACTCAGTGTGAGTGAACAGTGTGCTGCTGTGGTAGAAAAAGGGTTCAACTGGGTTACATTGACAACAGCATCATCACAGAGATAAAGAAGTAATTGTCTCACTCTACTCTGGGCTTGGCAGGCCATACCAGCAATATTGTGTTCAGCTTTGGTACCTGCTATACATGAAAAACATGGACAGGCTGTCGAGGGTCCAGGGAAGGGTGTTGTGAATGAATGTTTTAAGATCACTTAAAGAATCATTGGTAAAGATATTGGCAAAAACAGGTTTAACAGAAAAGCAACGGGACTGGGATGTCTACCATATGAGGAAAAGCTGAGAGAACTGGGTTTGTGCAGTCTTGAGAAAAGAAGGCTGAGAGAAGACCTTATCAGCACATTCTAGTATTTAAAGTGTGGCTACAAAGAAGATGGAGATTCCCATTTTCCCACATGGAGGGGTAATGTGTACAAGTTACTCCAGGGGAGTCTCTGATTAGGCACAAGATGACATTTTTTCTCAGTGAAATCAGCCACTGGAATAATCTTCTCAGGGAAGTTCTGGATTCCCCAGTGTTGAACATTTTTACGATTCAGCTGGACAGAGTGCTGGACAATCTCATCTAGATCACGTTTTTGCCAAGAAAGGTTAAACCAGTTGATCCTTCCCTTCCAATCTGGTATTCTATGATTCTATGATTTCCCCACCCCTTCTAGTAAGTACTAAAGGAAAAAACCATAAACAGGCTAGATTAGTTTAAGGAATTGCTTCTACAGAGACACAGTAATGGCACAGTATGAGCTGCTAACGCACAATTCCTGTTTATAATGCATACAAGCTCTATCTAGTGATCGACTTTTATTTAACATAATAGATTTCCCATTAGTGAAAAATTTTCAAAGGTAGCTCTAAGAAACTAGAATGCATAGATTTTTCAGTACAATCTAACAACTTGCAAGTGAGGAGGTGATTGTGAACCCTCAGCTGGGGTGTGCTTCTGATCTTGGATTAACAAAAGCCCAGGTTATTTAGCCAGCTCAATTTCCCTACCTCCTCCCGTGTAGCATTCAAAGGTATCTGACAGCACATGCCCTTTGTGCATCATGTATTATGCACAGTCCTCTTAAGTCTCTGTTTCTGCATGGATCTCTATGCATTGCCTTTTTCTCTCAAGTGCCTGGAGGATGGCCCCTCTCCTTTCCTGCTCATTGCTCCCAGTGACTGATGCCTCTGCCCAGGCAATCCCAAGAGTCATCCACTGAATAACATGCTAAGGGGGCCTCAGCTACTGAAAGACGGGAAAGCTGAGAGGTCTCTGCTGAATAAGAAAGAACACATTTTACTGAGAATAATTTCAGCACTGCAAAATTATCACCATGCTTCTACTAGGAATATGTGCCACTGGATAATTATACTGGATATCCACACTGACTAAAATGTACCATGGTCAGTAAGTGAAAAACTGTGCAGGTCAACTATGTTAAATGCTTGACCCATTAGGTCAATCCATTACCATGCACAAGAGCAAGGTGGTAATATTTGTGGATAAAGTGAAAAACCCAGTTTGCTGGGTTATATTACAACAGAGTATCTCTTTGAGTTGCTTTGTTTTCATTTTGTGGGCAAAATGACTCTTCAATATTTGCTCAAAGGTGTTTAATCAAAACAAACGGATCTATGAATCGTGAGGTTTTCCAATAGAAAAAGATCTACAATATACTTAAAAATCAGCATATTTAGAAACCAACCTAATTTTGCTTTGTTTTGGTTTTTTTTTAATAAAAGGGTGCAACTAGAAACATTTTTTTGAGAGTTCAGTGCTTTCTAATTATGAAAGTGGGTTTTCCCCAAATTTACTAAGGCATTTTTCCTGTGTGAATCCCAGCGCCTCCTGCCAAAAAAGTCATGTTGTCAAATATTTTTTTCTTTTTCACACTAGCATGTAAAATAGGTTTTGATGAACTCTGTATGAAACACCAGTCCTTTATGCTCTCAGTCATACTAAGTATTTGCACAGTTTCTTCGTGCAACTTGGTTGACATCACATAAAATTCCCTATACCAAAATAACTGCTTCCTTCAAATCATAGTGAAGTCATCAGAAGTCTTTCTGTTATCTTCAGTGAACTTTGGATTTGGCAGGGATGAGTCAGCTGAATGACATTGATGTGAACAGGAAGAATGAAGGGAAGAACAAGCACTGACTTGTGTACTATACATCATTTATGCTGAGAATCAGATTATTGAGGCAACCAGGGAAATGGAGAGAAAGAAAAGCATTAGAAATCTGGATATTAAAATAGAATATGCTCTTTACCAAGCCACAGTCTGAATGAGAAAAAGTCATAGCAAATTATTTGTTATGCTTTATATCTCACAGAAAAGAACAACTTTATTATCAGGAGTGATTTCACTGTGACCTACTCATGACGGAGGTATCATTCTTCCAATAATAAAAAATAATCTGTGAGTTTCCAAAACAATTGTCAACAAATGGAGGTGACATCTTTCTAAAGTGAGTGATCCAGCATGCTGGACTCCATCAGATCTCATTCTCATAGACAGAATTGGATATCACAAATTTAAAGACTGCTTGCTCAAATGCCATCCTTGTAGTTCAGTTGCTTTTATATGCATAAACTATAGGTTTAAGCTGTTAAAGGAAAAGTCTCATGGCTAAAGATATTTATGAAGATATTCATAGAGAAGTAAGCATTATCAAATAAATAATGACAAAAACTAAGTAAGAGAAAAACATACCCATCATACTCCTGTGAACTTTTGGACCCTGTCTTAAAATTCTACTAAACAAGAGACCAGGCTAACACAAGTAAAACAAAATCTCAGCATTCTTAAATAAAATACAGGCAATACATGGAAAGGGGAAAGCAGACAACAAAAAATATTAGAAACAAGAAATTTAGAAAAATACTAAGGAAAACAAAAAGAAAAAGTGATCTTATTGTCAAGTATGAGCAAATGCAGCTCAAAACAGCTTTTAAGCATTGTTATGCTGAGAAAATATTTTCATGTTTTCCTGGGGTTTCCTTTAGGACAGAAAATGAAATCGTCAGTCAGACATGAATTCCTAGCGTCTGAGACAAAAAAGAGAAAACAAACAGTGGCATGTGCAGGGGACACCAGGCAGGAATACCAAAAATTATTTCCTGCCATTAGAATAACCAGTATTGACATAATTCATCTGGGTCTACTACATTTGATTTCAAAAGGTTCTGTAAAATTGAAAAAGTGAAGAAATATGAGAATAAGATTAGAAGTCTCATTTTGTTATCAAAAATCACTGGCCAATCAGAGTCAATTTATTTCATCTTTTCAAAGGGGAAGTTAAAAACAAACAAGTTCTAAATAACTTTCCTGTGGAATATTCATTTGAGTACAGTGGGATGTACAGTCTCTCAGACAAAGATTCACATAGCAGAAATCAGTCACAAATAGTTCAGAGGTGGTGGCCATTGTTAGGCAAAAGTTAATCTGGACAAATATAGTGATTTTGTAAAATGCATGTTTCTGAGTGAGGCTAATTAATACTAGAATCTGCACCTCATGCAGATTTTGTGGGGTAGAGAAAAAAATTCTTAGGTTTGCAGCCAAGAATTCATTGGTAGTCTGAACTCTTGCATGTCTATTCAAATACTTACTACCCCAGTTACAGTAATACTAATGTGGATTGTCCAAATTATATTATTACACAAAAAAACCTAATTAACAGCACATTCAAAACTTTTATTCCACGCACCCTGGGTATCTGCACTCTTTCTCTAGTGTTGTGTTCCCTCTTCCTCTGCTCCTCCAGATCCTAAAGTCAGCAACAAGAACTGCTTGCCAGAGGAAAAGGTGGGGGAGCTGGGATTGGAGATCAGCATCCGGCCTTGCCCACCGCGAGGAGTATGAGACTGGCAGTGGGTTTTCTCCTGTTCCCTCCCCTAAGGACTGCATGACATTGATTCCAATGGGTTTTAATTCACGTTCTTCATTAGTCTATCCTCATACGCTGTGGTACAAAAAGTATATATTGCATATTCTAGACATTTGCTCTTTCTTTTGCTTCACCCTGTGACTGGTTTTATGCGATTTCCAAGGTTATGTTTCTTGGCAACATTGGCAATTTGTTTATAGCATGTTTATAGCCTCTGCTGTCATCCCCAGGCTGTGCCTTCAAGGCCTTTGCTACCATCCTTTGCCTGTTTCTCCTCCACTCCATATTATTATTTTAGGGTCAGAGATAGTTCACTCTATAAAGAATAACATATTATTATTACTGTCTATTACTTACAGAGATGCAACAAAATTATTGTAACACTGCACCACACAATTGCACAGAGGCAACCTAAAGCTAAACAAGTTAGGTAATATTCAACTGCTCATTATGCAAAAAAAATAAACCACATCTTCAAGTAAGCCCAAAGAAGGGCAGCCTGGCAGTCCTCATCCCTGAGGCTTTGCAGGGTTAATGCAACATCCATGTCTTCTGGCTAGCAATGCCAATACCAAATGTTCTGCACCACAGAGCTCCCAATTAACTGACCTGCAATAAAATGAATACTTCAAAACTTCATTTTAAAGCTCAAATTATATATAAGCTTGTTTAAATCATAATTAAGTCAGCAAGGTAACTGCCACTGCCCTGTATGTAGTAAGTTTAGGTGACTGTTATGGTCCCTTTCTGGACTTACAGTCTCCAAGTGAAAGTTTACAAAGTCTTGTGTCTTGAAGAGCTAATTAATTCCCCCCTCCCCAAGATTCAGCTGTGTAAAACACAGCTGGTAGGATAAAATATACTTAATTGTTTCTTTTTCAATATTTTGCCTTTGCATTGTAGGCATTGCTTGAAATACAAGAATTTGACAGCAGTATAATTCTATCAGATGAACTTTGCATTCAAAGCTTCAGATTTCTCCAGGAAAGAAAGAAGAAAGATTTTAAAAATCAACATAGCTGTCTTTATAAGCAGAAAAGTAACTTTTTGGTTTTTTTCCAATGGTCAGTTATCTCTAAAGACCTTGAAGAATAGGTGATGTGATACACAAATAATCTGCTCACGCCTAAAGTTCAAAGAAGACCAGATAGATGGAGAAAACAGGTTTTGGGTCACCAATTTTCGGCATAAGGACAACTTTTCTTGCATGTATGGGTTCTTTTACTACATTTTATTTCTCTACTTACTCTGCGCCTGTTCCCCTATGTATCAGCTGCTGCATTGCTGCCTGCCCTTTAGTTGATAGGTGATACCTTCTGGTGATTTATAAAGCAGTTCTGGACCAGGTGGCATGGCAGAAGTAATTTTGCACCAGGGACAGAGTCCCCTTTTTTGTGTTCTCATCTTGTATTTACTGCTGGATGACCTACCAACCTCTTCTAAACATAGCTACACTCATTTTTTTCACTAGCCAGAAAAGTTTGGGTTTCCTTACTAAGAAAAGACTCAAGGATGTGTTTAAAATTAGCTTTACGCCTTAGATAAGCCCAGCTGTTCCTGTTTAGCACTGAGCTTTGGGAAGAGGCAGTGCAATATTTAGTTGGTCTGAAACTTCAGCTCAGTGCAAACAAGTGCATTACAACGCTATTGTATTTACAAAAGCTGAATTAATCAGTTATCACATTAATATGAGACGTAATGAAATATTGTTAAAGAGGGCTAGAACTTTGTTGGTGTGACTCTACCTCTGACATGCACAAATTGCCAACACACCAATGACTGCCTGGAGACCACAACAGGCTTCGGATTTGTTTCTTGAGCAACAACAAAACAAAACTAATGAAATACTACATTGTTAATATACACTTTGGGCTAGTGACACTGTTCCAAAAGCATGTCTTAATAACAGTCCATCAATTATTAGAACTGCTGCTGAATCCCAGGGGGTGTGACTTTCTCAGATATCTTTATCTAATACAGTTTTCTGCATGGGACCAACTTTCCCACCAGGAGTCCTCTTTAGTATTTCTCTTGTCAGGGATCTTCCTTTCCCTTCCATGGGGTGTCCCAGACATGTCAAATACTGTTACTTTAGAGCCTTTCTAGCTCCACAGTTGTCGAGCATGGTGTCTTCACCCTATGACTGCCAAAGTTACACCAGTTACTCAGTGTGTCAAACAAGTTTATTATTTTGCCTTTCAGTGACTTTTACTTCCACAGACTGCTTGCTAAAAATCTTTCCTTAGTCTACCAGCTACTCCTGCTGTTATATATATTAGCTGTAATAAAATCCATTAGTTATGCGCAGTGCTTTCCTCATTAATGAAATATAATAGCATTGATGTTTCTGGTCTAATGTGTGGTTAAGCAATTTTCAGGATTCTATTTAGTTTGCTATAAAATTGAATATACATAACATAAAAGGAGTTAAATTATTATTATCTAGAAATTTTGAAATTAAATTCAAAAAAGAATTGCATTTACAATGTTTCTTAGCACTTATAACCATTGATATGATATGGCCTTCATGCTATTTCTCCTTAAAATACTGTGAAAAAGAATGTATTACAAGTTTTTTGCTTCTTTTATGTTAGCGAATTAAAGTGAAGTCTTTCTTAGCTTTTCTTGAACCAGATGCACTGAATTCTTGTAAACACAACGTAAATATTGTGGTAGGTTGACAACTAAACAAGGCTTAACTCTTCCTGTGCTTTGCACAGAGCACAAAATGTTTAAATCACTGTTGCTGGAGTAATTGAGTGAAGAATTCTTACTCAGTAGTGTTTTATCCCCAGGCATGGATCTACATACACACATATCTATGCACTAAAAAAGCAAAACAACAATCCTGTGAAAACAGCAGGAATTG
Source organism: Calyptomena viridis (assembly GCA_013390005.1). Taxonomy (NCBI): domain Eukaryota; kingdom Metazoa; phylum Chordata; class Aves; order Passeriformes; family Eurylaimidae; genus Calyptomena; species Calyptomena viridis. The sequence goes on from WEIV01021029.1 coordinate 145,908, forward strand.
CTGACATACTGGAATCTGAGAATTCCTCTTCTTCAGACCCAGCTAGCCATGAGATCACACACGTATTTAAAAGATTAACCATGTCCAGAATAGTTTATTATAAGAAATTATGGAGGAGGAAGATGGAAATCTTCAGATATTGTATTTGTAATATTCCTCAGTAATCTCTCTTGTCTCTACCAGGAACCCTGACTTTTTCAAAAAGGCAGAGTATTGGAGTTTCATAAGAGAACTGGACAACAGTTGGGAACCAACTGGAAGAGTAGTCTTGTTCATTCGTGAAAGTGACCCTACCATTCAAAGCACAGTGGATTATAAGAAGGAAACAATAGGTTTATGTAGAAGTTTTACTGACTGCATTGGAATAAATGCAGAATCATAGAGTCATTTAGATGGGAAAATACCTTTAAGATCATCAAATCCAACCATTAACCCAGCACTGCCAAGTCTACCACTAAACCATGTCCCCAAGTGCCATGCCTACATGTCTTTTAAATACCTCCAGAGACGGTGACTCCACAACTTCCCTGGGCCAACTATTAAAGTGCCTGACAACATTTTGGTGAAGAAATTTTTCCTAATATCCAATCTAGACCTTCCCCGGCACAACTTTAGGCCCTTTCCATTACTGGGAATGCACCTTTATGTACCACCAAATATATCTATTGAGACCATATAATTCACTCTTTATTTTACAGAAAAGAAAACGATAGGGTCAAAGACTCGTCTTTATAAATTCCTAAAGATATGCATCCTTAGGAGGCCTTGGGGTCCATTTTCACATTTTGAAGACCCCTGCTCAAAATAAGTTACAGCTATCATTTGAATCAGCTTTTTCCCAACTTGTCTTCAATTTTTACTTTTCACCATAATATAAAATTATTACATTAGCAATTATTGGTAGCATTTCCTTCTATTATCTCATATGGCATCCATGCTTTCACTTCTGTTTTCCTTAACAACGCCCTTTGAAATTTTTATAAATGCTACCTAATACCTTTGAACAATATGAGAAGTAGATAACATGCCATTCTAAGTATAGTCCTTTAAATGTTTTTGCTGCCTGTAGATGAAGCCTATATTTCCTGTTTTTTCCCTTATCCACTTTAAAATATTTTGTGCTTTACCTTTCACCTCTCAAAACGATTAAACTTTTTCATTTAGTCTCACAACAATAAGCTTCGATCAAATGCTAAGCTAAACATTGCCAGTGATTTAGTTGGCGGGGATAGTCCTAACTCTGGGGTCCTAATGTATTCCTGCCTGTGCCCTGACAGTATCAATCACACAAATAAATATGAAGTTTAGCTCTTCTGAGGGACAAAGCTTGTTGTCAAAGCTTTCAGTACTGATGTTATGAACTTCTTACATCTAGCAGGTGCCAAAGATGAGACCAGACTTTCCTTTTCATACAAAATACACTCCCAGGAATGCCATGACTCTCTAGTGCCACAGATTACTAACATTTCTGCAGAAGTGATTATGGTTTTGGCTTAGTGGATGCCTAGGTGCAATGCTGATTCCAGTTCCTTTTAACAGTGTTTGACAGTAACTAAGCCCAAGGATGAATCAAAGTTGACATATTTAGAACAAAATAGTGGAGCACTAGACTAAGCCAATAAATGGTTCCAGCTGGGACTTGTCCTGTGGTTGGTGATGAGGACTTTGGGGCAGTTTCTGTGGCAGATAACTTTAGCTAAAGATATTTGGCATTTACAAGAAACAGAAAATACTTTTTATCAACAATTTTTCAAATGCAAATTTTTTCCTTTTTTTCATCACCCCCCAGACATATGTCAAATAGGACCAACTTGTAGTGATTACTATGCTCAGCCTCAGCATGGATCTGAATGAGAGTTTCAATCATTAAATGCAAAATAAGCTACAATACAAAGTTTAACTGAAAGAATTTGTGGAATATGTTTGGGAAAGATGGATCGAAGAGGCAGAAAATGATGGTCACTCTCTCAGCCTACACATTGAGGGCAGTTCCTTAGACACTACAACATTCCTACTGGAATTCTAAATAGTCTATGAACACTTAACAAACTACTGAATTAATTGACATATTAATATTATTAAGACATTTCTGTGATAAGTATAACCTGTAAATAATTATACAGAGTTCTGGAACATCCTGTTCTACTTATATTCTTTCTCCTCACCAGAACTTGACCACTTTTAAAGGCCCTAGCCGAGAACAACAGCATGTTTAGAACCCACATGTTGTTTTGAAAATTGCATGTTAGCCCTTCTCCGATATTATATGCACAGAAGTATAATTTAAGGTCTTCTAATAATGTATTTTTTGACTTAAATAGTGTAGAACATAAAGAAGAGGTAGTTTCCACCAGTAGCACAGACAACTTGATTCAGGGGGCAGGTTACTGAAAATTTTATATATGTCACAGTTACAACCATGGGTAAATCATCGTTATCAAATGTCAATAAAATAGCATTCCTCTGCCTTTACTCTATTAGCTTTAGTAGTATACCAGCTTTTGAAAAGCAGGTATTTTGGGTGTTTTCAGTTTACTGGCTTGAATTTCTCATCTAGAGCCTGTGCTGCATAATATGATGCATTCAATACAGTATCATTTCAGAAAACAATGACATTTTGTAGAACATAAAAATATCATTTTCTGTTTTCAACCTCTTCTTGTGCTGATTATGAAATCTGTATTCAGATAAGCAGTGTTTTGCACAAACATTTTCTTTCACCTAATTCCTACTAATCTGCATTCCATATGCAGTCTCACTATATGTATCACCTAAATTTCCTTTTTTCTGCTTTGGGTCTGGAAGAGATTATTATTAATATAACTTTTANTGACATATTAATATTATTAAGACATTTCTGTGATAAGTATAACCTGTAAATAATTATACAGAGTTCTGGAACATCCTGTTCTACTTATATTCTTTCTCCTCACCAGAACTTGACCACTTTTAAAGGCCCTAGCCGAGAACAACAGCATGTTTAGAACCCACATGTTGTTTTGAAAATTGCATGTTAGCCCTTCTCCCATATTATATGCACAGAAGTATAATTTAAGGTCTTCTAATAATGTATTTTTTGACTTAAATAGTGTAGAACATAAAGAAGAGGTAGTTTCCACCAGTAGCACAGACAACTTGATTCAGGGGGCAGGTTACTGAAAATTTTATATATGTCACAG
>WEIV01021030.1:14784-56906 GCA_013390005.1 Calyptomena viridis
CGGCCCGGCCCGGCCCGGCCCGGCCCGCGCACAGGTGGCGGCCGAGGGGCCGGCGGCTCTTACCTCGTGCCCAGCCTCGATCCCTTCAAATATCCTCAGGGCCCCTTTTTAAATACGATGCGAAGTCAACGGACTTTGCCATCTCTTCTGAGAGACGGGCAAAAATAAATATCAGCGCGCAAGTAAAAAAAATGTAATGCAAACAAATCCTTCTGCTCGGGGTCAGTCAACGGGCATGCTTAGACACGCTATTTATTTGTAACTGGTGATTTTGTGCACTCACTTGTATTACAAGTTAACAGGAACCTCAGGTCTTTTGTTGGACCCTGATGAATTTCACAGACCAGCAAATTTGCCCATATTATGTACTAGTCAGGACTAATAAATACAATGTCGAATTACTTTAAAGCTGTTAAGCTGTAGTAGTATCACAAGCCTAATAATATAACTTGTATATTAATATTTATCTTATTTCTGTCTTTAAAGATTTCAGAGAGCGATGTGCATATGGAAATGTCTTTATGGAGGCATTAATTTCTAATTCCAGTGCAATTTCAAGGCTCCAGCTGAAAGGAAAGTTACACAAAATGAACATGTGCATCATCAATACAAATGTGAGCACAGATGTTTACATTTACATCCATTAGCAGATTCAGAGAATGACTCTGGAGAGCTGAGGGAGTAGTAAATCTGAACCTTGCAAGCTGAGAAATATTGATGACTTTAACTAATTTGCATTAAGCATTATAATAACAGTCTTAATGAGTAATGGGGCCTGACTGTGGAGAAATAAAATAAAATTTGCACATGTTTAAAAATTGTTAAGTTGCTCGGAAAAGAATTGAAATATAAAACACTGGGAAAATCTCAAACGTGAAGTGCAAGATAGCCACCAAATTACAACAACCGATGTTATGCTCGGCAGTTTAGCATGTCTGGTTCACCTGATTCTTGTGAAGGGGTTTTCAAAGAGGGTCGGAGGTTTACTACTGGTGCATAGCAATGTGGTGATACACGTTACCAAGCACACGGCCACTCGAACAAAACCCCCAAGCCCCTGTGGCACAAACAGGGCTGTGTCCCAAAGCACCGACACGAGCGCCGACTAGAGGTGGCCGGGAGAAAATAACACCACTGAGCACGTTCCCAAACAGGACGTGCAGATCATGTTTTATCCAGCAGAGTAAACTGTTGATTGCCCAGACAAAGCCAGTCGCACAGAAGATGTTTGTTGCATACACTGCTCATGGGCCCAAAGGGGCTTAGGCTGGGAGCCGTACTAATTTACATGTGTACAGGGCAACTACAACGAAGACGTGGGATGGTTCCGCTCAGGTACAATTGGCATCTTTGATCCTCCTCAGGGTTGTTTTATGAGCCAAAAGAACTACGATTAGTTTTCCAGTTGTTTCACTTTATCTTCCCCATCTTTAATAAATCCGGGATCCAAAATAACATCACTGACCTCTGATGTACTCTCATGTGAGAGATTCTGGCTAGAAGGTGACTTTAAGGACATCAATCCTTTCCTGGTCTTGGTCAAGTCCTGAACCCCGTCCCTTCTTTTGCTTTTTTTTCTTTGTTTGTTTTCTGGATAAAAGCAGGAGCCATTATAGAGTAATTTCACATCACTACTATGAACGTGTAGTCACAAAAGCAGCTACAAATGCAAACAGTCCAACAGTGGCAGTGATTGCCATTTCTTGCATTGTCAAAGAATGACAATGCGATCAATCATGAAATGTGATCAAATCAGGTTGTAATTAAGGCTCAGCATCAGAAATACATTTTTCGTCTTTGCAGTCATTTTCACCTCAGTGCAAGTTTACTGATAGCCTTTAGATGGTTTAAAGGCTGAGGAAAGGGATCTTTCCTCGTTTAAAAAAGTTATTAAAGGAAAAAGGCTTTTATTGAATATGTAAATGTATTATAAATACAATATTTTTTTAGCACTTTTTCCCCTTTTATGCATCTTATCAGGCTTAAGTTGGCTCTAACATCAATTACTTTTTCTGATATTGAGTACATTGAAGTTCCTGTATTCAACATCCTCTTAAAATGGCGGTGGTGGGAGCAGAGGAGAGAGAGGGAGGGGCAGAGAGCAATAAGATGTTTTAGAACATTTGATTGTCTTAAACTATTTATTTCATCACAGTCACTGCATCATTACCACAGTATCACACAGCTCTGTTCAGTAGTATTACTCTGTTTGAACTTGCAAGAAATACTTACTTTTTGTTTCTGAAATTCTATTATTAGTAAGATCTAGAATGAAGTGATTAGCAGGTAACATGTCTTATGTTTTTATGTTTTCCTGAGTCTTCTCAGAATCAAACCCCCAGAAAACACTTTTGGTCAGCCCTGCAGTGGTCAGGCACTTGAACTTAATGGTCATTATAGGTCCTTTCTACTGAGATATTCTATTACATCAGAGAATCAAACCCAAAATTATTCCATGTAAATAAATATACATTCAATTTCTTGTAGAACACTGCCGTTACTGCAATAGAAAGAGAAATTAGAATATACTCGAATGTTTACTCCCCACCCAAGGATGGGGGAATGGGGTGTAGAAATCAAACACACTACAGAGGGTCTGATTTGCCTACTTCAAATAGTTTTAGTTTGAAGAACAAAGATTATATCCTTCCATTTTCTAGAATATGACATAATGTTACATATTAACCATAAATATACAGCATTCTGTTGTTGGTATTCTGACTGATGTTGAAAATGTATTTATGATGAAACTCTACAGGGTTAGAGCATGTGAAATCATAACTATAAACACATGTACTGAGTAACTAAAGGCTAGAATGATCCCAATTCTAATCTGGTTTGAATATTCGCATTGTCTGACTTTTTGTTCTTTCAACTTGACAGATAACTAGGGTTTTCAATGTGAATATTTCATTATAAAGATATTAATAATTCATTACATCTTGGGAAATCATGCTATTTTATTCCAATATAAAACAACAATTCTCATGCAAACTTTACTGCAGATTTAATTGAATTCATCAGTTAACAGAATTGAATATATTTCATGATATTAATTGAAGAGGCGTGATTTAACTCTTACTGTTATGCCAACAGAGGCTCAATTTGGAAGTGTACAGAAGCACTTTAAGAATTTTTTACCTATCTGGACCAACTGCCATGATTAAGACTGTACTTCACATACTTTTTTATCAAAGTACAGTCTCACAGGAGTGTTGTTAGTGCTTCTCAGCCCATGGACACAAAGACCAGGAAGAGAAAATAAATGTGTTGTGCCAAAAGGTTGTTTGCTCAGCTCCTTTACCTTGTACCATGTTCATGCGAGTGGTCTTTGCTTCAGCTGACACAGACAGTGAAGCCTGGAAGATCATATACTTCAGGAGAGATTTATACAACTGTATGTCTCAGTTATGACAAGATAAGATTAAAGCCAATAATGCTGGGACAAAGGTACTGTTTCCAGCATGGCAGGCCACCACTTTCATTTTCTGTTTATAGACCAGGAATTTTCCCCGTGGAAAGAAATTGCTCAAATGTCCAGGCACCCTTGCTTTGCCATGTAACAGCAAACCAAATTAACCCATAGCTGCAGAGCACATTCTGCCTGCAATTTGAGCAAGTGAAGAGTTTGTGAGTTGCAGTGCCAGGAATGTCATGGCTAGCAGAGGAATTTGGAACCATCAGTTGCTTAATACAAGCAGGACAGGGAGAGCTAAAGACTTATCAAATATATCCATTTTATGTAACTTGAAATCCTTTCTGTAGCTGCAAGAAAGTCTTTATTTTGGCATTTAGAAATCAGGAGAGAGTGGAAATGAATATTTTATTTGTGGTGTTTAAATAAGGAATAGTATTTTAAATTGACACAGTCTAGCATTTGTTCTAGCACCTTTCACAGTACCAAATGGGATTAATGCAACACTAGATTTGAAATCTTTAAAAAAGGGGATTTATTTTTAGTTTACTTTTCTATTCATTTTCAGTATTTACCATAGCATTTTCCACTTTTCACCCAAAAGATTATTTGCAAACCATTTACTTTGAGAGCTGCGTTTTATGATGCTGAACTAGTATCACCAGAAACATTTAAAAGTATTTCATATCAATCTACCTTTTGGAGCTGGACTAAGAATGACAAATATAGTGAAGAGTAAACTTTTGGGGGCTTGTAAACTCAAACATAATCATTAGGCCCCAAACCAAAAAAAATGACATGTGCTCTGAAGTATTTTTTGTGTCTTTATGGAGCTTTTAACTGAATATGCAAGATAGAGTAGGCAAACAGTTAATATACGACGCTCAGTTTGTTACTTGAGAGATTACATCAAAGAAGAAACCCTCCCTTCTTGCTCTGAGAAGTCCCTACCTACTTCCACCCTTTGCCTTCCACAAAGATTAGACTCCTAGTAGGGAACTCAGTAAGGCTGTTTGTTTGGAAAAGGGGCAGAAAAAGCCAACACAGCTGCGTGAAGTGAGGTCACCATATTTACCTCACTGGGTCTGAATTCTCTTCCTAGTCACCTCCCTTCTGTGCAATGTTTCCCAGATTTCAACAATCAAATCAAACACAAAATTATTTGTAAAAAATATGAAATCCTTTAGTTACCCAATTACAGCTGAACATTCAACCTAGCACTGGATTTCACAATAAAATGGATACACATTTTGGTGTGGCTATTCTTCCTAATGGACCGCCCAGTCCTATAATCAATGTGATTAAAACCAGAGATGAAACTACAACCTGAAAAGAATTAACTCGAGTCCTCCTGATCTCACAGCGTCTGTAGCCAAGGTAACGAAAACACTTCTGAACACTCTCCAACATGTAGATTGTCAGGCTTTTAGCCTTCGAATTCAAAGCTGGATGATTCTCCAAGAAGTATCCTTTTTATAACGCAAAGTTGCAAGCCTTATGCTGGAACATGCCACGTATTTCTTTAGTAGTTTTAACATCAGCTATAAAAGTGACTTTGAAGTCTATAAAGTGTTTGACTTTTTTATCACATATCCATTTTTAACACTAGTAGTGCAAATAAGCTTTTCTTTTAAAATCGCTGTTGAATAGATCTGGGAAACTTTCCAAAGAATAATAAAAAAATGATTTAGAAGTACCTAAAATACCAATGGAATTTCAGCATCTAGCAAAGTCCAGAGCCTACTAGACATTAAAGTAAGATTAAACAGAAAGAAATACTGTAAAATATTTTAAATTAGTTTTCAAGCTATTTGAATAGCTCAACTATTTCAGCAGATGGTCTCAATGAAAAAGTGATTTAAAAAAAATTCTACATCGCCTGTTGCTAAATATTTTTTTATTAGTGGGAAAGATTTTGTACTCTAAGATAATACGGATTTAACTTGGCGAAAGAGGGGACTGGCCTGGAAGCTGTGCCCAACTATTCCACATAATATTCCAAAAGATTTTGGAAGACAGAGCACAAGAGGTTAATGGATTTACATACTAAAAAAGTTCTAATAGTCCTGGGACAGTAATTCTTTACCAGGTCTTTGTAGAAGCTACAGTGATCTTTAATTTTGAACTTTTGCTTTACAAATACGAGAGAAATAAGAGTACTGAATTATTTAATTTTGTTAAGTAAATTTCTGAATCTCCTGCAACCAAAGACCTTTTGTCTCTCGTTCCATGTATGTATGTGTGCATATATACACACACACTCTTAGATATACACACACATTCTCCCATGATGTGTCAGTGACTGAAAGTGTGGAAGTTGCTTCTTTCCCAATCTTTGAGACCTCAAGTATTTAACAAGTCTGAGTCACCATTTAGTGTCTTCAAACACACATCCCAACTACAATTTTTTTCCCAGCAAAAGCAATTAATTAGAAGGAATAAAAAAAAATTAGTATGAATCTTGCAAAAAAATGAGCCACATTCATAAATAACAGATGGGAAAGTGGAACTACTAATTTTAACAGCCTGTGTTTAGGAGGAAAGATGAAGAAAAACAAGCATATAAAAAACCTGAAATACAGAAAGTGATGACAGCAGAATCAGAGAATAATAATTTCAGTGTTTTCCAACACAAAAAGCTAATATTCTTCAAAGTTATTTTCAAAAATCTGGAATTCCAACCTGTGTTATATGGAAAGTTGGACACTAAAAAATAAAAACATGAACAATCCCTCTTTCTGAAGCAGAAGGCTGCCTGAAGTGCTGCTGCCCTCAGAAAAACTTCCCAGACTAAGTGGCAGCAGCACTAATCCCTTTCAGGTTAAAACATTTGGTTTGAGGCTCACTACAGGATTCAGGTACTGTGCTGTGGAAGTAAAATCACATTTATTTCTTGCTACCTGAAATGCAACTGCAATGGTGTTCCATCTTCACTTACTTTTCTTTCTGAAAGTGAAATTTAAACTAGAAGTTACAATCTTCATTACCCAGATAGGTGGTACCCTGCCCTCCCTCAGCTTAGCTTTGGAAGAAGTTGATTACAGTTGTCTGAATATTTTTGATAACAAGTAGGCTGGCATGACTTTTTTCCTCAATCATTCTTTATAAAAACAGGCATAAAAGTCAGGATTCAAAAATGGCATTAAAATCATGATAATTTAAAGAAGAGGAAGCACATTTCAGCATTATATCAAATAACACATTCTAATGAAAGAGGTGTTGTAGGTTTACAAACTATACTTTCTGTTAGTATTTTAAGTGTTTTTAGTCTTAGGCTGAAGAGAATACAGCAACATAAAAACCAAATGAAACCAACCAAGCTGGGAAACAAACCCCAAACATAAGTTTTGGATGAACATTATTCCACGGCTCTTTAAAACAAACAAAAAAAATCCCCAACATCCCCCCACACATATCCCCATCACATACCTGGTACTCAATTCCCACCACAGAAAACAACTCCATATTGACTCCAGGCTACTAGTGAAATAAAGCATCTGCATTTCTGACCCCACCTCACCCGAATACATCAGTAATCACATTTCAAACCACGGGCTTTTTTGAAAGGTGAGGGATGACCTCATTAAGCTTGAGCTTCATCAGTTCAACTCAAGCTGGTCTTAGTACCAGCAGTTCTGTTTTTATGTGCAACAAGAACTATTAGCAGCAGCAGACAACAAAGGAAGACTCCAAAACACTTCGGAGCACTATGTAAATTGGGCAGATGCCTGTGACAATTTACCCATTGATGACTTTCCTAGCCATTATCATTGCTTCCCCACTGTCTTTGTTCTCCCCAATCAACAACCACATTGGAGAGCAAATGAACAAAATGCATTTGCAAGGGAGGGCTCAGTCTCAACAGGTGGAATCTGGAGGGATGAACGGGTCAAAAAACGCCTGAAAAGCAAGCAAACTTGTCAGCTTGGAGTAGTCTCCCAATTATCTGCTTCTAGTCCCTCAATTATCCCTGTATTAGTATTGAAAATGCAGTAGTAATCCTAAAGTTACTGGCCACTGTTCTTGAATCACACAGCAGTTCCACATCTGCCAGACATGGTACGAATGCTATATACACTGTCACACACAGAGCACAAATTTCTAGCACAACTGCAGATTAAATGCAGTTTTTTTCCTATCCCCCCTTTTATGTGACTCCTAAATTAACAGACTTATTTTTTCTGAAGAGGAGTAGAAGTGAAAGAAGTGTGAGAATACTTACAGGAAGGGTGCATTTAACAGTGGCACATACCAGTACATATGACTAAAGTTCACATCCTCTGTTGTCATAACCACTGTGAACACTGAGGGTAACCACACAGGTGGTATCTTTATTTCACAAGATTAAAGATACAGTACAAAATGAATCTGTACATCTTTCTATTAACAGAATTTGTTTACACAATTATATTACATTTGACCAGCCTTTATACTGATTTTAAATACAAAATAAATTTACAAAACTCCTACAAGACCCTTTAAAGAACTGCAGCTGATAAAAACAAAGGGTTCCCCCAAATAGTCCCTATTTGCCATATGCATTTGCAGTAGTTCAGATCAAACTAAATCTTTTCAGTTTAATATTCTCTGAAACAAAAAATACAATTTCAGTTCATTGTTGCCTATCTAAAAAGAAAGCAACTTGCAAAGGTGAGTGTGATCCCCCTTTATAGGCCAAACCCAGCATATAATAGGTGGAAATTAGATAATGCATAGTCTTAAAAAGTCCTTTCACAAGCCACGTTTTAATGTTCTTCTCCAAAAGGAATAACATTTGATAGCTTTTGTGTTGTGGTTTTTGTTTGGTTGGGTTTTTTTAATAAGAACAGCTGACTTATGGAAGATGAGTAAAAAGTGAGTAAAACTGTCTCATAAGTCTCATGGGATGTTTGTATCAAAGGCTTTACCTTCTATTACGTTGTCCCATGATGGACAGTATCAAGCAAGGAAAATTATTTCAACAGACAGCTTGGGGGCAAGTTTCACCAAAGTGATATACTAGAATCCTGTTTTCTCAACAATTCAGCATTTCTTTCAACCAGCAAGATCAGCTAGTGTATTTAATTAATAATTTGAGATGCAGAATAATATCTTCCATATCTTCCCACAGTTTTCCTACATATAGAAATCCCACCAACAACAGTTACTGCTTTGCAGTTCCACTCTCTGTGCACAGAAAGAAGAGCATGTCCAGGAAGGTCAAACAGGCAGGCTCTGGCCTATGTTACTATACAAAGAATACAACTTTTCCATTCAAACCACGCTGAACACACCCAGAAAGGCTTCTCTTCTATCGAACTTCCATTCTAAAATACTCCTACATATAAACTGTAAGACAACCTGTGTGCTACCAAAAGAGAAAAGTACTTCACTGCAGTAAACTGAGCAATCCAGCTCCTTTAGGAAAAAGATGCCTGATTAACTGATTAACTGAGTGCAGTTTGAGAAACATATTGCTCAGAAGAGTTAAATATACTTCCTTCAAAATGCAAGTTTTAGAACAGAGTAGCAAGGGATTGTCACAAAAACTTAAGTCATGGTGTAGGTAACTGATTTAGAAAACTTATTCATGTCTTTAGTCCCTGAGTTAACTCACCATTACTTATGGTAAGTACCTTTTTTCTTCTACCACTGCATTCAAATGAATGTCATCTGAAAAAGTTAGTGGTAGTAATTTGGTGGAAGGGAAAAAAGCAGGAGAAAGACTTCCTTATTGCTCCTTCAAAAAGCAGTTCTTTAAAGTGACGTAACTTGCTGATCTTCAATCATTTTCTTCTGCTGATTTCTTAGATGTAAAAATGCATCAGATTCAGTGAAAGTCATCTATAAGACTGTCACACAGCAGCAGTGATGAGAGATTCCCATGCAAATAGGATAGAGCTTTTAGAATTTAGTTCTAATAGATCAAACAATCAAAACATTTTAATAATGCAGTAATAAAATCACTAAATATCCTAAGAGACCAATACCAATGAAACAATGGTATTTAACTGAAAAACCTTTCCCATACAATATTTAATTTATTCATGCCAAGCTAAAAACAGCTATTAAGTGACAGTGGCAAAAATACTTCAGAGGGAGTGTTCAGAAGTCACAGATATCTTAGAAATGCAGCTGGGGAGTGCTGTACATGTTAGACACTACATTTAAGTTCAACACTGTCTCATCTGCTAATGATGATTAAGACTGAACAAGACATTCCTCTACCACATGCTGTAACCTTCCACACTAAAATGAAAGATTTGTCTTCACATAACCAGCATAAGCATTTTGAAGTACTGAGAAGTTCTACCTATAATACCAGTACCTTGAATACTAGCCATCCATGACATTGCCATTTACAAAAGAATGGATAGCTTATCTTCTATCCCAAACTACAGATCTATTGTGCAATGGTCTCCTTAAATGTATCAAGTATGAAACCATACCAAAATCTTAATTCTAAATAAAGTGTAGTAATATGCTGCCAATCCACTGGAAAAATATTTGCATGAAAGGAAGCTCTTAACCCTTTAAAACACAACCACTTTTTAAAGAAAGCAGCTAAAGTTTCCTCATTCGTATTTCATTCAGCTTTAAGACAGTGTATTCATAGGGTCCAATGCTAGTACAGACACAAACATTTAAATAACATTGGTAAATAAGAACAGACACTTCTGCATTTCGTGCTTCTAAACTGCTTCCCCCCAGTTTCCCAACCCCAGAAATTTTAATTAAACGAAAATTGTTACCAAGTGGATTCCTCTTGCAGTCTTAAATCATCAGTCCACAGGTCATATTCTTTACACAAATTAAAAGGCTTTTACACTGATCTGGTGGCATCAAGAAGCCATAAACCACTAGTCTTCTTTCTCTTTGGATTTTCTCTTGTTACAAGGGGTCCTCAAGATGGCACAGCCAAAGACATTATCATGACTTTTTCACATATACCAGGTACAAGAGAGGTTGGTAACAGCCAGAGCACTGCTGTAGCCTTGGAGTAACATCACTGGCATAAGCCCATACCCTTTTGTAGAGAGTATGCATTTTTGTGGCCTTTTCAGTAGACACATTAAGCAGATGCATGCACGAGACAGACACATTTCTTTCTTGCAGTGCCAATCATTAACAGCATTGTTGAAAATTAAATACAGAACTTCTAACTCTAGAAACAAACAAGCAAGTCAGCTAACTCACTTGGATTTCAGGATCTGTCCACAATAATACTGGTACTGTCTGCAATCTAGACTCAGCCTCTTTGTAAGGGCAAATTTAAATAATTTAGGAATTATTTGTTTTTATGTCATGAAGTATTGCAAAATACACAGGCTCCTGAAAAGTTTTAGAAGTATTCGAGATCTGGGCACCATGTGGACAGTTTCCAACTGATGAGCTTTACAGACCCAATTGTCCCAATCCACCTCATGGACTATAAACTGTCTGCCGAGAACTGTCTAGTCTAAGGAGAATGGAGGAAAATACTCAAACCAAAAAAGTACAAATGGAAAGAGGCATGTTTGCTGGCTTAGATTATTGATAAACTCTGTAAAACTATGTTAAACCATCCAAGACAGCATAAAAGACCAAAGTGTAAGAAATACTAAAAAATAATGAAATATGGGCTACAGAAATACTTGGGATGCAGATTAGAATGTAAGTTCATAACAGCTTCAGTCTTTTTAGAGTTTGAATATAGTTCAGATTCTTGGACTCAAATTGGCCATGAAGTTATTTATTGTTATCAATTCTATAAAGGGCAACTGCTATCGAACAGGCAAAACCCTTCCACTGCTAGCCTTCTGTCTCTCTAGGAGATGAAAGGGACTGAATGAAGAGGATCTAGATACAGCAGGCAACATTTTTGTAGTAGGACTCTTGTGTTTCCACGAAAAAAGCCATAGTGTTATTCCATTGGCACTGAAATAACATTCAAATCAGTTTCAAAATAGTTTTCTTATCCCTGAAAAAAGGCATCATTCTAAGCAGCTTTCGAACTTTTTTTTTTAAACTTTTTAACGCCTCTTTTGGGGGAGGGACTGTTGATCCAAAGTCCTAAATCAGAATGAAAATTGTTCCTTTTGGAAAAATCCAGTTCTTTCACTGAGACTCTTGTTGCTATTGCGGTGGTTGGTGCTCTGGTGGTGGGTCTTGTTGAGGCACAGCTGGCCGCAGTCCTGCTGGTCTGGGAATCGCTTGATGTTGCCTTTGCCTGTAAGCTATAATTGTTCCCAGAAGCAAGGCGATGATAGTCATAAGGTAGAGGTCCCACTCAGGCCCCAGTAGCTGGTCCATATCAATATGTGAGAATACCTCCCTTATCTAAGAAAGAAGAAGTCCACATCATCATGTCAAAGAACACAAATGGGAAGTCATTAAATTTGACTTGTAAGATTTTCCATGTACAAGAACCAGTTTTAACACTTCAGTAGCTCTTTTCCTCTCTGAAAAAACACTATCACATCAGTGACAGTCTTAATTTCCAGGAGCTCAAATACCAATAAGACTAAGAACCATGCTATTCTATTTTTCTGTTCTAGAGATGAAGGTTTTCAATCTGCAGCTTTGTGGCTTTCACATGAACGACAGTGCTTTAAGCCTCAGGGCACTTGTGTGGTACAATGCACAGATTCGTGCAGGCAAGGTACAGGGAAATTAAAGTGACTTACTGCTAGTTTTGATTGAAGTGCATCTTTATCACACTCAATTTGCATAACCATTAGCCAACACCAACTTTATGCTTCACTACTGTATCTGATGATATTACAGAGTCACTGCCAATTTACATCTGCATCAGCCAACTTAAAACTTGGAAAAGCTCTGCATCTAGATTTTGTGAGTGCTGTGTGGGATTTGCTCCACTGATTTAGAGTATTTTGACTGTACACTCCTGAAAGTCCTCAGTCTCAAGACTGAGTGACATGTTGTCACTTAGCTTAATTGCCTGAAACTGCATTTGCTAAAAGTCATAATAACTTCCACAACATTTGAATTTATTAAGTAGCCCAAAAGGCAGCAAGATGTCAGAATACTGAGAAATATTTCAGACACTATATGGAAAGAATTCACCCTAATTCCATGCAAATATTTTTTTATGGGGCCATCACTTAGTAGAAACTCCACACAGTAGCTAAACTAGCTAATACAAATAACACTTTTCCTTTACAGAGATAAAACACAGCTCTCGTAGGGTTGTTACAGCTGCATATAAAATAGTAAGAGAACTAGGGGTATAAAAAAATATTTCTTTTTCCCTGAACTGAGATTATGTCAACTAAATCTGCTTAACTTTCATAGCAGATGGTCATAGATAAGAAAAGTCAATCAGGTTTGTGAAATTTCTTCAAGGGGAGAGCAGCACAGAAGAAAGTGTCTGTGCACATTTCTGTTTCACACAGTTGCACAATTAAGAAATAGAAATATCAGCTTCACTAATTTTCCTATTACACAACAACACAAAACACATCTATCCCAAGTTTACAGAAGGCTCGAGTAAGACTTCTACTTAAGATTACAACTCAAGCTTCTTTTAAAAATGGAAAACACATTTGCTATTTTCTTTTAATTCTGCATTACTTACATTGATTTCTCGTACATACTGCAAGGAATAAATCACTCCAAGCTTGCAAAGTGCTAGGAAGACTGGAACCTGAGCATCCGGGCTTGCTTCAGCTGCCATGTCATAGAATCGCTTTGCAAGATGAATATCCTAAGGTTAAGAATGTCCAAAGCTTAGTTTTGAAGAACTTTAAAAAGAAACCATTTTTTTTTTCCCTGAGGGATGTTCACCATTGACTAGACAAGTAAAAGGAAGCTTAAATTTGAGGATGAAGCTATTGGAACTAATACTAGGATTGACACAAAGAGATTAGTAATAATGTATTCAACCTACTTACTGTAAACCAAGGCAAATATTTAAGTACCCTAGTACACTCTAGCATCTCCAACACCATATCAAACATGAAAGACTGAGAAAACCCCAGTCCCAGAAGGGTACACAGCATTTCCTCTCAGTTATACTACAGTACAGCTGCTGCATAGTGCATCTTTAACCATTTTTGCACATTTTACTCCTTATGCAAAATGCACATAACTTGCACTAGTGAGGGCAGCAAAAGCACAGAGAGTAACTTCAGGAAGAGATTAAATAACGTTTCTCTTCTGTGTCAGTTGAAACAAGGTGGCAACTGTAACAAAAACAGATGATACATATACCTGAATAGTTCAACTTTGTATAGGTTTTTTATGGCTCTACTTTAGATACATACTATGCAATGTTAAGAAACTTGATTGCAAACCACGTTCACCCAGTGACATGAAGAACATGCCTGTGTAAGACTTACCTCTAATAGTGTTCCAAGCTGGACACAAAGTAAGAGAAATATCCAGGACATTGTGCACATGTTCATTTTATAATTTTATGCTGATTACGATTACCACTAAGATTTTCCTCTCATTGATACAGCAAAGCTTAGTTCCATAACACTTGTGGAAGTAACAGTGTGAAAACTGATGCATTATGTGAGTGATATGTAGTAGGTGACATTTAGTATTTCAATTCAATAGAACAACTCTGAATACTTGTTGAGCCTAGAAAGTCTATCTTATGTGTAACTATTTAAAAGAGCTTCCTTACCTCCTTTTTACTGTGCTAGTAATGGTGTAAAAGGAGACCCTAAATCATGGCTCATTTTCACTTGTAATTAGCAAGCACTTAATTCTGTTTATGCATACTTCACTCTTTCTTGACAGAAAAGTGAGAACTGTAGGAGCCTGAGCTACACAAATAGCACTAAAATACTGTGTCAAATCTTAAGAGAAGACTGTAGGAAAATTAAGGAATTCTTGTTTTTGTGCAGTGTACGGAAACAGTCTTCATTCAGACACGTAGCCTCAGGAATTGGACAACACTAAATTTATGAAAAATGTTTAAGTACATGTGTGAGACTTTTGAAGGGGCTTTATATGTGGCATTGAACCTGGTATGAGTTTGAAAACCATCTATATACAGGAAGTGTGGCATAAAATCCGGTATTCAAGAATGCCTTATTCTCTCTTATTGAATAGTCTAAAAGCTGTCTGGTGAAAAAAACCCCAAACAAAACCACATTAAGAAAATACCATATTTATGTAGGATTATCCAGAATGAACCTGAATAGAAGTTGTGCAAGCCCCCTTATTGGAACATTCTCTCTAACTTCTGAGTGTTTTCAATCTTAATGACATGGATATAGGTGAGGACAGATTTAAAGTACACATCCCTTTCTTCAAAAGACTAAATTGATTTTGTTAGATACTATAGTGCTAAAATGTTTACATGTTCCTTCCAGAGGCCTCTAGTGGAAGAACAGACTTCAGTGGCAGACATCCTGCTACATCAGAAACACTGTTTTAAACTGTCAGTCAGTACAGCAGTACTCAAAATTTAGCTGTTTCCGTTCTGGGAAAGGAAAGCCAAATATTCTTCCTCTTTGTGCAAAACTCAGTCTTAGCCTTTTTCAGGATATCCTAGCCCAGCCCAAGCCTTATCTGGTCAGTCCTAAGTCTTTATCCTCTCATTTTACAGTTGTAAAATTTTAGAATACAGCAAACAAAGGCATTGCATGCCCAGAATTACTAAAACTGGTTTTATACATGTAATTTCCTTGCACAGACATTGTCAATGCTCCTTTCCCATATTTATTTATATTAACTGTCTCTATTTCCCCTGCAGTTCAATTCTTCATTCTATAGTGGCTCTGTAGGAGAGAAAAGTATTACTCCTCTGCATAAAGCAAGGCTACACATGCTCATCATGAGCTCCTGTGCACTCATTTCAGATCTCTATGTGTAGCCATGTCCTCTTCAGGTTAGAGAGTACTCTGTGCAAATGACAGCATTAGGACTCATTTTTCTCATTATGCTGAATATGATGTAAAAACATTTTCAAAGTTTTTATTACTTGCTCTAAACTGGGTTGTATTCAAGGCAGAAGCAAAATAAAGTCCATGTCTGAAAGGATTTTTTTAAAATAAAACCTGCAACTTTGGCACTTACTGTTAGCAGCAGGCTTATTTTCAGAAATTAACTACTTTTAAGGGTTCAGTTAAAAAGAGAAAAGTCTTAAAATGAAAATAAACTTTAGAAAGAACACAGTGTATTGTATTGTCACTTCTACATCTAGGTCATCAACCGGTTTTCAAATGTTGATTGCTTGCTGCTGCCAAAGTAACAATACTTAACAATAACTGAGACTTGCTCTTCATTGTTCTGACCTTTTGCCAAGAATTTAGGGGAAAAAGAACTAATATCAGTCTTTTAGTAGACCAACAGAATAATTAAAAGGTGCATAGCTCGTGCTGAAGCTCACTGAAAATAAGGAAAAGGAAGCAATTTCTTAGAGCTTTAGCTCAATTTATTACTAAATTCATACACTAATTGCATAAATTAATCATATGTCAGGTAGGCTGCTGGAATTGCTAATTACATTATTTTGACATATACATAAATACATTGCTCTGGATTCCCTAAGTTTTATTTAACTCATGGACAGGAATACACCATAGGCTTCCCAGGAGAACCAGATACACTATCTTCTATAGGCAATGTAGTTTGCCTAACTTGAAAAAACATAGTTAATAATCACATTGTTGGTGGTGCTTGTGGTTTGTTACCTTGGTTTCAAAATGTCATGACACAGGAAACAATTTAACCAGCATTTCAGAGGGTGAGAATAATCCCGTGCCAAAACATTCTGAGGTTGGAATTGATTTGCACTCATTTCACTACACTTCAAAGTCTTGGAAGCATTACTCAAGCATATGGCACTCTTTTTTAGCAATAGTTACAATTTTGGGTAATATTTCTTCCCTGTCTACACATCATTTCTTCACATAGTTAAGTGTGAAGTGTATATACTTATCCATTGCCTATTGGTGAATGCACTGGGAGAAACACTAATTCCCATTAGGTGGTTATATAGTACTCAAAACCCGGGAGTGGTTATGGACTTAATCTAATATTAATAAATGTACTCTAACAAAGCAGACTGTCAGTCTATATCTTAACTCACCTGCTTGATGCCCAATCCCTTCTCATGCATGTAGCCCAGATTAAACATTGCTTGAGCGCTGTGCTGCTGTTCTGATGCCAGTCGATAGTGAATAAATGCAGTTTCATAATCAACATCAGTGCCAAACCCATAAAAATGGTAATCTCCAAGTTTAATTCTTGCAACAGTATATCCTATAAATCAAGAAACATCAAAAGAAGGTAATATACCTAAGCAAAGACACTCTTGGTTTCCTATGAAGATGTGATAAGGGCTTTAGTATTACTTTCCACACACAAACTGTTTATATTTCCCCCCCCCACATAAACAGCTTTCATTTTAATTGGGTTTAGCTAACCAAAATATAACCCATTTCTATTTGCAGATAAAACCTTTTCCTAGTAATCCTACCAACATTTTTATTGCTATTAAGTGGTATCAGCTGAAAAGCCATGTTGGCCATAGTCATTGTCACTTATTACAGAAAAACTTTTCATTTGCTATGTGGCCATTAAGGGCTTCAACTTGGTTTTTAAAACAGAGATACCTGTAACTTCAAAAATAGTGCCTCATCATTATTTGGTAATTGAATACTTAACCATTCCACCTTCTCAATTTCTTAACTTTCTACTAAAAGCCATGAAAGCCTGAAGATAAGGCTCTATTTTCATAATACACTTTCTCTAAACTAAAAGTCTAGTAGATCAGACATCAGTGTAGATGCACACATACGAAAGTTAGAGACCTCAAGATATTTAATCATTAAGTTCAGTTTTGCTTATTTTAGGATAGGATCACAAGCACCAGAGTTTAAACTTGTGTTGCTTGGACATCAAGACTACATTCTTCATAACTGAACATTGCTTACTTTGAATAGAAAATTTCATTTCTTACAAATGATGACAGTAACAAAGTATTCTTTAGGATTTTAGATATATTTTTCCAAGCAGATATATTTTTAGCAAACCCAGTGTAAACATTTCTCATGCAGTTTAACACTGCTCTTATAATTCCAGATGGAACGGCAAAAGAAACACACAGTACTTTTGTGTTTTAGTCCTTTTCATCTTGAGAATCGCAGAAAGGCTCAGACCTACAATCATATTGCAATGACACTAAAGCTAACAATGGAACAAGAACTGCCCTATGTGGAATACAACATTTCTTGAACTGGAGGTAAGCTTTCCCTCCTTTCTTGTTTCATAAAAAAAAAAAAAAAAAAGTGAAATCAGACATTAATGGCTCTACTAAATCTTAAGGAAACTGTCCTGTCTGACCACATGGGATGCACTCTGGCCATCACACTCCCACCACCACAGACTTACTGCCAGGACTGAAGGCCCTTAGAAGTGGGCAGCTCCAGGGAGACAACGGGTGTCCCGCTTGACTCTACTCATGCCATTCTCCCACAAATCAGACAAGCTTTCCTTACTGGCTCAATCCTAGGTTTCCCTAGGATTTCGGGATACCTAGATCCTTTAAACAATTAAATAAGGGAACAGTAACACAAGAAACAGTTTGATGGTGCCTCTAAGGAGGAACCCTGAGCAAAGGAATCCCGGAGCTTTTATCCCTCACAGTCTGGGGTGATTGGCTCCTGCTGTGCCTCCGAGTATCAGATTACCTGGCTGGTGCCACAGGTCCCTTTGCCCTTTGTTGTGAGAAGGGTCAGCAGTTCAAGACCTTTTGCCTCAGGCTGCTGCCACCCAGATCTCAATCTGCAGCTCCCACTGCAGCTGCACACTGAGCTACCTGCACTGAATGTATTGGAATTGTAAGGTACAAACATACCTTGAGAAGCTGCTCTATTCCAGTGAAGCAAAGCTCGAGGATAGGTTTCATTTTCTCCTACTATGCTAGCTTCTTCTAGAGAAGAAATTCAGTTAAATAGGATCATGGTATATGAACACAAAACAACTAGAAAACCCCCATGCTTATAATTCAGTCTGCTGAAATAAATTAAAAATTTGATGCAATCTGTGTTATAGCATAAACAAGACTAAACCCATCTGAAACTTACAAAAACCCCTTTCATTTGTATGGCCTTCCCATTTATCTGCCCATGTAAGAGCTAGGAGCAAACCATGTAATTTCACCCTGAACTACAGCTTACCAAACGTCTCTCCCATTCCTGCTGTAGGAGATTCTGATGCATACTTGAGGAATGACAGAAGATGCACGTCTCAAGAGCACATGGTTTGGACTTCCACAAAGGTGCACTCAAATACAAAGCTAACGTATAACCTGTTTTAGTTTGGCCATCTAAAGCCCAAGACTAGTCAAGTAAAACAAAGGCTTAAACTCCTCAACTAGCCAGAGACTGAATGTTTTACACAGCAGTACTTCAACTTTGTCAGAAGTTGTCCATATCCATGGAAATTTGAGGGTTTCTGAACTATAAGAGTTCAGACAGTTCAAAGGATTTCCAAGTTCAATAACTTTAATTTATAACCTTAATAACTTATAACATTAGTTATGGTTTCATCTGTACACTCTCACAGTGGACACAGCTTTTCTGTATAAAGTGTACAAAATTCCTAAGTCAGAAATTAAGTGTATTCTAACTTTAGTCCAGAAAGTCATCCTTAGAGGTGAAAATGAAACCTGACTGCTTTCCAGTGTGAAGAACAGGAAAGAAGGCAAGAGTTTCACTGAAGTTCTACTTAACAAGAACTATATAATTGAATCTTCAGGAATTCTAGCATTCTATTAAATGAGCTACTGCAGGCCAACTCAAAAAAAACCTTTTTGGTATAAATTCAGATCCTTACTTTGATCAAGTATGAAAGCAGCATTGCTTTGAGCAACTTCATAGCCTTGTTCTGCCAGAAGAAGATACTGAACCACAGCAGAATTTGAATCACCATCTTTATAGCTGTTGTAGGCAGTCATCAGTCTTTCAGACCAACGCCCCCGTTCGCATACATTCTTAAACAACTGCAGAGGAAAAAGGAAGGGGGAGGATACTGGTTGTCAGGAACTTCAAAAATTTAGGTTTTGCAAGAAGTAAACCTTTAACATTCTGATGCCTGTTCAAAATACTTGTATTTCACAGGAAAACCATGATAGATGAACTCAACCATTTCAGGTACTTTAAGATACAAGTTACTATGATGGCAGTTATACACGCCAAGATTCAGATGCTTACTCAGAATTCTTCTTTAACATCTTAGCTTTTTTTGTTACACTTAAATACAGGTCTAAACAAATAATTCGAAACATAAAATACCAATGCTTGAGTCATATTACATTCTTTTGATTTTCTTCAAAGTTAATAAAGCAAATACATATCTGGCATACTAATATAAAGACTTTTATCATGAAATATAAAGGAGTTTGCCAATACATTACTTTCCCTTTTGATATCCTTGACTCTGCAGTCACCGGTAGAATTTGGCTAAGACAAATGTCCTATATAGGCTGATGTGGTTTCAGCCAATCTTTGTCAAGTCAGTATTATAAATGGATGACCTTACCTCAACAGCAGTATGACAGGATCTCATCACTCCAGTGCCAGTAGCATGCATCTGAGCCAGATTATAAAAAGCTAGAATGTGGCCACCTTGGGAGGCCAAGTTAAAATATTTCAAAGCTTGTTTATAGTCTCTCTTGACTCCAATGCCATCTACAAGAAAGAATAAGTCATTGCTATTCATTCCTCTTGAAAAGCAGAGTTGTATGAAATACAGCACCTACTCTTTAAAATTACTCAAGAGAAGAATTGTGAAAGTGTTAGGAAAATACAGAATGAAATATAAATTCAATGCAGTAAGCCCATGCTACATGCAGTATGTGCAAAGTTCTAACGCCACCTAGTGAACAGTGACTGAAAGAGCAGTGGCTTAGACCTGGCAAATTGTTTTGATTGCCACTTACTGTAATACATGGAACCTAGTTGAAGTTGTCCATCCACCCATCCCTGTTCTGCAGCCTTCTGGAAATACTTCAGTGCTAGCTCATAGTTCTGCAGGAAGATTTGGTCCAGTCATTAGTCTTGCAATACATCGGTTTAAGAGAGAAAACATGCATGTGCACATGTATAAGGACAGAAAAATTACAGTGAGATGTTCTAGTGAAAATATTCACCTGGTCAAAGTTTGGAAACAAAAAATGAAATAGCTACAGAATTAAGACATGCTAAAATCATTGTAATCTATCTCAATGCTGGCATCCACATACAGCATTGCTCTGAATAGTTATGCTTACCAGAATAAAGCTCTGTTCTGTTTCTAGAACAATTATTTAATTTCTTTCCTCAACTTTGGGCTAATTCAACTTTTGACTATCTGTCTGCATGGCTAAATATAAAACATTTGACAAGAAATCTTCTTGTGGGAAAAGCAATAAAGTGAAAGAACTAATTAAAAGTTTCAAAGTGTTCCTCTACTCCCACACGAGACACAAAATGGGACAGTTAAGATTTGTTTTATTTCACAAGAAGGACACAAGTTCAAGTCTTCTGCTAAAATGCACACTGCTATGCATTTCTAGTAACTTAAGCAACATTTTCAAACTTGAGAGAGAACTGAGCATGTTTCATAGCTGCTAACTCCATAGAGCAATTTTTTTTATACTACAAGTTTTCTCAAGGAGTTTTCAGTGTAACAGAAATCTTCACAATTAAGTCTTCTACAGTATTTTCCTCCAGAGAAAAACTGTGTGACTTGTTGTTGTCAACAAAATCACCTATGATTAGAAAGATGAGTGTCAAAAGCTTACCACTGGAACACCTCTTCCGTAGAGGTAAGCCATTCCTAATCCACTCTGTCCAACTGGATTACCCTGAAAACACAGAAAACATTCTGCAAAGGAAGGCAAAACCTACAGCTAACATCTTTCAAATCTGGTATGTCTTTAACATCGCTAACACATACAAAATTAATCCATCTTGAGCACTGTATCTTCACTCCTAGGAGTAGTTATTTAGGGGGGAGATAGCATCTATCATGACTTATTCAATAACTACACAGATGATTAACATGGAAAAAAACCTTACAATAATATTTATGAAGGCCTACCGTGCACTTTTACAGTGTCATACAAGAGGTACAACCTATATCCATAGAAAGATGGGGTATAATAGCTTATTCGTCTTTAGTTTTTTCCAATTTTGAAATGTTTTGGATGCTATAGAAGCTCCTAAAACAATCCCAGGAACTCTAAGAATCTGTCTTAAGGGCAGATTGGTGGCTGTGCTGTGGGCTACATTACTAACCACTGTCCCTGCAAAAGAATGCACTATAGCATTCCTTCAGTGCCAGGACAGGTGATGAGGCACATCAGAAACCTTCAGTGAATGCAGGAAATACTGAATGTAGAACACAGAGATCTTTACTCTAGGAGAGAGATGTGGAACAGTATTCTAATTGTGCAATTGTGATGGCAGTTATCTTACAAAAGTCTCTTCAAAACTTAATCTAGTTCGTTTCACATGCTAAACATCCTTCCTGGAGGACTACTCATGCTTTAACTGTACAAATGCTATCAGAAGGGATAGGTCAAAGGCAGAAGGGGATTAACAGTCAAAAAACAAACAGTCCAATGAGATGAGAGGTATAAAACCATTATCTATTTAAAAACAGAAAGAAAAAAGATAGTATCAGTGCACTGTAAATTTCTGTGAAAAGAACTTCAGATTAAGAAAAAGTGGAACTTTACAGGATTTCAGACTATTTAGGTGGACAGTATGTCATCCTGCAATGATGTAATAGAGTTAGACTCTACTAGTGAGAGTTAGACTCATTCTGCTGAACACAGGTTCATGAAGAACTATGGCCAGAACTGGAGGTGGTTTTGGATACCTTAGACAAGCAAGATTTAATTATGGGCAAATCTGGGAGTTGGCATGTGCACATGGAAGGGCACATAAACAAGCATTTGCAGCATTTTGAAGCTACTCAGCTCCTTAGTGTACTTGCTGTATTTCTCGCTTACAGATAATCATACCATATCAGCAGCTTTCTTGAAGTACTGAAGAGCTGTTTCATTGCTCTGAGGTACGACGTCACTTCCTTCTGAGTACATCTGAAAGAGAATGGCACTATTGAAGAACAGGCACAGAAGTCAGTTTAGCATGAATATTATGAACCATCTTCACCTCGCATATGTGAGGGAGTCTATTGTACTTATGCTATTCTGACAATTGCATTACTGAATAACCATTAAACAACTTGCCCAGAAAAAGAAAGTACACCTTTCTGCTGTAAAATTCAGATTCAGAGGTTTTAACTTTCTAACGGAGAACAAACTGCCATAAAATTAAAAAGTTTTCATGGTAATATCCATAATTTTTAATTTCTATCAATGTGCAGTGAAGAACACAATCAGGCAAAAATCTTGAGAGCAGTGGAAGTCAAACTATATTGGCAGTCAAAATACTTCGTGAAAACAAAGTAAAGAGTGGTTACTAAACAGTTCATTTCATTAGACACAAAACACTCAAGCAGTAGAGAAAGCAGGAGCTGCAATTTCTTCTGCCAGGTGCCTTGAATAGCACAATATGCTGTTTATTACAAGCTTTAAGAACATGAATTTTGCATCCTCTGCTGCAGAGGCAGCCTGAAAAAGATGAGTGAGAGCTGGTGCCTATTACAGCTTAACCTTAGAGGGTACTGAAGTGGAGATTTGAGTATAATAAGGATTTAGCTCCTTGCAGGTTGAAGGCAGTCTGCAACCCAGATCTCAGACAAGCGACCTAAATACCTTTCTAAGCAGTAATGCATTATCATCACCACAAGCAGCTTGCCAATCATGTTTTAGATTAAATTCATAGAATGGCATGAGTTAAAGATCATCTAGTTCCAACTTCCATGGCATGGGCAGGGATGTTAACCATGAGATCAGGTTGCTTAGGGCCACATCCAACCTGGCCTTGAAAACTCCCAGGGATGGGACACACACAGCTTCTCTGAGCAACCTGTTCCAGTGCCTCATTAGTCTCTGAATAAAGAACTTCTGCCTAACACCTAACATAAATCTCTCCTTATTTAGTTTAAAACCATTCCCCCTTGTCCTATATCATTGTCTTGCAAAATGTAGCTTTCTTTTTTGTGAGCCCCCTTGAGGCACTGGAAGGCCACATTAAGGTCTCCCTTGAGCCTCCTCTTCTCCAGGCTGAACAACCTCAGCTATTTGAATCTGCCTTCATCCCTTGTCTTGATAGCACTCCTGTGGACTCACTCCAACAGGTCTATGTCTTTCCTGTGTCTCCCTCAATGTGCTGGCCACACCTCTTTAGATGCAGCCTTGCCTTCTGGGCTGCAAGTGCACACTGTTTGCTCATATCCTGCTTTTCACCCATGAGAACCCCTAAGTCCTTCTCTGCAGGGCAGCNTTAAATTTGAGAAAACAAACAATGTTCCAACTTGCAGGTAGATTCAGGCTTTAGTGCAGATCAAGTGCAGACCTATTGGCACTTCTGACTCACATGCCTCAGTTCTCTACACAGTGTGACAATGTCCCTCCCCTTTCCTTTCTCATCTTCGTATTTCCTACTGGGCAAAATTAGGAGAAACTTAGCTTTTCCCCACACACTCCAGGGAAAAGAATAGCTGCCTATTCAGAGGCACACTCCCCCACAGAAAATAGACATTTATGTATTTAATTATTCTTTTTTTTATAAGAAAGCCCTCTAGTACAAGCATTTTTTAGAAAAAAAGTTCCTGAAGAGAACAAAAATTCAGACTAGACCTAGCTGGCTATAACACTCAAGTCTTGCAGAAAAATTCAAACCAGTAGCAAAATAGAAATACTTAGATTTCAGCATTCAAGTTTTAGAGTGCATGATATCAGAAAGTAGGAAAAATTTGCAATTTCTTATTGAAATGTAGCCAGTTTTCTTAACTTTGAGAGTGATTATGAAAACTTACCTTTCCTAGAAAAGCCATAGCATGTGAATTGCCAGCATTAGCTGCTTGATTGAAGTATTCAAATGCTCGCTGTAGAGAAGAAAACAAGTATTTTAGTCACCATGACTATGATTTGAGTATCTTTTCTTGCAAATGGAGCAGAGGCAGGTAGGTTGTTTGTCAAGTTACCAGGTTCTTCTGGGGATAAAAGTGATCAATTCCACCAAATTTAATATATGTAACAGGATTCCCCACTTATATAATCAGAATATTGAGCAGCAATCCTTCTCAGTGTATTCCAGAAAGCAGAAGAAAAAACCCAATAAACTACAACTGCTACTATGCACAAGCTACACAGGTAAATCTTACTTTCTTATTGTACCTCCAAACCTTGTTTAGAATAGGAGGGATTTGCCAGTTCCTATTCCACTTTTACTCAGAATTTGGTTGTACTCATTCTGACCACTTTCATATCTGAACCCTTCCGAAGCAGTCGTTTTGAGGTATTTTAAGTGTCATAACCATTAAGTAATTTGTGTTAAATAACTACTGTATTGGATGAAATAATCTTCAGCTCCCCCTTTTTTCAATACATACTTCAAGAAGGGGTTAGCTATTTTAACTTCTATAAGCAGTAGCTAGGTAGGCTTATATCAGCAAAAGTTCTACTTTCAATACTAAAAGTATTAAGTGTGCATAGAAAGTTGCACTGTTTTGTCTACAGAAGCAAAATACTCTTGCAAGCCATAAACTAGACTCTCATCACTAATGGGAGCCCAGTGCATCACAAAGACTCTATCACACGTACAAAAGCTCAGCGACTTTCCAGTACTACTTGATGAAAACACAGTTTTTGTTTTTGATATTCTCATTTCTAAGATGATTAATCTTAAACTAATTATGTAAAAAATCAGTTCCATCCACTATTTACCTAAATATTCAGTTTTATTGAACAAAGCTATTGAAAATCACTACATACCTTACAGGGGTACTTATACACTTTTGCATCACCCTTGTCTCAGTTATACTTTCCCCCCCTCTGCCAAGTGTCATATGCATCAGAGGCATACAGAAAAGGTACCTGATGGTTTTGCTCTACTCCTCTTCCTCCGTGCAAGTGCAACTGTCCAAGGCCAACCTAAAAATAAATTTTACATTACAAGTAAGTCGCTTTTCCCAAGGGACTTCCTTTTTCTAGTAATACAGACACCAGTGAGCTAATTACATACACAAAGACAGACCATATCGGAGTTAAAGATGTCACAAAGTTTGAAGGCACAGATTTGCTTCAATAACTATAGTACAGGCCTATTTTTTCACATTAGCCTAAGTGGAAGTTTATCCTAGATAAAAGTGACATGACTGTCCTAGATGTAAAATAACAACTGTTCATTTGAATCCTGCCTACCTAATGCTTAAGTCATATATGACCAAATTGTACTCCAACAATTTGCCTACATCAGCATCCTCCCTTCCTGCACTGTGCATAGAAGAGGTCCAGATTGCAGATGCTGAAGTCACATAAGAGCAGAAGCAATGAGAAATTGAGATTCCCGTATCAGGGCCAGTTTTTTGATAAAGCCTTCCTCCACAACATCCTAAAGCTATGCTTGAAATAGTCAGGCTGGTTGCTAGTGAAAGCCAAGACCTCTTTCCTAAGAGGATAAAGTTGTAATGTTTTGGACATACTTAGAAAAAAAAAAATTGCATTTTCTGTCCAAGTTCCACCTTAAACACACTAAAATCTATGTCTCTTCACATAAAAACTTATTGGGAAATAGCAATCAGGTTGATTTGGGAGAAAGAGAACACTAAAACTCCAAACTTTTTCCATATTTCAAAAAGCTGTTCCTGTAATTCTTGAAAATGTCTGCATGCCATCAGGAGAATTTAATCTTACCTGTGCTTGTACATCTCCTTTCTCTGCTAAAAACTGGTAATACTGGATCAAGTCTTCTTCTAGCATCCCACTTGCCATTCCTGGATTTTCTACTTCATCTGGTAAGCGAATTCGCTGAACCACTGTGCCACCAGTCAAAGAAATATCACTAGCAACTGGAAAACAGGTAAGTTTTCAGACAGTTTTTACAGAAATTACACCACAACTTACTAAAACCAGATGTCTATGGAATTTCAAGATGTTACTCAAGAGAATGAATTGACGCCTCTAAGAACTAAAGACATTTCAAAAGAGATTAAAAATAGTGTATCATGAATCAGAGCCTAATGAATAACTTGTTTAATAACAGAAATTCTCTATGTGTATACTATTAGTGTTGATAGTACTTGTACTATCTTCTAGTTGAGTAATTTAGAAATAAATAGAAAGTCAAGAATGTTATCCCAGTAAAAGATTTTTACCATGATTAG
Source organism: Calyptomena viridis (assembly GCA_013390005.1). Lineage (NCBI taxonomy): Eukaryota > Metazoa > Chordata > Aves > Passeriformes > Eurylaimidae > Calyptomena > Calyptomena viridis. Next base: position 41,423 of record WEIV01021030.1, read on the forward strand.
CTACAAGTCGGTAGTGAGTGAGAGCAGATTCACAACTCTGAAGAACTCCTATCCCAGCCCAGTACCGGTAACCCTAGAAAGGAACATAAATATCGGACTATCAGTTACTTGAGAACACATTGCTTGCCAGGTTACAAACATTTTTCATATAACTTGAGCAAGATTTGGTGAGACAATAGGCAGGACAAAGGCCACAAGTCCATTGCATCTGCAATAAAAGCAACTGACTTGACACCACTAAAGGTTAAATGTAGCCAATATACTCGAGATATTACTCAAGAAAAAGCAAATAAGCAGAATGATACTAAAGGGTGAATACCTAAAGCCTTTTACTTGTACCTGTTGCACTTGATTTGTCTTAAATGTCCCAATACTGATTAAAACAGCATCATCTGTAAAGATCTCTTTCATAGTTCTCATTAGACACTTCAGCTTTAAGTCAAGAGATGTAAACATGGTTCATCTAAATTCATAGTGGTATACAGCTTAAAATGAGTAGACTTACCCTTATGTTAAAAGGGAATAAATGGGGAAGATACTATTGCCCACTCAATGCACACAAAATGATCTAACATTTGGACAGTGTATTGATGCGAAAGGAAATCTTACATTAAAAATTTAGGAGTACAAAAACAGTCTTGCATTTGTAAAGTTATTAACCATCTTACTTACCAAGATCATATGAGCGATCAGATTTCCTCCTAAAGCTCCGAAAGTGTAATACACCAGCGCCTTAAAATGACATAATTGGATATTTAACATCTGCTTCTAAGATAAAATACAAGAATATGCAGTGAAAATTTCTAAGTTACCTTGGCTTGACTAGAATTGACTCCTAGACCAGATGCATATAGAAATCCAAGAGCCTAGAAATAAAATAAAATTTGTCAGCACATTCTTTGAAAAATCAAGGATCAATTTTCTTGGATTATATAAGCATAAAGAAGTCAAAAAACAAATCAAAGCTGCAAAGCATATGCCAAGCTCTACTTTCCATTTGGTATCTCTCGTATCTATGCTCTTCCCTGGCCCTTTTAAAGTATGAAGCTTGTAAATTATTCAGTTGCTTAGGATGCTAACATAAATTAGTGTTTCACCAGAATTCAGTTGAGTGGATCAAATTCAAGGAATTGATCTAATCCCTGAATGTGAAATGTAGATCCAAAGGTCCTTAACAGGGAAAAGTATCCCAGTTTAAAGGCCCTCAGGTGAAGCTCAGCAATATCTGTCAGCTTATTCATGTATCCCGTTTGTCTCATATGCAAACATACATGAACCATGGCCTTCTCTAAAAGACTTGTACTGTTTACTCCACTGTCTAACAGATCCTATGAATTTACTATTTTGCATCTGTTCTGCCATTGGTTAGTTGCAATTGTGACTATAAATATAAGCGGTTAGAATGCACAGAGCTGATTGGCTGATGTTTTTTCAGAAGTTATTTTTGTTCTTAAGATTTACATAGTTACTTCACTAACACCTGTTGCAGCTCTGTGGCTCCGAAGAGAAACTAGCAGTAGAGAAGATTGCAAAATATAGACACCTCTATATATACACTATGTTCTAACACTATTCTAAGTAATCTGAAAGCACACACAAAAATCATCTCATGCAGACAGTATTGAATTGTAGATCAATAAAAGTCAAGGTCTTCCTTGAGATATAAAGTCTCTAGAGAACACATGTTCCTGCCTTCTATGGTAAATCAGTATTCCACCATTAAAGAGGGATCAGCATGAAACTTGTTAGCCAGAGAATTAAGAGAAAATGGGTAATTCCTTAAGCTGACGCTTGCAAAAGAGAGAACTAAATAGTGAGTATTGCAGATACTGAGACACTAAAATTAATAACACCCATATTTTATGACATTTCATAACAGTAAGTATAAACAGTTCTGTAACTTACAAACACATGTGGACAAAGCCCGTCCTATTGCACTAAACGGCTTTGAAGATTCCTAGGAGTTTATAATTCCTAGATTATAAACTTGTGTGTATATCTACCTACCTCAGATAAAATTGCGAATGCAAAAGACAGCATTCCACACAAACCACAAGAAAAAAGTAAGTAACAGTTTCAGAGAAGGTTGGTTGGCTGGAGTCACCCATCTCTACTGGTTTTTTGACTTATACATCCAATCTAGTCAGTCATACAACAGATAAGAAAAGACCACCACCATACTATATTACTGGTAACTAAATGTTGTTTTTTTAAACTCTAAGAAGAATCTGTTTGTTTTTACCTTTAGGGTGAAGATGCCATCTATAAAAGCGCCTTAGAATAAGTACGATTTATAAAACAATTTATAAACCTATAAAAACATCTCTAGAATCTAAGAATATACATACCATTTGTCCTTTAGGAGAACCTTCTTCTGTTAGTTTTTCAAATAGCTCTTTTGATGACTGGATGTTCTGCTTCAGGTAATCTCCAAACAACAAAGCATAAGACACTTTCTCCATGGCCTTGGTATGATTCATGTCAGCTGCTTTCAGAAGATACTGGTATGCTCTTAAAAGAAAACAATTTTAGTCAACTTGAGGCAAAACAGCACATAAAAAACTGAAGATTCTGGAGAAGTGATTTGTTTCTCAGTTTTAGCCTCTATTTTCTACAAATGCATCTACTTAGTAATTTGTTCCAGCTACAAATCATCCATATGTGCAACAACTCGTGATTTAGCTAATAGACAAGATGGATTTTAAATGTTCACTCTACTCCACAAGCCAAGCAGTATGCATTTGCTCTCTTGTAAGATATACAAGAAGTTTAAGGTCACAATGATCATGTTTTTGTAGCAACAATTTTAAGTCTTGTACTGGGTACCTAGTAGAACCACTCCTGTGACAGTCTGAAAAAGACTATGGAGTCTCATTTGTTTGAGTATAAAACCAGTCCAGTGAAAACACAGAGCACTGGGACCAAGACAATGTGTAAATGACCAATTTTGTGATGAAACGTTCATGCTAACAATGAGAAGTGTCTCTGGAAACTTCCCTTTCTATTTCAGACTCAGAACTTATGGTAGTCCTTCAAAATTTCACAGCAGCTGGGCTCACAGCAATTAAAAACCCCATAACCTTAAACATGGTAACACAGTCCTGCTTCAGCTGCTTCAGCATGCTTCAGCTTGGTAAAATTGACAGCACTCCAAGATTTTTCTTTACCTCTTCTCCTTTCCATTCTCAAACTTGCTTTTTTTCTTTAGAACAGACTGAGGCACACTTGGCACCTCACATAATTTCACCTTCTAAGGAAGTGTAAAATGTGCAAGAGAACTAACATCTAATACTGTTTTACAATTCTTACTCTGTTTTATACAAAGACGTGCTACTCAGAATCCAACAGATACTGTCTCTCTTTGTACAGACAACCTCTAGATGTGCTTCAGTTTCCTGCATAAAAAAGAGAAATACCTCCCTTACCTGCACAAACGAATTTAAAATAGCAATAATGCTCACATAAGGAAGTAGGAAGACATCACTTACTGATGAAGTTGTCAACATGAGCAACAGGGAGTTCTAAATTAACACAGGCATTCTTAATTACAGTGGGAAGCTGACAACTACTTAATCAATAATTGGATATATACAGAATAGAAAGTAAAGAGACCAGAAAGAACAGAACACTAATTTCTTTCTTATTTTTTGGTTTTGTCTGTAAGCATTACCCTCTTCTCTCATACAATATTGATTATCAGAATTTTAATGATTTGTTAAGCTTAAGTTTAATACTATTTTCATGGAGACAAAAATATCAGAAAGCAAGAAAAAAAAAACAGAGCAGGTAAGAAATGCCAATTTTTCCCACTTTATCTTTGAAGCAGAATAAAAATCAGACTGTAAGAAACATTGGGAAAAGGACAATTATCTTGTATCATGTGCTCATTTTTTTCCTGGGCAGTTGTCACATATAAACTGGGGCTAGAGAACTGTAACACCATCCTGCATTAAGTCAATGTTTTGATGACGTTTTTCAGAAATTAATCTTCTACAATTTTTACTACATTCAAAGGAATGCAGACATACATTTGTTTTTCTAAATACCCTGAAAGTACTATTTATTTTCAGTACTATCATTGCATAGTTTGTTGTAAGTCCAATAAAGCTCAAATTCCCAGAGCAACTAATTTAAATCTTTCAAGGTAAGTAAGAGTAACTAGCCATGTCATCCTTCTCCTACTGGGGTGGATGAGGTAGACTTACACTTTCTTCTGAGCCTTTTTACTGCTTTCATTAAGGATTTTCATTCCAATCTGATAAACATCCTCGGCTTCTTGCATCTGCCTTCTCTTGTTAGACTGCTCTTCAGCTACAAAAAAAGAAAAAAAAAAAGAGTACATCAAGAGCTCCAATTATACTGTTCAGGACTATTCTCCCAAAATTCCTATTGGTTCTAAAGGTAAAAAGGAAAAATACAGTCAGAAATATGTTTTCAGAAACAATAAACAACCAATAAGCAACCTAAGTGATGACAAATAGTTGTCTAAAGGAGGCGTTGGATACCTTAGTAGATGGTTTCTTCTTGTGTGATGTCTATCATGTATAAGTGTGTTGATAAAACGTTCTTTTCATTGCTTGCAAGCAAACTGTACAGGAAGAAAGGTTCCTCCTTCAGGACATTTCCTTGAGAAGGGTTTGCCTTTGTGCAACAAATCAGCAAGTATAATTGGAAACACTGTTAAACTCCTATACTACAGCCTCAGAAAAAGTTTTATGGATGCCTCCACTGCAAGATTTCCTGATTAGCTCTAGGAAATGGAATTGGCATTAAGACTTTTTCTATCCTGAAAACTTTGCCTTTATAACCACTTGTTTATCACTTGTTTAAAGTAACGATTAATATGAGAGTGACTTCTAGATCCTGAAGTAAAGGGCATTAAGAGGACTGAACACACTAGCTTAAAAAAGCATTTCTTGGACAAGAAGATGACATCAGGTTACTTACATTCACAGAAGCCCCACTTTTGATCTTTCTTGTAATCATAGGTTGTTGCACACCAAAGCCTGCCATCTTCCCTCCCATCTGCAGTGCACTCTGCATATTCCTTCTCCATAAACAAAAAGGGGAAGTGACAAGGTTCACCATCTGCAGTGCCTCCAATAGCTGTCAAAACTGAAAATACATACCTAGGAATTAGCTGGTGTCCTTTATTCCCAAATTAAAGTAATCTACTACATATAGTAAAGTACTCCTATGTTGGTTTTAACTTGTATGAACTACAATTGATCAGGTTTTCTGTAAAATTTCTAATTTACAAAAACCTGAAAAAGCAATTATTTTTCTAAACAGCACTTGAAAAATATCATTCTCAGTTTTAATTACGAAATGAAGCAGAAGGTATGTGGTTTCTTATACTCCTTAGTTCTAAGCAAAGAAATATTGTTTAGATTTGAGAAGGTAAATCTAAGTTACATTTTTATTGCCCATCAAAATAAACAGCCTTTCTTCGTGCTTTCTCTTCTCTGCAAAAGACTTTGCAATGCACCCTTGAAGTGCATTCCAGAGCACATATTAATTTTAGCCACAGGGTTAGACACAGTCATGACAGAACAACACATCTCTAAATGTCATACTGAAAGTACTTGAAAATCAGCAGGGATGAAAAGACTCAAGTGAAATCACTACAATGTGGATGGATGGTTATTCTATTCACTACAAGTCCAGTAGTACTCTTGAATGTACTTACACTAAACACATTATTTAATTTCACCTATATATTTAGTTGCATTCAAAATTACTTTGAACAACATGATTTATAATTTCTCACACACTAGAACTTCAAAGATGACTGATTCCAATATTGCTTGAGAACTTGAAGTTTTACTTGTATTTTTTAGAATCTCCTGTATTGAAAGCTTATTTACAGTGCTCTGCACGAGAGTTAGTTCCACACTGAAGTTATGAAATTACTCTGCCCCAATTCTCTCCTTTGCCTTTTCAACATTTTAAATTCAAATTTAATGCTGTTTTTACTCCCAGATAGTAACACATACCAACCCCTAAAGCAACACAGCAATGCCAACATAGGTTAAAACACTCACCACAGTTATTTTATTATGTAATTAGAGAATGAAAAATAAAAAGTGAGGCAAACAATTTACCCACGAGACAAGTTAGCTTTTGTGAAAGTGAGTGTGCAAGCAGCAATTTCTCTCTTTTACCATGTCTGAATGAAGTATGTGGTATTTAATTTCATTTTGTCCTTACTTACCTATATCTCACTTCCCACTTTAGGATGCAGGAAACCCAAACAGATGACTTATAAGTTGGTTACATTACTGTAAGATTCTTCCAAATAGGAAAATAAATGCAACAGAAATTGCCAGCTCTGTATAAACTTGTGGCAGTTTTCAGCAAAAACTGTTAGTATAGAACTTTAGTGTTACAAAACCCTACAACACAAAATAGCAATAACTAAAAAGAGATAATTTTCTTAGAAGAGAGCAGGACAACTTCTTTCTTAGAAGGTCAAAAGCTTCAGTAGCACTAATTCTAAATTACTGATATTTTTATGCTCGATATCCTGCAAAATACATGTAGAAACTTGCAGAATATAATTCTTTTCATGCACTCTCATGATCATACACAGTAGCTAAACTGTATTTAGAAAAGCTTTAATGTCCCTTAATGCAGTCCTGTCACCAGTAGCTCATGTGGGAGATGTAACATCTGTACCCAAGATATGCTCACTTATAGAGTTTGCCAAAAGATTGCTAAAGGACAGTTTATTCTCCAGACAGAATACAAGTACTTGTCTTTCAGAATTGCTTTTTATATGATACCAATAATCCTTCCATTCATATTGCTTATTTATTTCATTAGATGTTCAAAAAGCTATGCAAGACAGATTTTGAAAGTCACTTGCAGTACTTTGATAGGTGTAGTTAAAAAACTTAGTTGGTTTTAGTAATAGTAAAACTTAGTTGGCATAAGTAATCTAGCTACATTTTTATGACATACATTTTTAAAAGTATCTTAAAGTTTACTTTTGAAATAGACTGCACTACTAAATATAGTGCTTAGCTCACTCTTTTGTGGCAGAAAGATATTTAGTGGATTTTATATACCTTTTTCCTGTACAACACAGCACCTATCAACAGCAATAATTAATACTATTATTGAGTTTTCACAAACTATATACTAGTTTGCATTAATAGGGAAGGCTTATTAGAAAGCATTCAGAGTATATAATACAGAGCTCATTTCACAACACCTGCTTTCTTTTGATGTTTGAATCTGAGCTGAGAAGACAAATAACCTTAGTACCATGTAACTATATTTTTGCAGTAATATTGAAGACTTACTTTTTATAGACAAGTGAAAAGTCTGCTGCGCAGGCTAAGGTAATCATGCCATCTAGTTCTCTACTACTAACTGCAAGTCAAAAAATCATATCAAAATTATGTAGTAAAAAAGGATTGTTAGCATTTCCTGGCAATTTAGGCACAGGAACATAATGTTTTACCTATATTTAAAAACTTACTGAAGTTTACATGCAATTTAGACGTTGCCCTAAGGCTCTCAATGCTGTTCTAGGGAGCTTGTCTTTACATCACTATTCATTCCTTTTCTGTCAACTGACTTGCCAGGGGGCTGAAAAGTACTGATGCAATTTCTCTTTCTATGGTGCACAGGATCTGTACTTGAGTCCTATTCAAGCAATCAGGGTATTCTCCTTTTGATAATTAAAGCTTTCCAGCAAGATGGAAACAGTAAGAATAATGGAAAACCCTTTCAAATGCATCTCAAACTAACCATGCAGACTTCAATCTTGATACATTTCTAAACTTCTTGATGTTACTTTCTAATGGAAAAGACAATTACCATTCCATTACAGAAAGGTTAAGACAACAGCTATTTCACATGTTCAAGATTGGCATGTGGATGAACACAAGTAGTAAAGTTATTCAAATGTAACTTTCTTGCCACTTGTTCAAAACTCTGTGAGCAGTTACCTGGACTCTGTATTTCTGCTTCTTTCAAATCCTTGTTTAATAGATTCGACATTTCTAGAGAGTTTAACTCTTCCAGCGAATTCTCTTTTTCCTCTTCTTGACTTTGAAAGTTCTCTTCATCCTCCGATTGAGAGTCTGATTTCCCCGATTCAAGGAAGATCTGACCTGCTACCACTCGAGTTCCTGTGGAATGATCCTTTACCTGGTCCTCTGCAGATAAAGTCTGAAGGAAAGCAGCCACATAATTTAGAAGATTAGGAAGCAAGGACCAGCGGCAGGCTAAAAAAACATTACTTTTAAAATATATGACTAATTCACTTATTGATGCCACTGTTCAAGCTTAAAAGTAAGTTGAGCTACCTCTATCAGCTCTCATTGGATCTATCCCTTTCAGTTATTAGGAAAAAAAAATTCAAACTTGTAACACTTTAATTTTCTGATTTACAGAAGAAATTAATGAGACAGAAAGAGCAGAAATACAGAATAGTTTGAAACAGAAATCAAAACATAGTTGTGAATTTCAGACCTTTGCTCTCAGTCCACAAGAAAAACAGAATGACTAGAAACTTATCTTCTCACCTTTGAATCCAGTGATTCATCCTGATTTCCCTCTTCATCTAGAAGAGATGTTATAAATCAGTAAAATGCTTTTGCATGAGTAATTATGTCAAAAATAAAAATAAGTTTAGCTATGATTTTGTACCATGGTTCTGAAATATTCTAGTGTACCAAGTTGACTAATGCTCTTCAGGAAGACCTTTTTAGTGTTGTTGGAAGGAATCAAATTTTTCACAGATGATCCTCTTCCTTAAATTATGCCAACACAACCATGTGTTCAATAGTGAAAAAAGAGCGGTGGTTTCTTTTTTTAAACCCAAATCACAGTCTGAATTCAACTACATGTTCCAGTTCAACTAACTTACTCAAAAAGGTGCACATCAAGGGAAAAAGGCCTATAGAACCTCAGGTTTTTAGTCACAAAATCAGCTTTAGTATGAACAGCTTCAGTAGCAACCAGAAAGTTACATTAATACCCCCACACTTGTAATTAACACTGTCCTTTGTAGAACGCAAATGCATTTTCCTTGGCCAGCACATTCAAACCTTTATATAGAGGTCTTGCCTCAGAACACTGAGAAATTAGCTTAAGACAGGTGAAAAGGAGAAGACAATCAGAAAAGTTTTACCATTCCTCCTCCTCCTCTTCCACTGACCTTGGTGTTAATCACAACTTCTCACTCTGCTCTTCTCTAAGTGGCCATGTTCATCTGCCTGTACCTTTTTTTTTTCCTCCTTCTTTAATATGTTATCACAGAGGTGTTCCCATAACTCCTCATTGGCCTGGCCTTGGCCAGTGGTGGGTCCAGCCTGGAGCTGACTGACATTGGCTCTGCTGGAAATGGAGAAACTTCCAGCAGCTTCTCTAGAAGCCTCCTCATAGGCCCCCCCCGCCGCTAACAAAAAACCTGGCCACTAAAAACCACCACAGATGGACAGCCTCTAAAAGTAACATCACTGAAGTGTGACCATTCCCAGTCATCAGTACCTGATACCACCTCATTTAGGTAAACAGAACTCCACCACATTTGAAAGAAGATGCTAAAGGCCTCCCTCTCTCTGGTACCCAACTCACCTAAACCAAAATAAAAGATCTAAATATAAACAGATCACTAAGCAAAGCTGCCACTAACTCCTCCTACATTTAGAAATCCCCCTTTCTGAGGTTCTGGGGTATGTAATGCCCTATAGCAGTGGTAAGGCACTGACTGGCTGGAGACCTGCACTGTGACCAGAAAAGGTGTCCCTGTACATTAGGTGTGTCACAGTCAGCTATGAAAAGCTACCTCCACAAATACTGAATGCCAACAGAACTCTCCAAAAGTTACAGAACTCTGCGGACTTACTGTAAGCATTTAACAAACAAAACTTGCACACTTTTCATTCTCACGCAAGTAAAGTGTCTTAACAGTGATAAATTATCTCTGAAGTAACAAATTACAAACATGACACTCGACCAGTTCATGTTTTGAAGTCTACTACTATAACAGAGCAACTGTGGGCATTTGCAATGAAAGGGTTAATCTTGGAAACTACTCTCTGAAATTTGACTTCCATATTGTTATTTGAAGTATAACCTCTGGAACAAGTAAAAAGATGAGAATCAACGCTAAGCTGTAAGAGTACAAGAAAACAAAAAAAAAAATCCTAAGAAAAAAGTGAAGCCGCAAAACTACAGTGACAAGAAGTTTCAGTGCACAACTGTGACAAATAAAGAATGGTTTGTGGAGGATCATGAAGAGGATGTAAAACTCAAAGTCTGACAGCCAGAAGACACAGAATTAAAAAGGATTTAGAACAGTCGATATGGGTAAGGAGCTTTACCCTGCAGGTCCAAAAATGAAAGTGTGTAGAGCACTTGAGAAAAACTTGTGGAGAGAAAAACTTGTGGAGACAGCAAAGAGCACTCCAGACAAAAGAGACCATGCAAGGAGGAACCAAGAGAGTATAAGAACAAACATCGATTTGGAAAAAACCATCATGAGGCACAAGTAAAAGACAAGGGTAGCTGCATTTTTGGCAGAGACTCCAGTGCTTATCAGCTTGAGAAATCTAACAGATAAGGGTGATTGTGGCAAGTCATAAGTAGTTCTATCACTGAACTTCAACGCTTCAGATCACCATATAACAACTGATCTTTAAATACAGTAAAAGTATATATACATTTAGGATACTTGTTGGCATTTCTATTTTGAAACTATGAAACACATTTGAATTTACCATATTTCTCACAATTTAATTTTTATTATCCTAGATAATTTTGATCTAAGACCAAATGCCACTTTTCAACTCCAGAGCTTGTCAAGAAATTCAGACATGCTTCAGAAGGGGTAAGCTAAAACAAGGAAACATACCCAGCAGCTCATACGCTCCTTGTAATACATAAAAAGCACTTACAGAGTAACTGTTATTGCAGTAAGAAACAATGTTTGTTGGCTTTAACTGCTACACCAGGTAGGGTGATTATTTTCGTCTGCACAAAACCAGTCTATATGCCTGACAGCAGTAGAGCTTTCTAGAATCACTGATTTCAATTTGTGGAAGGTTGACTTTCCAACAAAAGATCACACAAGGTCAAATATAAATAGGTTATAGTATCTATGCATACATCAAAGAACAATCATATTGCAACTTCCTAAGCAAAGCAAAACATTTACTAAACTGAGGCAAGAGACACCTGAGCAACATAAGGGAGAGCTCATTAAGAGTTTGCTCTTCTTCCTTGAAAGTAAATAAATCTATTTCCTTTCTATTGCATCACTTAAAATATTGCTGAATGAACCAGCTTTGTTATTAAGAAGTTGTACTTGAACAATTGTTTTTAAACAGTGGTTTGAAACAGTACTAAAGCAAATCCCAAACCATTAATTTAACTTTTCTTAGTTCTGATACTTCTTTCTAAGTAGGCAGATGAGGTTGCAGTGACGATGATGGATAATGTGACTAGAGGAGGGATCACTTACAGCCTTGTTTCACAGAAGTGCTGACTAAGATGCATCCACTACTCATAGAAGTGTGTTTATTTTTATGAAACAGTTAAGAAAACTATCCTGAAACTGCTAATTAAAGGTCTATGGAAGGTCACTGTTGGATCTAAGAACAGTTTATTAGTCAAGGCTCAGCTACTCAAAGTCACAAATGTTACATTTGTGCACCTGCTTTAGAGATTAAAGCTGATAGTTTAGTTTATTTTTCCACATTTCAATTAAAAAAAGTAACAGACTTCTTTTTTTTTTTTAATTTGGATCAGTTACCAAGGCTGCCTAATTTGATAAACCTCTTCTGAAAATGCCAAGTGGAAATTAATCTTAGCATTTGTTAAACAAATTAGGGATAAGCAATGACATATTACAAGGAAAAGGTACACAAAAATACTTGTGGCTGAAGTGGGCAGCTGACAATGCTGTACAGAATGCTTCACTCACCAACAGTGCTGAGCTGTAGACACTGATGGGTGCTCTCATGTTCTAGAGCTAAAAATCTCATTTCAACTATCCACCTCATGGTGGATTGGCTTTATTAAAAATATTCATTTTTCCTCAATTAGAAAGACCAGCATCCAACACATCTATGTGAATATAGCAAATGTACTCTGGTAGCCTATGCTAGAGATGATTCTACCATATGCTGGATAAAGATCCGACCATTTTGTGAGAATTACTATTTTCAAGAGAGCACTAACAGGAGAAGGGTAGAAACAAGAAGAGCTACACAGTGTGATTCAGCAAGAACATCAGTAGCTTGAGGGAGTTCAACAGTTCCAAAGTTTTGCTGTATTAGAAGAACAAATCAACTGACATCTGACAAAACTAAAGGAGTGCTACCACTGGACAAGAAATACTTCTACTTTCAATCTTACAATGGTCACTCACCTTCAGGAAACAACCAAAAATTCAGTGAGTGCAAGCAGCTGGCAACCTCTCAGAGCTCTGACGAATGCCCTAACTAATCACTGTAATCAGCTTCCTTCTAGTATTTGAGGCTTGAAGAGCTTGGCAAAAACTATCACAACAAAGCAATTAGTGAGAGTCTGCCTAGAGCAGTGATCTCCTAAGTGAAGTGTCTATATCTCAGGGGTGTGCTAGCCAACCCACCGGGGCTACAGGAAGAAAATACTTTTAGTACTGTTAATATATAAAATTTCCCTTAATATAGTGCTCATTCCACCTTTAGTTCATTCTTTTCTCATTTGTGTTTTTGCACATGTTTTATGATGCACACAATAGGTTAGAATAATAGCGCATCAATGTTTAACCTATTAAAAATACATGTAAGATTTTTGAGCATGCATCTTTCTATAGAGAGAGGGGTGCATGAACACAAACAGCTTGGCAATGACTGCTTTAGAGCACCCATCAGGGATTTTCTGCGGTATTTTTAGTCATTTCTTTCAATGTTGTTTTTGTGCAAGTGACCAGATAGACTTTGAAAGGGAATGCAAGCTCCATTTATTCAATTCTTGCAGGAAAAAAAAGGAAATCTTAAGAAAAAAACTACCTCAGACTGCTTCTCATCAATTTTTCAACTGTTACAATCAGCACAGACACACTTGATAGCATAGATACTATTCCCATTACACGAACCTCTAAAACACTCAGTGAGTTAAGGAAAATCCATAAGTGGCATCTATTCAGCAAGAATAGTTCCAAAGTATCCTTGGCAGCAAGTAAATTGCTCCCAGCTACAATCTGTGCAGCGTATTCACTTTAGTCCAACTAGAAGATTGAGATATAGGTCAACCCTTACTCTGAATAAAAATCTTTTTTCCAGTCTCCTTACAATCAGTGGCTGACTAGTTGCAGAACTTACTCTCCATCAGTTTCTCTGGAAGAATTGAGATTTCCTAACAGGCAACAATGCAACAAGTTTAGGGAATGTTTTTCAGTTATGTAAATAAAATCAGACAGGTCAGGGAAAGCTATTGAGCTCTGTCTTATGAAAGAATAGGTACTGAAGTTCCCTATAGGGATATGACTGTGCTCATTTGCCCTACCAGTTAATGGGAGAGCATGAAAACATCTGCCTATCCCTGAAGTTAGCCATGGAGGGTATATGAGAGTCAGAGGAAGAATCACTTCCTCTCTTCAGGCAGAATTAGAACATTTTTACCTCTTAGTCTGTGAACTAAAGCAAACAAACCCAAGAATCAAGTAACATTGGCAATCAGAAAAAAAAAAAAGATTTTTTTCAATGTTCCCAATGAATGACCAACAGAAGGCCATCACTGCTGTGATAAGCAGAAGATAGCCAGCTTTGTCTAAAAAACACACACACTTATCAGTTTTTAGCTGCTTTTTCCAATTCCTCATGGACTTATTACTCTTTTTCCACTCCCAATTTTAAACTCCTTCATAATTTGTTATTAATATCATACATTTTAAACAATAGGGCCCATTTTTTAAGGTCAGTTTTCTTGTGTTCGCTTGCAGTTTTCAATAAATTGATCTAAACAAAATTTTGACTAGAGAGTTAGGGTTTAAAGATATAGTTAAAAAAAATGGTCATTAAAAACTTCTCCTAAAGTTAGGAAATGTAATACTTGAACTCTTTTTACTCATCCTTCTTAAAACCGCTCCCTTCAACATACTCACATCCCAGATGACTCTTTCCAGACCAGACATTAGGAATATTCAAGGAAGCGTTTAACACAGCAAGGCTTATACCAGAAAGTGGTACTGCTGCTGTGGGAAATCAACACATGAACTGATAACAAGCTTCTTTCAGACCGATTCTTGACAAAAATTGAAGAAAGGTATTCCTCTTATAGTCTGCTGTCAAAAGATGGACCTCTGAACACCCTCTCCTAATTAATTCTGGATATTAATGAACAGTTTTACCTCACAGTAGCAATTTAAGTTTGTCAACAGCTCCTTATTCTTCATTCATGTACCATACCATGTGCTTTCTTTGGCTTACTAATTATATTAATTCAATTGATTCCAAACATGTGGTTTATAAAGGCTGAATTAAACTACCAGAACTTCATAGTCACAAACACACCTTTGTGACAGTGGACAAATAGTCAAAACAGAAGAGTTGCATTCTAGTACAGCCACTGATGCACACTTGACCAGCCCTTAATTTTGTCACCTATTTTCCACGTACACAACAGATGGTTGATCTGACACTCACAGTCTCATCTTGCCTTAGCTTTTTTCTTTATATAGAAAGACAGCACATAATTCAAAGTGGCTACACCTCTGGCTTCACAGAACTTGTATCTTTTCTATAACTTGGGAAGTGGCCTGCTGGCTTATAGTGACCCACAAAGCTCCTATAATCTGAATTCCAGTAACAAGACTTGAAATTTCAACTTCCCACAGCATAAAGGAAAATGAACCTCAAACCGCTGAAAAATGTAAAAGCACATCCCCAGTAGCACTGGATAAGGCCGTCTACTAAAGCAGTGGCTTCTGGCTTTAGAAGGGCTATATAAATAAATGCATTGCACATCCCCCTCACCAGCCCATGGTGGAAATAAGGGTGTGGGAGGTAGAAACCTTAAAGGAAGTAGATGACAACACATGAGAAGCACACGAAAACTGAGCTGCATAACAACAAAATAAGCACGAAAAAAGTATTATGGTGGCAAAATGCAGGACGCGGAAATACTCTGTATATATCGGGGTGAGAAAACCGCTCTGACAATGCTGAAATCAGCACTATCAGCGCCTCTGCGAGAAAATGCGTGCTAGGGAGGAAGAAACGCCTCGTTTCAGTTTTGAGCAGCGCAAGCTGCTCAGTGGGCTCCCAGCGAGCTGCTTAAAGGCGGGCACCGCACTAAGCAACGCGTCCACCCCCGCCAGGCCTGCGGAGCAGCCCCGGCGAGGCAAAGCCCCGGCACGGGGGGAGCAGCGGCCCCGCAGCTGAGAGGAGCCCCGCGTCCTGCCCGCCCTCCCCTCCGCTCCGCCGCCTCAGCGCCCGGCGCTGCCCTCGCAAACCTCAAAGCTCCGGCGAGAGCACCGGAT
>WEIV01021030.1:56935-69599 GCA_013390005.1 Calyptomena viridis
GCCCCGCCCACCGCGACGCCGCCGCCAATCCGCTGCCGCGCCGACAGCCGGCTATGGGCCGCTGGCGGCAGCACACGCAGCCCGGCGGAACGGCCGGCTCTACATGGCCCTCTCCGATTGGCTCGGCGGAGGTATCGCTGGCCGGTCACGCCCTCCCGCTAGCGAATGACGTCGCTCGTGTCTCAGGGAGGGTCGGCCCCTCGAGTGCTCCTTCCGAAACGACGCCCTCCATTGGCCCGTGCGCCGTACCTACAATACCCACAGTGCCTTGCGAAGGCCGCGGCGCCGCGGCCGAAGGCCCGCCTACCGGGGCAGGGACTACAGCACCCACACCCCCCGCGCCGGGGCCGGGCAGGGACGTGACGGGGGCGTCACCAGCCGCTCTGGACAGAATTCCCGGGAACGGGACACACTTCGTCCCTTAAGAGTATGGGAAGCAGTAGTAAATTAAGTCTCTGTCTAAACCAGCACAGATGGATTATGTGAAACATAAAGAGTGTCGTCACTTGAGCTTTATCTTCAGAAAGGCATCAGTTCTGGGAAGGTATTGGGCGCTGTGGGACACAACAACTCGGTTCTCACAAGAATTTCTGTAGGTCAATTCAAAAGGAAGCGAGGAAAGGGAACTAGCAACCCAGCCTGTGTTGGACTGAACACATCCGAGTAGTAAATATTACCACCTCACGGGACTGTGCTGTGCTGAATTATGAAGTGCATTTGTCCCACACTGTCTGAATAATGTTAAGCCATCTCACGCTCGCAGTGCTACATTCATTTGAGATCTCTGTAGGACAAGAGTAGCCACCGGCAGCTGTATTCCTCCCATGGGAAACAAGAGCAGAGGCTCTGGAACCTTCTGTCCTACTGATCTGAGAAATTAGCACTTTTACATACTATACCCTGTTGCTTTGCTTACCCTATCACTTATATTGCTTGGCTTATGTATCAGCTTTAGCTTATAAATTGAATGTATGTATCAGCTTTAGATATAAATCGAATGTATGTAACAGCTTTAGCTTATAGATTGAATGTATGTATCAGCTTTAGATATAAATCGAATGTATGTATATATAAATTGAATATAGTAGTTAATGCTAAAATCTGCAGCTTTTAGTTAAGGAAAACTATACAAACAGGAACCAGCTTGCCTATTTCCTCAAGAAATAGAATGTGGAGCCAGAAGACAGGAATAGGCTTGTCACCATAAATATATAGAGACTACAGAGTGGCTGGAAGACAGGAACAGACCTGTCACCATAAATACATAGGGACTATAGCTTCAATGGAAAAACAGGAACAAATCTGCTTCCACTGATAGAAATCGGTCAACTACAAAAATCGATGAAGTAAGTAAAAGAAGACTGAGTTCAAAAGAACAACCTGAGGAAGACGTCTTACTTCAGCCTCGGGACCACCGAAGCCCCCTGCCCAGGGGTGGAACCTGGAAGGAGATTGGGAGGAGACTGGGAGGAGACTCATGCTAATGAAGCTTCGGGAAATTATTTGCATTAACCACCCCTACCCTCGGATACTTAATGAATATGTATGTTTCCTGTACACTTCCTTGATGAATATGTATTGTTAAGTGACATATAAGCGGCTGCTGTAATGCCCAGAGCAGACAGGTTTGGTGGGAATACTCCCCCTGGCCTCTATTAGCAACGTTGCTAATAAACATACCTACTTCAATGCTCCTTGGAGTTTTGAGGTTTGTTTCCATGTCTAGATTCCTTTGAATCACTACCCAAGGCTGGCTGAGGGATTTTCTACCTGCCAGGACAGGGTCTGCAGGCACGCAAATGCCTGCACTGCTTCAGCCAGGAGGTGTCTAAATAGCATCTAAGTGCCTTGGATAGAACTAATGAGTAGTTCTGATTCTAATCAGGAGAATACTGAAGTAGCAGTCAATTTTTCTATCTGCAGTTCAGCTGAACAGCACACATCGACTGTGGGAAAACCAAGCAGCACTGCAGTGTGGGAGCATCATTTCAGTACAGGTCTGAAGGGGATCCACCAAGGTGCTTCTCTGCCAATGGACAGGCCCAAGTTTACCTATGTTGTGGTAAATGGAACAGTGTTAAACCTGTCTGTCTGTGAATGTCACTCCCTGGAGTGGAGTATCTCTGGAGTCCACTGAGGCAGCTGGACCAACAGGGGGATGAGAGGAGGGGAAACCCACCCCACATTGGGAGCGGTGTGAGCCCACCACTCGTGGCAGTGACAGCATTAACACAAGCAGGACTGGCCAGGCCTGGCAGGCAGCACAAGGGGCACTGAGGGTCATGAAGGCTCAGCTCCGGCAGGGGAGATGGCTCCAGTCTGCCCAACTGTGGCACAAGGGCAGGGGTCAGTGGTGCAGGTTTGGTACTGGGGGAGGGGGGAGCTACAAGCGTGGCTTGCGTGAGAAGCTGCTAGAAGCTTTCCCCATGTCTGACAGAGCCAATGCCAACCAGCTCCAGCATGGACTTGCTGCTGGCCAAGGCTGACCCAGTCAGAGATGGTACTGAGGCATCTGAGGAAGCAGAGAAACTTACTGCAATGGCTGCAGGAGAGAAGAGTGAGAAAAACAACTCTGCAGACACTAAGGCCATCAAAGAAGGAGGGGGAGGAGGTGCTCCAGGTGCCAAAACAGAGATTCCCCTGCAGCTTGTGGTGAGGACCATGGTGAGGCAGGCTGTCTCCCTGCAGCCCATGGAGGTTCATGGTGGAGCAGAGATCCACCGGGAGGCCATGGAGGACCCCTACCAGAACAGGTCGATGTCTGAAGGGACTATGACCCTCTGGGAAGCCCACACTGGAACAGGCTCCTGGTAGGACCTGTGGCCTTGAGGAGAGATGAGCCCACAGTGGAGCAGGTTTACTGATAGGACTTGTGGGGTCTCCGTGGGGGACCCACACTGGAGCAGTCTGTGCCTGAAGGACTGCACCTCCTGGAAGGGACCCAAGCTGGGGCAGTTTGTGAGGAATTACATCTTGTGGAAAGGACTCATGTTGGAGAATTTCATGGAGGGCTGTCTCCTGTGTTGTAAAACACCAGGTTCAAGCCACAAGCTCTCGCAAGAGTTTTATTTTTAAAAAATATTTAAGACTCCAGAAGTTTCACCCACTGAACTTTTGCAAAGTCTTTGTTCTTTATTACCTTGAGATAGCATAAATACGGAACACTGCATACATTTCCCGAGAGATACATTTTAATTTAGTGAGAAACAAAGCATTTTGGCACAAGTTTAAAAGGGGTAATATACAACCAAGATAAAGCATTCTACAAAGCACCCAGCACATGCCTACCCACACAACTCAGCAAAATACAACCCCTCAGTTTTAAGTTACCCAAAATATTGACAAAAGAGTAAAGAAAGAAAGAGATTAANCCTTGAGGAGAGATGAGCCCACAGTGGAGCAGGTTTACTGATAGGACTTGTGGGGTCTCCGTGGGGGACCCACACTGGAGCAGTCTGTGCCTGAAGGACTGCACCTCCTGGAAGGGACCCAAGCTGGGGCAGTTTGTGAGGAATTACATCTTGTGGAAAGGACTCATGTTGGAGAATTTCATGGAGGACTGTCTCCTGTGTTGTAAAACACCAGGTTCAAGCCACAAGCTCTCGCAAGAGTTTTATTTTTAAAAAATATTTAAGACTCCAGAAGTTTCACCCACTGAACTTTTGCAAAGTCTTTGTTCTTTATTACCTTGAGATAGCATAAATACGGAACACTGCATACATTTCCCGAGAGATAAATTTTAATTTAGTGAGAAACAAAGCATTTTGGCACAAGTTTAAAAGGGGTAATATACAACCAAGATAAAGCATTCTACAAAGCACCCAGCACATGCCTACCCACACAACTCAGCAAAATACAACCCCTCAGTTTTAAGTTACCCAAAATATTGACAAAAGAGTAAAGAAAGAAAGAGATTAAGAGAAAAAAAAAGAGTAAAGAAGACGAGAGAGTAGGAAGAGAGGAGATTATTAAATAGCTACCACAGAAGAGTCCTATGGAAGTCCAGCTGCACGTGGCGATGGCAGGTCCCAGGCGGAAAGGCGACAGGGAGCCGCGGCGCTTTGTCCCTCTGCGGCCGCTCCTCCAGGCGGGACAGCGGCACTGACCACTCAGCGCCTCCCGGGCGGGAGTGACGGGCGGTGCAGCCAATCAGAGGCTGAGCAGGGCCCCGGGGGGGGGTGTGGGCGGGCTCTGGGCGGCCCTTGGATCGAAAGCTGGTCCATGTGCGTGTGGGCTCTGGCCTGGAACTTCCAACCACCAGGTTGGTTCAGACCCTGTAATAAAATAATCCTTTTCCTGATACAGTGTGTCACATGCGTGAAGGACCCCATGCTGGAGCATAGGAAGAACGTAAATAGTCGTTCCCCTGAGGAGGAAGGAGCAGCAGAGATGAGTGACTGTAACCCCTGTTCCCCGTCCCCCTGCGCCACTCGGGAGGAGAGGCAGGGAATTTGGGAATGAAGCCCAGGAAAAAGGGTGGCGTGGAGGGGAAGGTGTCCTTAAGATTTGGTTTTATTTCTCATTACCCTGATTTGATTCATAATAAACTGATTAACAATAAACATAAATTTCCCAAGTCTCTTTTGTCCATGACAATAACTGGTGAGTGATCTCCCTGCCCTTATCTTGACCCACAACCCCTTCCTTATATTTTCTTTCCCCTGTCCAGCTGAGGAGGGGGGTAATAGCGCAGCTTTGGTGATCGCCTTGTGACTGGGCAGGGTCAGGCCCCCGGAGCTGTCCAGAGCCCTTCTGGTACTCCCATTCCATGAGGGGTTCAAGACTTCAGTGAGCAAATCCCTCCTCAGCCTGACCCAACCAGCCCTCCTGCACGCAGGGTGACCTCTGGAGGTCAATTCTAACCAAATTCATTCTTCTTCTAAAGCTGTGCGCGTGGACTTAAGTGAACTGGAGGAACAAGAGGAAAAATATAATGGGGTAAGCAGATATTTTCTTTCTGAATTAATCACCTTCCAAACAAAAAAACTCCAAACAAAAAAACAACACCAAAAAACCAACAAAAAATCAGATAATATTGCAGACTGGGTTAGTTCTGATTCATTTAGTATATGCTAGACTCTAAGAGTGTGGTAAATTTATTGCTGCTATTCCATTTACGTGTGCAGCAGCCATCAAATTCCCATTACTTCTCTTAATCAGTTTTGTATTTTCTTTTCTGAAGCTTTGAATGGAAGCTTAGGTATTTTTGCACCGTTCTTCCACTCTATTCTATTCCAAAATGTGGTGGTGTTTTATGCAGCAGTCAAAGTGGCCAGAAAATAGTAAGGGCTCCAATTTTGTCCTCTGTGTTTTAGTTATGTTTTCTCAAAGTGTCGTCTAATCTAAATTTTCAAGAGATTTTTGAATTGGATCTTTTTAAGTACTGCCTAGCACTTGTCTGACATGATGTAATACTAGATATTCTCTAATGTGTGTTTAGTTTTGAGTAGTTTAGCAATATGCATTAGAACTTTATTTCCCATACTCTTTTTGCTTGTCTTCTATCTCTGTGATTGATCATACAACTTTCTGTGTTGTAGTAACGCGGCTTTTTACTTGAGTGTGGAAACATTCTTGTAGTTTTCTTAATGTAAAACTGCAGAAGTGGGAGAAGTATGAAGCTTGGTAGGCTTTGAAGAGCAATTTCCCAAAAATCATCCTCGTAGAATATTCTCATAATTTTTTTTCAGCTGGCTTTTAAAAAAAATTAAAAAGGACAGGCTTCACCTGCCTCTCAGGGAAGATCTCTGTCCCAAAATACAGTGGCTTTGTGATGGTCTTTTCTGACAAAAAGAACACATCCTTCCTTTATTTTTTTAAGTTAGCATACAAAAGGTATAATTTTAATATCTTTTTAATGATTTTTTTTTTACTTCATTTTACTATTTTTTTTAAAGCTTTTGGACATGTACTTCTGAGAAAACCACTGCAAGGAGAATAATGGTCCTAAATCTTCAGTGTTCATGGCTGTAGGAAGGTTATGATTCTCGAAAGGCCAATATGCAAAGTAAGAAACACAATACAGATGTTAATTAAGCAACCTGAGGAAGCAAAGGTGAAAATTGCTAAGGTTAATATCACCTGGTCTGTGAAATCAAATGCCCAGGCCTGTTTCTCCCCTGCGGCTGGTAAGAGTTGAAGCTCATTATTGAAAACAACAGCCCTTGATTTCCAGCTTTCTAAATACATCAGCATTCACAGATCTCTCTAATACCAGTGTGGGCTCCAATGTCCATGCCTAGACTGCTGGCCCTTAGCATTGTGTAGGGCCTCCACTACTTACCACATAGTCTGGATTGATCTTCAGTAGCAAAACAGATGCACTCATGCACCATTATCACAAGGACCCTTGCTTGTGCATCCCTCAAATATTACATCTCCCACCGGGTGGTTATCCAATGTCCATGCATGGATCCTGTGTCCCTTACCTGGTTACTGACTCAGACTTGGAGTCTTTCCAAATACAGGTCTTCTACTTCATGGTAAGTCAGGCTTAAGGTTAGCCAGCAAAGTGTACGTATGTGTGCATGTGAATGTGCATACACATGTATGCACAGTAAAACTCCCTAGGCAAATATAAACAGTCTGGTGTCTCCAACTGCTGGCACTTAGACTTATGGGCCCTGTGAGCCACAGTCTCTGCTCCAGTTACTGGCATTTAGACCCCAGCAGCACAGCTCCCACTCCCAATGGGGTATTATCCCTTCCCCGGTTGCTGACACCCAGACCTCTGTTGTATTCTCATCTCTCTGTTGTTGTCACTTGGATCTACAAACCTGAGGACCTGTGGTCTGTTCTCCAGCTGCTGGCAATTGGACATTGTAGCATTCACATAGGATAGAGTGAGATTACAAAGGCAAAGTCAGTAACAGGATTGATTATGAAGATAGAAAACAATGTGTTGATTGGTATAGAGCTCAGGCAAGTACCCTGTGTTTGTTCCTTTGCTATTTGTCCTTATCTCTCACTTTCCTTGCCTTTTTCACTTCCCATAAAGATCCTATAATTTTTACATAACCCAAGAAGTGCTTTCTATTATTCCATGTCTCAAATATCCCATCATACTCATAAAAGTCCTGATTTATTCACTGTTCCCTCCTCCCAGTGCACCCAACACTCCCTTGCCCCAGCCTACCCCTGAATAGTTCCTTTTAACAGCCAATCAATCAGTGGCTGAAGAATTCTGGTCTTTGTCTACCTTATTACCTGCTCATTAGTGTTTGTATATTTGTTTGTTTTATTGCTTTATTGCTTTTCTTGTTACTCATTACTTCTATTACACTGAATAGTCCTTAACTGGATAGCTTAATGAACCAGATGCTCTTACAATCTACACACTCTTACAGTGGTATAGAGAAAAATGCTCTTGTTTAAGATCCTGGAATCATGATTTTTTTGTATTGGTTCTGGTTTTACCTCTGTTATTGAATTATTGCTATCACTTTTTTTTTTTTTTTCTCTTCATTTTCTCAGGGGAAGAGCTCAAGTTATCTTCAATGAGATTTCCTATAGGATTTAATGAAATCTGAGTGTTACATGCTTACTATAGTTATAATGTTACAGTGCAAGAAATGTGAGTGAGTTGCTTGTTTAGATTTCTTATGTCTATGAATTGTGCTGAGAGCTCAGCTCTCTGCCAAGTGTGGGAACCTTCCAGCAAGGACAGTTGGGGTGCTTGCACTAAAAATAGTGTTATCTGGTTGGCTATGTGCTCAAAGTCCTATCTTTAGATAGCAATGGATAGCAAACACAAATGAGTTTGCAGGTGCTACAGCATAACAAATTCCAGCCTACTTTACAGATAAAGCATAATGACATCAGGTTGACCTGTGTACAAGTCTGGTGAAAATGTAGTATCTATAATTTAAAAATAATTTTCATTATTGATTTAATGCTGTGGAAAATTGGTAGAATTCTAGTCCCTAATTTTCAGAAGCTGGACAAAATGAACAAAAATATTTTTATTTAGAAGAAACAGAGTCTAAATATTAAGGGCCTGTAATTGGAAATAGCAAGTGATGATCTGTTCCCTTTCCATACTGTTGCACCTTCTATCTACTGGCCACACTCCTCCTGACACACCCCAGGATCCCATTGGCCCTCATGGCCTCAAGGCACACTGCAGGCCCATGGTCAACCTGTCATCCACTAAGACTCCCAGGTCCTTCCCAGCAGAGCTTCTCTCTAGTAGGTCAGCCCCCCACCTGTACTGGTACTTGGAGTTATTCCTCCCCAGGTGCAGTACCCTACATTTTCCCTTGTTGAACCTCATTAGGTTTCTCTCTGCCCAGTTCTCTAGTCTGTCAAGGTCCTGCTGAATGAAAGCACAGCCCTCACATGTATTAGCCACTCCTAGTTTTTTATCATCTGCAAACTTGCTGAGGGTATATTCTACTCCTTCATTCAGGTTGTTGATAAACAAGTGGAAACATACACATACATGTGAATTTAGGTATATTAGAGAGTTTTGGACACAATTTCTGAGAGGTGTCTCATGAGTTGCATTGCAGATGAAAATTAAAACTAATGCTGCCTGCAACTTAAAATTCTCATATATGTATCACCTTACTTGCACTTACGGATGTAGTAGCATCAGTAATTTTAGTGGCAATTTCTAGAGTAACCTGAATTACTTAGAAGTAAGAAAACCTCAAAGAGACTGAAAGCTTTCCAGGGAAAATAGGACAAGATAACTAGTACAGCATGGAGATGGGCTCAAAGGTGAGATCTGGTTGTGACGTTTTTCTTTCCAGTTTGTGAGGCCTTTTCTTGAAACTTTCTGTGCTGGCTGCAGGCTCAGGACCAAAGCCAGCAGTGCTCAGTGATCAGGCAAGGAACAGGATATTTATTAAGGGAATAGGGGTATGTAGTAACTGGGAAACATCCCCAGAGCTGTAATTCTGGGAAGTACACAATGCCAAAGAAAAGTGCATCTCTGAGAAAATCATAGTTTGCTGTATTGGCTGTCTCCTAGTCTTCTGTGAAGTCTCAGGTATCTAATACGTGTTTAAATTGTGACAACGCTGTTATTTCTGGGGCTTTTTTCAGAATTAGCTCTTAAATATGTCTAGTTACTATTCCTAATGGTTTGCTTAGAAAATTTGAGTCATTCAGTTGGAAAAACAGAAAACAATCACAAGGTTTAAACTATCAATCAAAAATAAACAATCTTGGCACTCACGCAGAATGTAATTTATTCAGAAAGATTGTTCAACAAACACTTGCAAATAATGAACATGCTTGGGGAAATACTTTTTTTTTTAGGTTATTTGGGAACAGGGAATGGTAAAAACATGTGTATAGAAATAATTTACATCTAAAAGAACCTAATTCTTGATAGAGTAAAAGATCAATATTCAGGACAGCTGTCAGCCTACCCAAGTTTCTTTGAATCACATCATCAGAGAACTAACTCAGGGTGTAAAAAATGGAACTAATAGTAAGTCAGGACTGAGGTATACGAGTTGGGTGCTGCTCCTCAGGAGTGGAACAGCAGCACAAATTTTGCCAAGGGATATTCTTGGCAGAGTTTTGAGGAGGTCTTCCCCTCCATTGTGGGATTAAACTGTTGTCATGTCTGAATTCTGACACTGCCGCAAGTGAGGTGGTGTAGCTAATTGTGTGCCTGTGGGGCAGAACGGGCCACTGGACGTCGAAGAAGGCAGGAGGAAAGTCATTGATTGCTGGCTGGGTGTGCAACTGTATTTCCTTGCCTCAAGTCTTACCTTGCCACCAAATGATGTTGTCGCATTGATTCACACAAAGTTCCCCTGCCATCACTTTCATTGTCTTTCTCATGTCAGACCCCACAAACAATGGTCTAGTGATCAGATGTCTAGAGAGAGAATAATGGGTGAGTATCAAACCTGTTTTGTTTGAAAATATTTGCTTTGATGTAAAAGCTGTTTTCTCTAATGGTTTAGTTGCTTCTGTTTATGGTTTAACTGTAGTTAAAAGCATATGCTGCAGCATGAGAGGGTCTTGCATGCAGTGTGTGAATGAATGGCAGTCGAGCCTATACTGGATTTGACATTCATTAATTCATACAATCTCATACAGGTCTAAGTGGCTTCATTTTCACTGCATGCTGTTCATATGCTTAAGAGTAAATTTTACATGCTTAACCAAAAAAGTTCACGGGAAAGAGACAGAAGGCTCAAGAAGAAAAGAGAAATCAGTACTTGAACACAGAGATGAATAAAGGAAACAGCAAGGAAAATAGAAAGAACAATAAACATTTTTTGTGAAGAAAATGGCTGAGGAATGCTTGCAAGAGCTGGAACAATGTGGAGGGAGATCTCTGGAAAAAACTGTCATGGAGAGACTACCCAGATGTTCCCATGTTCAGATTTGTGGTATTTGTGGGGAAGATAGAATTTAAAAGCTTTGGCTTTCCACTGTTTGTCTTTCCACTGCTTGGCAAGTATGCCACAAACTCCTGTGTTGCATGGTTTGGCTGTAGCCCTACAACAATCTTTGGCTTTTCTTTGATAGTTCTCTGAATATGTCAGTTTTGTGGTGAGCAATACTAAAGCAGATTGAACATTCAGAATTCATAGGAAAGCAGAGTAAAGTAGAGGGTATATGACCAAATCATTACACAGGTCTAGTCACTGTATCTTAAAAAGGACATAATGGGAGTTAATACAAGGTACACATCCAGCCACTGAGAGTGTTCAGAAAGATGGACCACCTTCAAAGTGAGACAAAACTAAATAGACTGGATTTTTTTTTTGTTGGGAAAGAGGCAGTTAAAAAAAACTTGCTAAATGTTTATGAAATCACAAGTAGTATGAGGAAGACAGGTAGAGAATTACCGTTTCATAGAATCATAGAACGGCTTGGGTTGGAAGGGCCCTTACAGATCTTCTAGTTCCAATCGCCCTGCCGTGGACAGAGATGTCACCCACTAAATCAGGTTGCACAGATCTCCATCCAACCTGACATTGAAAAACTCCAGGGATGGGGCATCCACAACTACTCTTGGCAACCTGTTCCAGTGCCTTGTCACCCTCACAGTAAAGAATTTTTTCCTAATATCTAATCTAAACCTACTGTCTTTGAGGTTGAAGCCATTCCCCCTTGTCCTGTCACTACAAAACCTTGTAAAAAGTCCCTCTCCATCTCTCATGCAGGCTCCCTTCAGATACTGGAAGGCTGCAATTATGTCACTCCAAAGCCTTCTCCAGGCTGAACAATCTCAATTCTTTTAGCCTTTCCTCATAGGAGAGGTGTTTCATCCTAATCAGCTTGGTGGCTCTCCTCTGAACGAACTCCACCAGTACACCCAAGCCCTTCTTGACAGAGCTGCTCTCGATTTGTTCATCTCCCAGCCTGTACTGGTATTGCACCTGATGCAGGTGCAGCACCTTGCACTTGATCTTGTTAAACCTCGTGAGATTCCTTTGGGCCCACTCCTTGAGCTTGTTCAGGTCCTCTGGATGGTATCCCATCCTTCAGGTGTGTCAACTGCACCACTCAGCTTGGTGCCATTGTTTCCATTTATTGGACTTCCATTGGTGTCTGAATAAGGTAAATAATACATAGATGCTTTTGCCTGTTGGAGAATCACAGCTGTATCACCTACCAAGCAAACGAGTGACAGCATCAATGTGTATGTGTTTCTAGTCCATTTTAATTGACTGTAATTTCTGTAACAATTATGTTACTTTTGACCAAAACAGAGAATTGCGGCAGTGAAATCAGGCTCATTTTGTATATTCAACATGTTCTGAGGAGACAAATTAAAGCCAACTGAGATCTGGATGACATATAATTGTACCATTAAAGCTCTGTGTTTGGCTTCGTAAGCACGGCCTTTCTAAAGGTCATTCTAAAGTGGTTACACAGCTCTTTGCTCCTAAGTGGCTCATATTTCTGTTTTTCAAACATGAAGTTAGATGTTATGTCTGTTGGAGACAGCTGGGAAATAAATTGGAACTCATTTTGCATATTGCCGCTTGTCTCATAAAATTTTGTGCCTTGTTAAAAGATACACAGGTGTCACAAATAGCTTTAGAGTTATGGCACTCAGGTTAAGGTATTGCCAGTCAGAGGTGATTTAAGATGGATCTGTTGCTCCAGGAGTTTGAGCTTTCCAATGGATTAATAAGGGATTAACTGATGGATTAATGAATCCATCAGTTCACACCATGGATGGACAGATGATTCTCACAGTGGGAAGGAGTACAAACTGCATGTCAGATTTTTTTCTCTCTGGTGTGATCGTGAGCTTTAAATGTTTGGAGTATCGGTCTTTTTTGACTCCTTAACATTCCCTCAGGACAGTTACATTGGTGATTGGCTTATTTCTATTGTGACCTTGGGTTTTGTCTGCTTAGCTGCTCTGTAACCCACATAAACAGTTTTGATGGATCTCAGTGTTCATGTTGCAAACTGCAGTATTCTTGGCTATAAACTGACTGGATTAGAGATCCAACTATCCATTTGTTGTGCAGGAGGAGTTCAGGCTTAAGAGCAATTTTCACTTCAGCAGAAAACTGTCTGTACTGCTGCTGCTGCCATACATGTCACTTTTGGATCAGCAATTGGGTGTTGTTCCTCAGCAGTGCACTGAAGTAAAATCTCAGCAAATTAAAGAAAGACACTTGGGGTGTAAATTATATTTGTCCTGAATTGCATGGGGGTCTGTACTTGGTTTATG